>QRFJ01002803.1:0-62306 GCA_006176705.1 Cocos nucifera | reverse complement strand
GTTGTCCAAGTCAGAATAGGTTGTCTTATTTGTAAGACATTACCTGCCATTTTTGGTCACCTGCCATTTCTTGTTCTTTGACTTTGGTCAAAAGTCTACCTTTGACTGGTCAAACGTTGACCATTCACCCTTTGACTTTTGACCACATGTCATGCACCTATTGGAGAGCTGGTGGGGGCTTGTCCCCCTGCCAGAACCTGGCAAGGAGAAGGGCGCACGCCAAGGGTGGCGTGAGCCCAAGTAGGAGGCGCCTAGGAGTCCTTGTTGGACAAGGACTCCACCTCCCTTTTGGATTCCAATCAGAGTTCTACTAAGAATCCAGTTTGACTGGTCTTAGGCACCCTCTAAGGAGGAATCCAGGGGTCTCTATTCCAACCAATCAGATTTAGATCTGATTTCACAAAGGGTTGTGATTGGTTGAGAGGAAGAGGAGTTGGATCACAAGAGGTCTATAAATAAGACCCTGCGCCCA
The DNA here is from genome assembly GCA_006176705.1 of Cocos nucifera. NCBI lineage: Eukaryota > Viridiplantae > Streptophyta > Magnoliopsida > Arecales > Arecaceae > Cocos > Cocos nucifera. The sequence continues at coordinate 61,834 of QRFJ01002803.1, read as the reverse complement.
ACCCTAATTCTAAGTGTGAATGCTATTAGACACGCCCCAAGGCTGCCTCTCCCCTCCTTCTCCATGCCATAGTCTCTTCTCCCCTTGCTCTCCACGTCCAAAAGGGTTTTGGATTTAGGTTGGTGCGATTCAGATCAAGGAAAGGCGATCAAAAGCAAGAAGGCTGCGCTGCTGCAAAAGGACGACTGCAGATCTTCAAAAGAGTTTTGAAGATCCTCCAGATCAGATCCAGATCTGATTTTTGGAGGTGTGATAGAGAAGAAGAGGATCTCCAGATCCAACCCGAGTGGATACCGGTAGAGGCCAGGCGCTTGCGTGGCTAAGATCCAGAACCTTCCGCTGCAATCAGGATCATCTACAGGGTAATAGGATTACCCAAATCAGGTAAATTAAATTTGATTTAATTTATCTTATTTTATTTTATTTATTAAAATAATAAGAATCAGATCTGAAACATATCAAGATCTGATTGAGATCAAGAGAAAATTTTTGAAATATATCTCTTGATCTAATCAGATCTGGACGAACCTGGACCGGGAAATCAGGATTTCCCTTCAACTGGTATCAGAGCCATGGTTCTAAATTGTTTAGATCTGATTTTAATTTTATTTTAATTAGAAAATAAAGTGATTTCAGATGTCACATGAGATGTGATCAGATCTGAAATCAGAAAAATTAAAATTAAATGATTTGGATCTAAGAACATGAAGATATGCATGACTAGTTCTAGAATAGAATAGTTCTATAGAATAGTTTTGCATGTCTTTGATTTAATCTGATTAAATCATATTTTAGATCTTCTTATTTACTATTTTCTGATATTATAAGTGTTATAATAACATCTGATAAACAGCAAATAAAAATTATTTAATTTTAAATATCATATGAGATATGATAGATGCATGACTAGACTAGTTGTAGAATAGTTCTACATAATTGTCTAGATTAGAATTTATTTTGATTAGATCAATTTAAATCTAATTTTTTAGATTATTATGAGATAATTTAGATCTGAAAACATGCATGATTTGATACATGAGATGTATGCAAAATATGCCTTGATTAGATCTAAATTTGTATATGAGATATATGATATAGATCTATAACTGTTTTGTAGATTTACATGTTCCTGATTAAGGCGTTCCTCTTGGCCGTCCGGTCATAAGAACGAAGAAGGGTTTAAAGGCCCTCTCTTCCCATTCGATGGGGTGTTCTTATGACGTGTAGGGGTGCTGCGTGTTCGTCCTTAATCAGAAACCCAAAACTTACTTTCTGCAAAACCCTAGATCCTGAAACCCTAGGATTTATTGTGCATATTTTGTTTATGAACCCAACTTAATTAAGAATTAAGTTTATGGAATATTAATTAGGTCTAAAATTGAGAATTTCAGATCTAAGACATATTCATAATACTGGGTTCGGGCTTGGGTAGCTCAATTAGGTCTAAGCGGTTGATCAAACCGAATCAAGAGTTGGTTAGATGGGATCAACAATGCTTAAATTGACCAGCCTAATAGGATTAAGTCTGGGTCAAGATCGAGTCACGATCAAGCAAGACCTAATTAGGCTCAGAGGTTAGAGTCTGGATTGTAGGCTAACCCAATTGGTTCTGACTCAACAATTTGGTGTCTAAGGTAAGTTTGGCACAGACGACCGACTGGTTTTTAATTGGAAGCTACTCGACCTGAATGCGTTCTTGTGCGAGTTAACGGCATATTCCTTCCACCGGTCTCACTTACCTGGCCATATCTGTTGACACAGTTCTGATCTGAGGTGGTCAATAATCCGAGCTGACCCATGCCACTAGGTTAGTCATAATTGTTATGACTAAGCCAAGTCTAGTTTAATGAGACCTGAATCAATTCTCCCTAAGAAAAGATTAAGTCCGAGGTCTTCCACCATTGTAGACGTGCGGGCCCTTCCCGGGGTTGATTGTTCTCGGCTGGATACAGTGGCTCAGTTGCACCGGGAAGACGCAACCATGTCTATTAGGCATTGGATGCTATGGGCTGGAGGATGAGTTGGGCTCAATATTCCGGATACGGTGAGAGACCCAATTAGGAACCCAGTCTATGCAAATGGTGGGTCTGACTTAACTAAGGAGTGGATCAATATTCCGGATACGGTGAGATTCATGAATTAGAGACCAAGTTTGGGTGCACCATGATTAGAGAATCATTGAACAAGAGTTGTTCACTCATTGGCTAACCCATCACCAATAACTGTTAGGTGAGGTGATGAGTCAGTTGGTGAGACCGCACCACCCACTAGAAATCATCAATCGCGGAGATTTTCGCATCTCTACAGAGGGAGTGTAGGGATCCGAGAAAATAGTGGGAGCTAATTTGTTTAAAAATAAAATCCCTAAACAAATTGGTCAAGTCAAAATTACAGTATCTAACTAGAATCTTTGACTCTCTACAGGAAAATGTCTGCGTCCAACCCACTGGCACGTATCCTAGACACACATAGACTGACTGGACCCAATTATAAAGATTGGCTCAGGAACTACAAAATTGTTTTGGGTTCAGAGAAGTTAACACATGTTTTGGACCAGGACCCTCCCACCTTACCAGCTCGTCCATCCACTGAACAGAGAGCGTCTCTGGAAAAATGGATTGACGAAGACAATAAGGCCAGATACTACATGTTGGGCTCGATGTCTGATGAGCTCCAGCGCCAACATGAAGATATCGGGACTGCTCGCCAAATGTTGGCTCACCTGCAGGAGATGTTTGGTGAACAGAGTCGCGCAGCCAAATATCAAGTCACGAAAATGACTTTTTAAGGCTAAGATGCGTGATGGGCAGTCAGTCCAAGATCACTGTCTGACAATGATCAAGGACATGGAAGAGCTTGAGAAGCTCGGTGTGAAGTTGGACTTGGACTTGCAGAACGATATTATTCTGCAATCCTTGACTGATGCATATGGGCAATTCATCATGAATTACCACATGCATAAACTTCAAAATTCCTTGGCCGAGTTGATGAATATGCTGGTTACCGCTGAGCTTTCTATGAAAGGTTCTAAAGGCTCAGTTCTTGCTATGGAACGGACTTCTTCCAAAAGAAAGTCTTATGGAAAGAAAAAGAAGTCTGTGAAAAAGCAAAAGGTAGAAGGATCAAAGAAGAAGAAGGCAGAACCGAAGAAGAAGGTCGATGGCAAAGGAAAGTGTTTCCATTGCAACAGCGACGGCCATTGGAAGCGGAACTGCCCTACTTACCTGGCCACCCTGAAGAACAAGAAGGAAGGTCCTTCTGGAGGTATGCTCGTTATTGAGTCTAACCTTACGGTTTCTTCTGCATCCAGTTGGGTGCTTGACTCTGGTTCTAGTGCTCATCTGTGCACTTCTATGCAGGGTCTTGAGGATAGCAGGAGGCTGAGGGATGGAGACATGATCCTACGCGTCGGTAATGGAGCAAGAGTTGCTGCAGTAGCCGTGGGAACATACCCTCTGCGATTACCATCTGGTTTAGACTTAGTTTTAAAAGACTGTTATTATGTGCCTGCAGCTAGCAGGAATTTGATTTCTGTTTCATGCTTAGCACAAGAAGGTTATGTGATCACCTTCTTTAAGGACCATTGTAACATTCTTTATGAAAGAAATAAAATTGCAAATGGTTTCCTTGTTAATGGTCTTTATCAGTTGCATATTGATGTACCTGTTTTAACTATCGAGCAAAACGTGAATGCCAAACGACCTAGGGATAGTCCAAACGACAGATATCTATGGCACCTGAGATTAGGTCATATAGCAGAAGATAGGATTAACAAATTGGAGAAAAATGGGCTATTGAGTCCATTGACTTTTGAGTCATATCCAACTTGTGAATCTTGTCTTCAAGGCAAAATGACTAAACTCCCTTTTGTTGGACATGGGGAGAGGGCCACAGATCTCCTTGCCCTAGTACATACTGATGTGTGCGGCCCATTCGATGTGCCGGCTAGAGGCAATTTTGTCTACTTCATTACCTTTACCGATGATCTGTCTAGGTATGGGTATGTGTATCTTATGAGACACAAGTCTGAAGCCTTTTGAAAAGTTCAAAGAATTCAGACATGAAGTAGAAAAACAAACTGGAAAACCCATTAAGGTTCTTCGATCAGATCGAGGAGGTGAATACCTTAGCCGGGAATTCCTAGACTATCTTAAGGAAAATGGCATAGTCTCTCAATGGACTCCACCAGGAACACCTCAACTCAACGGGGTTTCAGAACGGAGAAATCGGACTCTATTGGATATGGTTCGATCCATGATGAGCTTCACAGACCTCCCAGATTTTCTTTGGGGACATTCATTATTAACTTCAATCTATTTACTGAATAGGGTTCCCTCTAAAACCGTTCCTACCACACCGTATGAGATATGGCACGGTAAGAAACCAAGTCTGAGTCATCTCAGAATTTGGGGTTGTCCGGCTCATGTCAAAAGACAACAAGCGGACAAGTTAGAGTTTAGGTCCTTTAGAGCTCGATTCATAGGATATCCTAAAGAGTCATTAGGATACTATTTCTACATTCCAGAAGACCACAATGTGATTGTGAGTCGACATGCCATATTTCTTGAAAAATAGTTTATTCAAGATAGTGGCATTGGAAAGCAGATTAAGCTTGATGAGAAAGTCTCACAAGCAGAACGAGCTAAGGACCAAGTGGAACCAAATCAGGTTGAGCCAATAAGAACACTACCTCCTCCACCTCGTAGATCGGAAAGAGTTTCCCGTCCCCCTGAAAGATACTTAGGTATTATTTCAGAGGACGTAGAGGAAATGTTCCTCATAGGTAATGGTGCTCATGGTGATGATCCCAAAACCTACAACGAGGCGATATCAGATATCGACTCCGAGAAATGGCTTGAGGCAATGAAGTCAGAGATCGACTCGATGCACTCAAACCAAGTCTGGACCTTGGTAGATCCACCAGAAGGTATAGTACCTATTGGGTGTAAATGGATCTTCAAGAGAAAGATTGGTGCAGATGGGAATGTGGAGACATTCAAGGCTAGACTGGTGGCAAAAGGTTATAGTCAACGTGAAGGCATTGACTATCAGGATACCTTTTCCCCGGTAGCTATGCTAAAATCCATCCGCACATTGCTTGCTGTTGCAGCCTATTTCGATTATGAAATATGGCAAATGGACGTGAAAACGGCATTCCTAAATGGATATCTTGAGGAAGATATCTATATGGAACAGCCGCTAGGTTTCACATCCAGTGATACTGATCACAAGGTTTGCAAGCTGCAAAGGTCCATATATGGACTTAAGCAAGCATCTCGGAGCTGGAACACTCGTTTCAATGATGTGATCAAAAAGTTTGGTTTCATCAAAAATGAAGAGGAACCATGTGTTTTCAAAAGGGTCAGTGGGAGCGCTGTTGTCTTCCTCGTATTGTACGTGGATGACATCCTCCTTATTGGGAATGATATTCCCATGTTGACATCAGTCAAGATGTGGTTGTCCAAGGAATTCTCCATGAAAGACCTAGGTGAAGCATCCTTTATTCTAGGAATTAAGGTCTATAGGGATAGACCGAATAGGATGCTAGGACTTTCACAGAAGATGTACATAGAGGAAGTACTAAAGAGGTTTAGTATGGAAAACTCTAAGAGGGGATTAATACCCTTCAGACATGGTATTCATCTTTCCAAGAAGATGTGCCCCAGCACACCTGAGGAAATAGAACGCATGAGCAAGATCCCTTATGCTTCTGCAATAGGGAGCCTCATGTATGCCATGCTATGTACACGACCTGATATAGCCCATGCTGTGAGTGTCACAAGCAGATATCAGTCAAATCCAGGTGAAGAACACTGGACTTCTGTGAAATGTATCCTTAAGTACTTGAGAAGAACTAAGGATATGATGTTGGTCTTTGGTAATGGAGAACTCCAAGTTCAGGGATACACAGACTCGGACTTCATGTCCGATATAGATGATCGAAAGTCGACATCTGGAAGTCTGTTTGTGTGCAATGGTGGAGCTGTCAGCTGGAAGAGTTCCAAGCAAACTGTGATAGCAGATTCCACCATGGAAGCAGAATATATAGCTGCATCAGAGGCTGCAAAGGAAGCATTCTGGTACAAGAAGTTTGCTGCAGAAATTGGAGTAATGCCATCAGATGCCATTCCTCTTTACTGCGACAACAATGGCGCCATAGCCCTTGCTAAGGAGCCGAGGTCTCACCAGAAGTCCAAGCACATTGAGCGGCGATATCATCTCATCCGCGATTACCTTGAGAAAGGTTACGTTGAGGTCAAGAGAGTCAACTCCGCAGATAATGTGGCAGACCCACTTACAAAGCCGTTGGGCCAGCAGAAGATCGAAGCCCACCTTGAGAAGATGGGACTTAGACTTGTAGCCAATTGGCTTTAGGACAAGTGGGAGATTGTTAGATATATGTGCCCTAGAAGCCAGAATTGGCTGACACTTGTAATACACTTCTAGGGGCAAAATTATAATTTTGACTATAATTAATGAAATGGGTTATTTTCTATCACACCTGTGTATTTAGTGTCTGTGATACATCCTTTGAGTTAATGGTAATGATAATTCATATTTTCAAGAGTTGAAAATTTAAGACATGAATAATCATTATTAACTCATAAACAGCTCCCGACCATAGGATCATCACGAGGATGGTGATTGATCCGGAAGGTTGGTGTACGATCGCTTCTCTTTAGTAGATGAGTCTTGAGTCTACGGTGTGGAGACACCGGAGCGAGAGTACAGGTACTCGTTAGAGAACGAGGGCACTGAGCGTGACCACCTCGAGTAGTCATTAGGAAGTCTACCTTCTCGTCAATGACTGACTCGATGCTGCAGTAGTGTGTCTGGTTCTTTGACCTGAGATGCATCGGCAGTTCACCTTGAGGGTGTTATAGTTTGACTACACCATTACTCGGTCTCCTAGCCATATGGAACCCTGAGGTGTATGTTGGCTATAGCATGTTCATTGTAGGAACTGGATTGCATCAAGATGGGATCTATCTACCTCGGTGGTAGAGGAGTAGCCCTATGATGATCATGAGAATCAAGTCCAGAAATCCCATGGCCATGGTAGAGTGAAATAATAGAAAGAGTTTCTATTTAGATTTTCACATTGGACTCGAATCGAATGATTACATCATATGACAGAGACTAGGGTTTGACGAGTTCACCTTAACCCTAATCTGATCGGGGCTCAAGATAGAAGAACTTAATCACACAGGTAGCTGCACCAAGAGGTTCGCATTCAGCTCTGATGGGTTGCCACCATATACTGCTAGGTGTCACTGGTGGATTTTGGGAGCAATTAGAATGATTTAGATGATCGATCATTCTAGCTGTTCGAATCAGAAGAGTTCTGATCCATCGAAAGGAGTTTCGATGATGTCTATGATAGAGATCATGACATATCCCATTACCATACAGAACTGAACCTAACTGGGTCACACAAACAAGGGTTTGAATCTGGTGATCATCAATTGAACTGATCTAGTTCAATTGATCTGAATGAGATTCAATTAGGTTCAAGGAAATCGTGCTAGCACTCGATTGAACCTAACGTTCTTCTTTTACTATCATAAATAAGTTGTCCTGACTGAGCCAAAGGAGTTTGTGCTCAATCAGAGGCCTTCATATGGTCTGACTGGAGGTTGTCCAAGTCAGAATAGGTTGTCTTATTTGTAAGACATTACCTGCCATTTTTGGTCACCTGCCATTTCTTGTTCTTTGACTTTGGTCAAAAGTCTACCTTTGACTGGTCAAACGTTGACCATTCACCCTTTGACTTTTGACCACATGTCATGCACCTATTGGAGAGCTGGTGGGGGCCTGTCCCCCTGCCAGAACCTGGCAAGGAGAAGGGCGCACGCCAAGGGTGGCGTGAGCCCAAGTAGGAGGCGCCTAGGAGTCCTTGTTGGACAAGGACTCCACCTCCCTTTTGGATTCCAATCAGAGTTCTACTAAGAATCCAGTTTGACTGGTCTTAGGCACCCTCTAAGGAGGAATCCAGGGGTCTCTATTCCAACCAATCAGATTTAGATCTGATTTCACAAAGGGTTGTGATTGGTTGAGAGGAAGAGGAGTTGGATCACAAGAGGTCTATAAATAAGACCCTGCGCCCAACCCTAATTCTAAGTAAGTGAATGCTATTAGACACGCCCCAAGGCTGCCTCTCCCCTCCTTCTCCATGCCATAGTCTCTTCTCCCCTTGCTCTCCACGTCCAAAAGTGTTTTGGATTTAGGTTGGTGCGATTCAGATCAAGGAAAGGCGATCAAAAGCAAGAAGGCTGCGCTGCTGCAAAAGGACGACTGCAGATCTTCAAAAGAGTTTTGAAGATCCTCCAGATCAGATCCAGATCTGATTTTTGAAGGTGTGATAGAGAAGAAGAGGATCTCCAGATCCAACCCGAGTGGATACTGGTAGAGGCCAGGCGCTTGCGTGGCTAAGATCCAGAACCTTCCACTGCAATCAGGATCATCTACAGGGTAATAGGATTACCCAAATCAGGTAAATTAAATTTGATTTAATTTATCTTATTCTATTTTATTTATTAAAATAATAATAATCAGATCTGAAACTTATCAAGATCTGATTGAGATCAAGACAAAATTTTTGAAATATATCTCTTGATCTAATCAGATCTGGACGAACCTGGACCGGGAAATCAGGATTTCCCTTCAAAGATTTCAAAAAGCTGGCTCACACAGACTACATCAATGAGGAAACATTGAATCGGATGAAATTTGTAAAGAAGGATGATAAATGGGCGAGGGCAGATGAACGTGCTATAATCGAGCCTAAAGAACATAGATCTCCAACCCCTCCACCATCACCATCTACTGGACCCTCCTTCACTACACCACGGTCTCCACACTCTCTTTAGGTGCCTTCTTGTCCTACTCCAACTCCTTCCCCAGCTTTTGATCAAAATCTATTAGTTGAAAAGGTGGTAAAAGAAGTGGTTCAGAAAGTATCTGAAAGGTTTATGGATATACTATCCAGTGTGAGGCATCAACTTTTAGTAAGCATTAAAGAGCAAAAGATATCCACTGAGGGTCAAATAGAAATGCTTAATCAATAAATCAGTGGACTATCTCAAAGGTTAGAAATTTTGGAGGAGCAGCATAACACATCAGCATAAATTGAACTACTCTTATCCGATAATGCCAGGATTGCACAGAGACTTGAAGAGAATATCATCGTTCAGTGCACCACAGCTGAAGTCCTCATTTTCACTCTATGGTAGATTTTGAGTCAGACTTCTTCTTCTTCTAGACCATCATCTTCTTCTAGACCATCACCATCTCCTAGACCTGCTCCTCACTTGTCCTCAACTTGACCCAAATCTTCATCTAAACCCATCATTGAGTTTCTCTCTGATGAGGACTAGGTCTAGTTTCTCTTTTGTTTTAACTTTTGATTTAGGTATGTTGGTATGAGATTCATTTTTTATAAACCAACATACACCTCTAACTATGTAGTATTAAATCTTGAAATAGAATCAATCCTTTTTATATTCTTGCCTTCTTTATCTTTTTTATGATCCTTTCATTATTGTGATTTTGATGACGACAAAAAGAGAGAGAAATATTAAGAAAAAATATGTAAATGTATAATCAATTAAAACTAAAATACAAAAAAGGGAACATTTTTTAAATTTTTTTTTGAATTGATCAAATGCAAATCTTATTCATTTCATATTATTCATTTCATAAGAGCATACATTAAGGGGGAGAATGATTATTCAAATATCATTCATTTCATGAGAGCATACATTAAGGGGGAGCTTCAGCACAAAAACTTTGCATTCATTAGTTCATGACATTCATATTTCTTATAATCATTTTATGGATTGCTTAATATTTTGTCACCATCAAAAAGAGGGAGATTGTTGAACCCCCTAAGTGATTTTGATGATGACCAAACATTAAAGCAAATGATTACTAATATATTTTATTTTAACTATTCCAATATCAGAAGAAAGAGAGCTCTTTAACCAAAATAAGGAAGACATTAAGTGAAAATCAATCAAAATTCAAATCTCCTTGTATGGAGCAAAAATTCTTTCAAAATCATCTTGGAGTAGTCTTTCAGACATCTCAAAATTTTTTTGAGAGCTTTTGAGTGGACTGGCATGCCCCAAGCACTGTTCTGGCATAGTTTCGAGAGGTTTTGAGAGAATCTCGAGAGCTCTCGATCTCAAATGATAGAAATTTAGTTTCTATGTCCTAAGAGCAAGAGGTCTCATAGGATTTTTGAGAGGCCTCGCGGTTCTGCAAGACGTCTCATTCAAAATCGAGAGGTCTCGATCTTAGACGAGCCATTTTTTCTAGAATGATTATTTTTTGTGAGACTAAAGATGAGAGCTCTTCTGTTCAAACCGAGAGCCTCCGTAACTTGATGAGACGTCTCGAGACAAATCGAGAGGTCTCGAGACTCAATGATGACTTTTTGATAGGACATTCTAGATCAGATTTTTTCAAATTCAATGGCTAATTGCTGCTCTTCAATATTTAAATTTTGCTTTTTCTAAGCTCGATTTGCCTCGAGACTCAACGATGACTTTTTGACAGGACATTCTAGATCAAATTTTTTCAACTTCAATGGCTAATTGCTACTCTTCAATATTTAAATTTTGCTTTTCTAAGCTCCAATCATCACTAGAAGAGAGAGAATGCAGCAAATATGAAAGGAAGAAGGCTTATTCATGATAAAAAGAAGAAAACAAGAGAAAATAGAAACATGCTATGTTCTTGAATGAAAAACCTCATCTTCTAGGATTCTATTCTCTCAAGCATTGAAGAATCCTCAAGTGCATTAACTCCATGGATTCAAAGAGGCTTTCAACGAACTATAAGGATAAATCTTCTGCTCATTTGAAGGGGCCTTTTGAGTTGAAACATTTTCTTTCCCCTTTCTGTATATTTGATTTTAGTAGGGACTGATACTTGGGTTTTGGGGTTTTTCTTTTCTTTTATTTATTTAGATTGGTTTATCTGATTCTTGTAAGGATTATGGTTGGTGAACCTAGGAAAAAATTAACTGGATTATTGGATAGTGAGCCTAGAAAAATTATCCGACTGTAATCTTGAGGAATTATAGTAAAATTTTCAAGAGTTTGTTTGGGGAGTGGACGTAGGTGCTGGGAGTGCACCGAACCACTATAAAATTCTCTTGCTTGTATGTGTGCTCTAACTTGTGTCTTCTATTTGCTCTAATATTTGATTCACTTAGGATTTAATCTTTAATCACCACATATATCTGTTTAAATTTTTAAAATCCCAATTCACCCCCCTCTCTAGGGTTGTTCATCTGGACAACATATTATTTGAAGGAGCTCGGAGGGGCGACACTCTCACGATCTTAGAATTTGAAGAATTTATGAATGTATTATCAGTAATCTTACTTTAATAATTTTTTTTCTTTCCAATATCTCTATCTCTTGGTGCAAAATTTTATAATGACAGAAAATAACTCAATCAAACTTCATTTGAAAATAAAGCAAAGATCTCATTAATCTAAGATGAGATGAGGGGAGAGGCTCTTCCAACGGCCCTTATCACCCCTTCAGTCTTGTTAGAAATAGGAGAAGAACCTCATTCTAACTTGAGCAAATTGAAGAGCTCATTAATCTAAGACGAGATAAGGGAAGAGACCCTTCCAATGGCCCTTATGTGCCTCTACAATCCTATTAGAAATAGGAGGAGAACCTCGTTCTAACTTGAGAAAAGCGAAGATCTCGTTAATCTAAGACGAGATGAGGAGAGAGGCCCTTCCAATGACCCTTATGTCCCCCTACAGTCCTGTTAGGAATAGGAAGAGAACCTTATCCTAACTTGAGCAAAGTGAAGATCTTGTTAATCTAAGATGAGATGAGGGGAGAGGCTCTTTCAATGGCTCTTATGCATTCCTTCAGTCCTATTAGGAATAGGAGAAAAACCTCATCCTAACTTAAGCAAGATAAAAACCTTTGGTTATTTAAAATCGAAAGAGGGGAGAGGCTCCTATCAACAGCCCCGTCGAGCCCCTACTGCACCGACGGGAATAGAAGGAAAACCTCATCCTGATGCAAATAAAGACCTCCAGTTAACCAAGATGGAAGGAAGACTTTGCCTTAGCAAAAGTAGAAATCTATCCCATCAGAAATAGGAGGAGGACCTCATTCTGACAGGAGGGGGCAAAGTAAAGACCAACCTCATCAATAGTAGGGGAGGACCTCATCGTGACAAGGGGACCAAGAAAAATCAATTAAGTTGAAAATAGAAGGATAACCTCAACCAAGCACAGATAAAGATCTCTGATTATGAAAAGATAGGAGAAAAGTCAATCCTCGGCATCCATTCCAATAGAAAATAATGTGGAGAAAATAGAGGAACCAAGGGCATCAAAACAATCCAAGCAAAGTAAAAAGGATGATTGAACAAAGTATTCCTTTACTGAAATCAAGGTACAATTAGAAGGTTGAGGTCTACAAGACCACCTCAAAAAAAAAAAAAAGAGGGGAGAAGAAGAAGAGGAGGAGAGAAGGAAACTAGAGATACCAACAGGAATTCAACTCACATAGAGTGAAAATGAAGAAAGGTATCATTTTGTTAAATCAAAATCAAGTATAAAATAATGGTCTGCAAGATCGGCTACAAAGGTAAGAAAGAAAAAGCTGAAGTTCTAAGAGGTATCTAATTCCTCAGACTTCAGACTATTATCCATCGCTAAAGATTTTTTCATACTAGTAGTTTCTTCTTCGAGCTCCTTCCTCATTTGGTTATCATGGAACATTCTATCAGTCCTTTGATAATTTTCTTCTGACGCCTGTAGCCTCTTCCTCGGAACTTTTGATTTGGCTTCAGCATCTTTGATGGCTTGCTATTCATAAACCAACTGAAGCTTCAACTGCTGAACTTCGACTTTCTCAATTTTGATTGATTCCGAGAGTTTGCCCATGATCCTCTCCAAAGAAGCAATCTCCTCTGATTCCTTGCTGGTGCTAGATCGATGGCTATCGACAAGTCACTGCTGAAGCCAAGCCACTTCACTATTAGCAGCTTAAAGCTGCTACTCGAGTTTGGATATCCTATTGCACCAGCCCACCTAGTAGGCCTCGTAGGCAGACTCGGCATCAGATAGCAGCTTCTTGAGCATAGAAAATCTTTGGGACCAATTCCATTTATACCTGGCCTTGTCGGTGGACCACGGTGAGCTCTCCTCTAGCAGTTGGATTTTCTCTCCCGCTGCACTGAGCTCCGCTTCAAGGGAGCTCATCTTCATAGTTAATGCCCAAGATTTATCATTGGCATTTTTCTTGAGCTCAGCCAACTCTCTCTCGAAGCTACCCTTCTTGATGCTGAAGCTTGCAGAATCCTTCATATGCAGCTTGCGAAAGCAAGTGACTACAATCGTTGCCTCAGAAGTATTTTTCCTAGATTTCTGGAGCTCATCCTCCATCTTCTTCAGCCTTTTTTTTAGATGATGAATTTCCCTCTTCAAATCCTTGACTATGGATTTCAGAAGGATTCTGTGGAGCAAGGGCTCAATGTTAGTCAGGGATGATGGACCTTGACCCCAGTTACTAAAGGAACTCTGAATAACATTTACCATAGCACAAATGCAAAGAGGAAAGAAGTTCATTTTCATTTCTCAAAAAGTTTGAGTACACAAAAAGAAAAAGAAAGAAAGAGAGAAAAGTACAAGTAATAAAAAATTTTAGACCTCGGCTTGTTCAGAAGTAGGCAAGGTCGGTGCATTTCTTGTGGCCTTGAGTTCAGCTGCAGGTTTTGGAGCTTCAGGGGGAGGTTCGATGGTGAGAGAGGCGGCACCAGCGTTGGAAGGACCGGCCTCATTGCTAGGCTCATCTATCAGAAGATCGAGGTCTACTTTAGGAAAGATCTTCACAACCCTTCTCATGCATATCTCGAATCCCTCTAGAAAAGCTTCCTGAGTGAAGGCAATCTTAATGTCTTCCATTGCTTTGGAGGACTTGAAGAACTCGACAACTCGCTCCCTCTTGATGCTGACCTCCTCTTCAGCCTTCTTTCTTTTATCCTCTAAAAGAGTCAAGGCTGCCCTCAGCTCCACAGAAGCCTCCTCTTCTTTCCTCAATGCCTCTCGAAGGTGATCGACCTCTACAATTTGTACCTCCGAGGCCACCTTCAAATGGTCAACCTCAGCCTGAATCCTTTCGATCTCCGCCTGAGCCTCCCAAAGGGCCTTGGAGGCCTCGATGTGGTGGAGATTGGCTACCTTCGAATGGGAAAACAAGTAATTCCCCAGCTATAGGACAGAAGAAAATTAAGTCAAAACTCTGGGAGTACATCCCGCATTTGATCAAGTTCGAAGGTATTAATTACCTCAAGGAAGGTAGCAAAGGACTCATCAAATCTTTCTGCATCCTCCATCCCAACCATTTTATCAACAATGTGCGAAAGGATGCTGCCCTTCATCAGGGATTGGACGACCTCTCGATCATCCAAGAAAGCTCGCTCCTGATTGGAGCCTTCACCACTTGAGTTTTTGACCATCCTCCTTATCCTTTTTCAAACGGCATCCTTTTTCTTCTTCTTCTTCTCAATGACCTCGCGCTGTTCAAGAAGTATGGGGGCAGCATCCTCTTAGGGCAAGGTCAGAGTTGGTGCTACCGCATCAGACTCTAGGATGGACATTGCTTGAATCGACATGATCGAGATTGCCTCATCAGTGTGAGCCTTCTTCGATGTTCCTTAGTGGAGCTGCCCTTTCTCTTAAGGGATTTAATCTCCTTGGCCAAGCGATTTCACTCCTTAGGAGTCATTTCTGTAGAAAAAAAAATCAAAATCAAAAAAAGAGAGAAGACCATACACAATTGGCAGGCCACAAAGAACTAACTATCAAATTGAGAAGACTAAGACCGAAGTTGAATAAGGTCTGATCATCTAGCAGCTTGAAGATTGGGGGAGCTCGATAGTTCTTTAGCTTATCGATCGAGTCTCGATCCTTTTTCTCAAATTTGGGAGCTCAGTGGATTGAATCCCTTATGTCGCCTCAAAAAAGAAGTCCTAGCTCTAGAGAAGGACACGAGATGAAAAAGAATCTCTCTTTCTAGTTATGAATGAAAGAAGGGGTACCCTTGAGTAACCCGTTCTTGTCGAACTGGAAAGATACATACCACCAATTTTGGTGGTCAGATGATGTTTGAAGCTGAAGAAGTTGTGGAATAAGGAGATGGAAGGTCGAATGCCAGCCATAATGCACAAGGAGAGAAATCTTATGATGAATCTAAAAGAGTTTGGTGCCATGACGACAAAGAAAATGTTTAAGAACTTGAATAAGTTGATTACGAAGGAAGATATCGGTAGCCGAAGTCCTGCCCAGAGGGTTTCAATATACAAATAAGTCCAACAAGGAGGAGGAGAGTAGGCTCGATCACTAGGATCAGGAAGTTCGAGTTCACAATCAGAAGGGATTTTGAATTGGATCCTAATCAGTGAAAGGTCTTCAAGCTGAAGTTTGCATGAGATGGTATCGGGGAGGAAGGATGATCGAGATACTTCTATAGGTTTGGGATCCTTATGAGGAGGATTCATTAAAGCCAAATGAGCCAAACTTTTAGAATTAGTTGATTAGGATTCTTCAGAGGACATGAGAATCAAACCAAAGTGGAGAAAACTCTCAAAAAATCAAAGAAAATAAAATTCGAGACTCACTCAAAGAAATTGAATGGGTAGAGATGCTAAAAGACACAAATGATCAAAAAGAAGGATTCAGAAATTGACCTAAATTAATGGAAAAGAATGGAGAGGTGGCAAGCTTGATGAAAAATGGAGAGAACCCCCAGAAATCAAAGAAGATGATGGAAGACATTGGTGCTATAGAGCAGAAGGAAGAGGGTGACCAGGGTAAGAGAGAGGAGACCTAGATGAAATGAAATCTCAAGGAAGGAAGATGAGTTTAAATAGCCAAAAGAGTCTGAAATGGTCATGATTGTATATGTCCACTAACCAACTTCAGACCGATACGTGTCTCCCTCATCATGGCAGCAAAGCGGCAACGACCAAAATCTTTATTACGTCGCGCCTTGGGCAGCACTTCGGTGAAAGTTTCAAAAATTCATCTTTTCAAGTCAAATAATATTAACAAACCTTCGATGTCAGCAAAGATAGTGCTAAGACTTTTCCTACAAAGAATGCGAAAGGTGGAAAAAGGACATCGACACTCGCATTCCTTTACTCCCTTCCTTCAAAATTCGAACTCGTGAGTAGAGGGGCTTGTATTAGGGATAAACCATTTCCTACCGAAGTTTGAGAAGGATTCAGGCCTTAGGGTGACCTCATCCATTGACAGCAACCATGGCCAACTTCATGCAATAACTTGAGAACCTCCGAGGCCTCATGGGTCTCGCCTGAACAAGCTTGAATAGTGGCAGCGGCTCTTGAAGCAGCTAAGTGATCGGTTATAATGCAGTCTGACCTAACCAACCTTGAAGCTGTTTGGACTCTCTCCTTACCAAAATTTGTCCAAATTGTTCAACACTGGATTGACACCAAATCAACAGAACTCTACCTTCGGAGATGAACTTTTATAATCTACAAAGAGTGGTGGACCTCTACATTCTCACACCAAGAGCTTTCGATATGTGAGTGAAAGAACCTCATCTCCACTTTATTAACCTTCGGGCGTTCATGAAAGTAGCAGAGCTTCAAAGAAAATGATTGAGTTGCAAAAGTATCATGGTCATCCATAGCTGCCAACAAAGCTCTCACCAGTCGAGCTCCATCCAATCACAAGATAGGCTCTTTCTGTCCAAACTCCTTTCGATCAAACTCCTCTAGTCTTCTGGACTCCCTCAGCGACACCCCAGTCGGACGTCCTCCAATGGATCTCCTTCCAAACTATCCACAGTCTAATTTCTTTTAGACTTCTCCAGTGGATCTTCTCCTAGATTCCTTCTGGATGATCTCCTTCTAGACAATCATCTTAATTGTACTCTCATTGGACAAACTTCATCAGTCATCCCCCTTCTGGATGATCTCCTTCAGTCGAGTTCCTCCATTCAATCTCCTTCCAAGTAATCTCCTCTAGGAAAAATTATTATGAACGAGCTTCTTTCAATCACCAAGCAATCTTAAAGGAGTTCGAACTACTCTAAAATTGATATAATCTAAAGCTCTTTACTGTCAATGCCTACTCTGTCCAAACTTCAACTACTAAACCTCGATAGACTAGCATGTCACAATAATGAACACTATCCCCCGTAACAAACTCTACGTGGTCTGAATGACCCACTATCAGATGGTTACGGCTGTCACCATTAGTTTGTTATAGGCTCCATCTATAAAAGGTGTGAGAATTTATGGTGCTCCCAATCCTTGGGAGGCCATGGGAGGAGTCAAGGGGTTGGCTTCGAGAATTTTGGGGGCTTGGTTGGTGCTTCAAAAATTTAGGACACAAGGTGAAGCAAGAAAACAAAGTTGGGGAATCAAGATTGCAGAAAAAGATTTTTTGCAGGTTAGCCAGCTCAGTCCAAAATTGGATCGGCTAAGTCTTAGTGCACAGGCAAAATAGAGAGCTACACGTTCGGGACTGCTGGCACAGCACAGGACTAGGTCGGCTCAGTTTCAGATTGAGCCGATCTAGTGGAACTTAGCCGGCTCAGTGCTGAGACTGAGCCAGCTTAATACGCAGGTAGAGTTACGCAAGGGTCTATTTTGGGCTAGGGTTTGGGATGATCCTAGGGGTCTTAAGGCCTGGTTTGAGAGGTCTTAAGGTGGCTAATTCATATATGGATCAAGTCTAGATCCAGAAAATGAGAGCATGGGAGATATGGATGTACATGAGCTCGGTGAGTGCTTTCATGTATTGGGTTAGGCAGGGGAGTTTTTGGGTCGGGCCTAATGGCTATGTATAAATACATAGGTTATATTAGAGTTTTCAAGGTTGAAATCAATACAGACCTTTTCTTCCTCAAACCTCTTCTTCTCTTCTCTCTAGAATTTCCATCCTAGGGTTCTTAAAGAAGTCCTAGAGAAGGGGGTGTCTCCCTCAAGCCCAAAAAGGGAGGTGCCCCATCACAGATCCAAGTGAAGGATCGATGGTTTGCTGCCCATATAGAATATCATAGGTTCCTTCATAACCATGCTAAAGATCAGGAGCTTTCGCAGCATGATATCGATTCTTGTGATGTCAAGGATGATTGACGCTTGAGCGATATTATGGGTCTATAATTTGGTATCAAAGCTAGGTGATGCCTGAAACATTATGGACGATAATATGGTATCAGAGCCAGGTTTCAGAGCCTAATGGTGCGTGGAAGGAGCTAGGTTTTAGAGCTAGATTATCAGAGTCTGATGGTGCATGGAAGCGAAGGAGAAGTCATATAAGGTGAAATCAGAAATCTACACAAGAATTCCATGGTATGTCTCAAATCTATCTTGTTGTTGCTATGGTTTGGCCAATCAGGAGTAGCGAGTTGAAGGTGGAGGTTGAAAGGATTAACGAAAAGAGATTTTCTCAGGATGAAAGGATTTGGTGCATGATTTATTGATCGATCTTAGTGGAAAGGCCGGGGTGTATGATGGTTATGTGACAAGCAGGGAACGCTGGAGTGTTGCAGTAGCATTTTTCTGAAGATGCAGGGCTGAGAGAGGCTTGATAATGCAGCAGCCGAGGAAGGTATCTCAACAGAGAGCATCAAGGTTCTCTAGGAAGATGGGCAGTATAGGGCTGTTGAAGAGAGGTTTCCCAAGGTGTAATGGTTAAAGGAAGGTTGAAGAAGTGACTATACGTCCTTCGATGTCTCAAAGGTGGGGAAGTAGTTAGAGATGTATTTAGTAGTTCGACCAAAGTATGGATTTATGAAGCCTTAGGAGTGATGGAGATGGATGATCCATAGAGGTCTAGCACGTTAGGGCTGAACGGCTGTAGAGTAGCATAGAGATGAGTCAAAAGGCACTAGCGTGCTGCAGAAGTGCTACCCTGAAGGCACGGGGCTGAGAGAGGCTCGGTGGTGCAACAATCGAGGAGTGTATCTCAGTAGAGAGTGTTAGTGGTATCTTAGGGAGATCGGATATAGGTCTCAGGAAGAGCCAGGAGGTCTTAGGGAGCGTCAGAGGCATCTTAGGTAGTCGAAAGTATCATGGATCAAATTTTTTCTGTAGGAGCATTAGGAAGAATCACGGTTCAGGTGGAGGATGGTTCTCTAGGCGAAACTGAAGCAATGGTTGGTGTAGGGGTAGAAGAGAAGGACTAGGATGGAATTCCCTAGAGTTTAGTTGCTGGATTCAAAAGAGTTGGATGAGCTCTTGGATTTTGGAGGTGTCCGTGGGTTGTGGAGGTATCCGAGATGGCTTCGAAGAGGGCCGCGGAGCATGGAGGATTCGAAGGAGCAGCGATGGTGTTTGAGGTGCAGCGGTAGGCTCAGTAGTGCAATGTTGAGTGGTTGGCCTTGAGAGACTCGATGATAGAGTTGACTTCTACAGCATCAGATGGACTTCGAATATAGGTGGAGCTCCATAGTGGTGGCTTCATAAGTGGAGAAAAAATTTGGTATGAGTTCAGAGCGTCGGTGATGCATAGTTTTAGGTGGAGCATCATGTGCAGGTGGATAGACGTAGCTCTATGGAGATTATGTCAGGTGGTACAGCATATGCTGGTGCAGAAATATTGTAGGTTCTCCAGGAAAGTCCAGTGAAAGTGATGCAGCTACTAAGCAGAAGAAATCCTATAATTCTAGGATGGTGCCAAGAAGTAAGCATAGGTCCTCAGTGGTGGAGGTGGTCATCCAAAAGGCCTCAAGGGTGCACAATAGCTAAAGAGGATTGGCGGAGGCGATAATTGCATAGGTGCTATCGAGTGCGCAGGGATAGTGAGATTATGCAGGAGGTCATTGTCGAGAGGTTTGCCAAGGCTTGGGAGCACCAAGATGGAGATTATAAGGATTGGTGGTGCTCCCAAGCCTTGGGAGGCTATGGAAGGAGTCATGGTGTTGGCTCTAGGGATTTCAGGAGCTTGGTTGGTGCTTCAAAGATCTGGGACACAAGGTGAAGCAAAGAACCAAATTTGAGGAATCAAGACTACAGAAAAAAGATTTTCTATAGGTTAGTCGGCTCAGTCCAAAACTAGATTGGTAAAGTCTCAGTGCATAGGCAAAATAGTGAGCTACACGTTTGGGACTGCTAGCATGGAATAGGACTGGGCCGGCTCAGTTTTAGACTAAGCCGACCTAGTAAAACTTAGCTGGCTCAGTGCTGAGACTGAGCCGGTTCAGTACGCGTATAAAGTTATGCGAGGATCTATTTTGGACTAGGGTCTAGATTGATCCTAGGGATCTTAAGGTCTGATTTGAGAGGTCTTAAGATGGCTAATTCATGTATGAGTCGGATCTAGATCCAGAGGATGAGAGCATGGGAGACATGGATGTACATGGGCTCGGTGAGTGCTTTCATGTATTGGGTTAGCCGAAGAGTTTTTTGGTCAGGCCTAATAGCTATATATAAATGCATAGGTTGTATTAGAATTTCATAATGCTGTGAAAGCTATGGAATATAAACATTTTCTTCCTCAACTCTCTTCTTCTCTTCTCTCTAGAGTTGGCACCCTAGGATTCTTGAAGAAGCCCTAGAGAAGGGGGCGTCTCCCTCAAGCCCAAGGAGGAAGGCACTCCATCACAGATCTAGGTGGAGGATCGATGGTTTGCTATCCATAGAGAACATCATAGGTTTTTTCAAGTCCATGCTAAAGATCAGGAGCTTCCGTAATATGATATCGGTGCTTGTGATGTCAAGGATGATTAGCATTCGAGCAATATCATGGGTCTACAATTTGGTATCAGATCTAGGTGATGCCTGGAATGTTGTAGACGGCAATAAAAGAAACCATCCAGATATATTTTCTCTAAGCTCTTATTCTCCTTCTCATTGCTCTGCTCCTTAATTTCCTGAGCACTGCATTTTTGTTAGTCGAAAGAGCTGACTTGACCGTCGGAGGGTCCTGTCGAAGCCACCACCCTTGACTCTGATCAAAACTTTATTTTGTTGGTCACTGGTGGTGGCCTCATCTCTCTCAACTCCAGCTTGCTCCAACATCAACCAAATTTCGCACCAACAAGTTTCTTGGTGAAAGAACTATTATCTCTAAGATTGAACTTGATGAAGTTTAACAGGTAGAAAGATTGACACCTATAGCTGAACCTGAGTTAGATTTAATTAGATAAGATTCGGAGCCCAATGTACCTACACCATTAAGGCGATCTGGTAGAGTACTGCATCAGTCAAATAGATACTATGGTTTCTTGATCCGAGATGGTGATTCTATCGAACTCGATGAGAACGATGAGGATCCAATCAACTATATAGATGCAATATAGAGATCTAATTTTGAGAAATGGCTCGAGGTCATAAAATTCAAAATAAAATTCATGAAGGTCAATGATGTATGGACATTAGTTGACCCACCTGAATGGGTTAAATCCATTGGGTGTAAGTGGATTTTCAAAAGAAAAAGGGGTGCAGATGGAAAGGTGGAGACCTATAAAGCCCATATGGTTGCCAAGGGGTATCATCAACGTTATTATATTAACTATGATGAGATATTCTCTCCTGTGGCAATGCTCAAAAATATTCGGATAATGCTTGCAATAGCTATCCATCTGAATTATGAGATCTGGCAAATGGATGCAAAGACATCTTTCCTAAATGGAGAGTTGACCGAAGAGGTGTATATGAAACAACCCAAAGGGTTCATATCCATAGATGAGTCCAAGGTGTGCAAGCTTTAGAGATCCATTTATGCATTAAAGCAGACATCTCGAAGTTGGAACATTCATTTTGATAAGGTGATCAAAATATATGGCTTCATTAAGAATGGACAAGAGCCCTGCATTTATAAATAGGTAAATGGTTCAGCAGTGGTATTCCTTGTCTTGTACATGGATGATATTCTCTTAATCGAGAATGAATCCCTACACTGCAGGAAATAAAAATTTGGTTGTCATCTTAGTTTTCCATGAAGAACTTGGGTGAAGCATCCTACATCCTAGGAATGAAGATCTATAGGGATAGATCTAAAAGGATGCTTGGATTATCTCAGTCCACGTATATAGATATTGTGCTGAAGAAGTTCAACATGAAGAATTCCAAAAAGGACTATCTCTTGATAGGCCATAAAATTTCTCTCTCTAAAAAGGATTGTTCGACACTCCTGAAGAGAAAGAGCATATGAGTAGAGTCCCATATTCTTCGATAGTGGAATCTATCATGTATGTCATGATATGTACGATATCAGATGTGGCATACTCAGTAGGAGTAGTAAGTAGATACTAGTCTAATCCTAGAGAAAATCATTGAAAAGTGGTTAAAGCCATCCTTAAGTATTTGAGAAATACTAAGATCAATGGTTGATTTATGATGACTCAGATCTGAAACTTGTGGGATTTACAAACTTCAACTTTCAATTTGATCATGATAGTAGAAGCATGTTGGGATATATCTTTAATTTGAATAATGGAGCCATCTACTGGAAGAGTTTTAAGCAGCATATTGTGGCAGACTCTATTTGTGAAGTAGAGTACATTGCAACATCAGATGCCATAAAGAAAGCTATGTGGCTGAGAAAATTCATCATCGAGCTTGAAGTAGCATCCTTCCTAGATGGTCCAGTCTTGCTCTACTGTGACAACACTGGTGTCATAGCTCAGGTGAAGAAATCAAAAGCACACCAACGGATGAAGCACATTCTCCACTGTTTTTATCTGATCTGAAAGATCATGGATTGAGATAATGTTAACCTTCAGAAGATCGACGAAAAGGAGAACCTGGCAGACTCCTTCACTAAAGCCCTAGCGATAAAGGAGTTCGACAACCATAAATCAAAGATGGGTATTAGATACTATGCCGAGTGGCTTTAGGATAAGTGAGAATTATTGAAAAATATGTTCCAAAGTCAATCATCAGTCTATTGGTGGTTAAGCTATATTATAATTATAATTATTTATTAATTAATAAAATTTATTTTTGATATTTTTCTAATCATAAGTTTTCATCTTCTAACAAACTCCATAGTTGTGATGAGTCCTTAAGACTATTTAGATTCGATAAAGAGAGGATTTATCGATTAGTTCTTAAAACTATTCATGACCAAATGATAGGTTGTTAATAAGAACGATAGTATCTATCGAGCATAGGTTGCTTTATGCCATATAGGTTGGTTGTCCTCTTAACCAAAGATTGTAGAGACACTGGTATGGCATACAGATGAGATGTAGGGGTACATCATCACTGAACGTGACCAATTCTAGAACATTTTGCTATCGAGAATATCTCTGATGGGATATAGGTATAGTGTTCCTTAGACCTAAGATCACCTCAGTGGCTTACAAGCAACTCACTGTGCTTTGGTATCGGACTAAGTGAATTTCTAATTCAGTAACGAAAAATTTCTGACCATAGTCAAGTACTTACAAAGTCGGTGTGTGATCAAGATGGAATTGACTACTCTCAGAGTTAGAGAATAATGTATCACTGTATTTCAATATAGCAAAATCTTGGCTAGGATAATCCATGAGATGGATTTGGTATTTTGAAATATAATGTGGATAGCCTGATCAGAGTTGATAGTTGAACTCTGAGGCATCCTATGAGCATTATTGGTCAAGGGGATGAATTATATGGAAACTATATCCATATAGGTTCTAAGGATATTGTTTTACACATTTGACCTATGCGGCCATCGGGTACCATTACTAGATGGTCACTTCGATTGGTATAAAAATTTATTTCTATGCTATTCACTTAGATTCAAACCTATGGGTTCACATACACTAGTGTTCACGATCCGATCGGATGGTTGATCAATGATTAAGAATCGTTCTAAATTTAAATGATCAATACGATTGATATTTAACCTAGTGCAAGTATTGCAGGAGGATCAATTAGCAATTGAATTACTAATTAGCTTAAATAGACTAAGCCAGATAGTTGAGATTAAGTTTAATTAAATATGATTTAATTAGATTTGGTTTGGGCTTGATTGGATCAAGTTCAATTACTTCATTCGATAAGCCAAGTGCAAGGAAGAACTAGTCCTAGTTCAACTAGGACTTGGGTCAACCCAATTCTCTAATTTGATTAAAAAATTAAATTAAAATTAAATCTAATTTAATTAAGTTCTTAATTAGATTAGGGTCTAATTTAATTAGGTTGACTTACTTCTGGTTTAATTTGGTTTGAGAAACCATTATTGACCATGTTATATATGGTATCCTAGTAGGACTACGATTCCACCCTTATGCCATCTAAGCCCCAATGCCCCCTTCTCTCCCTTCTTAAAGTTTGTGCAACAAAACTCTTACACCCAGCAATCTCACGCATGCCCACCCCTCTCCTCTCTTTCCTATTTGGAAATTAGTGTGTGGACCAAGTCAAAGGAAGGTAGCTTGTTATGATTTTGGATTCTATAAGATAGTATCCTAACAAACCAAAACTCCTCCCATAAGGTGCCACCCACTCTCTATTTTTCCTTGGTTTTTTTGGTGGAGAAAGTCCTTCTTTTTATGCACCTACCCTGGTGGTCCATGGCTAAAACAAAGGAGAGGGCGCCCAACATTTGGATGCCCCAACAACTTGCCAGATATGTTCTTACCTTGTGTAGGAATTTGACCCAACAAAGACTCTTCTATATCACTTTATAAGGAGGTCTTTTTGAGCTGAATTTTGCATGATTTTAGATCATTGAGAGGACTCTTAGGCATGTGAAAATCAAAGAGAGGGACCCTTGGGGCATGGGGATTTCATAGACACCAATCTTGGTGTCTAGGTGAGAGAAAAGAGAAGAAGAAGAGGATCTTCTTCTAGGGTTCTTTTGCTCTTCCTTTCCCCTCCTCTTTCAAAGAGATTTTTGACTGTTGCTTTAGATTTAAAGTCTCTTTCTTTTCTTCTAATTTTTTGGAGTGTCCAAGTCTTGAATAAGGAAGCACCAGATTGACCATCGAAGAAGGATCAGCACAGTACTAGCATACTGTGCTGATTTTCCACATCGAACTTTTATTCGAGGTTCGTGGGTTCGTGTGGACATCTCTTAGAGGTTGGACATGTGTACAGCTCAGAGCTTCATCCTTTAGCTTGGATCAGTAAGTTAGAATGTCTAACTTACATAGGTAATATGGATCTAATCCTATGTTATATATCTACAATAGATCTAGTGTAGATCTATGTTGATGTGATCAACATCTCTTTTACTTCTAATATTTTTAATTTTTGATTTAATCTCATGCTATAATCATATAATACGATCTTAGATCTAGGAGTTCTCTAATTTTTATAAATTAATTTTAATTAATTTCTATCTTTCGCTGCCTAGATCTGAAAAAGTTTCAAGATTTAGTCCTAAAACCCTAGATCTGGTTCCTTCAAATGGCTTATTCTACTATGAAGTCAGCCAATATTTGAGCTTTAATTGATGGTCATGGATAAAAATTGATGTCAAACTTGATAATCTCAATCACCCATTTAGTTATTCTCTTAGAGGTATCAGGTCGATGAAGAACCGCTTTGATAGGTTGATCAGTGAGAAGCATGATCATATGCCCCTGAAAATAAGGTCAAAGCTTCTGAGCTGCAATCAATGGGGCATAAGTTAGTTTTTCTAATTTTGTATACTTTGTTTTAGCATCCTTCAAATCTTGGCTTATGTAGTAGATATGCTTCTGGATTTTTGCCTCCTCTCTGATCAGGATAGCCCCAATTGCTGCAGGTGACACCGCCAGATACAAGAAAAGTTCTTCATCGAGTTTGGGTTTGGCAAGGAGAGGAGATGAGTTGATATAGTTCTTCAATTCCTCAAAAGCCTGCTGACACTCAGGAGTCCAGCAGATGTTCTTTGAAATGCTTGAGCACTTGAAATAAGGGCATGCAATGCTCGTCCGACCTCGAAACAAATTGATTTTGGGCTGCGACCTTTCCCATCAAGCATTGCACCTCTTTTATTATTTTTGGTGCAATCATTTCTTGAATGGCTCTGATCTTCTTAGAATTTGCTTCAATACCACACCTTGACACCATAAATCTTAGAAATTTTTTCAAGATTACTCCGAAGGCATACTTGGTTGGATTCAACTTCATCTTGTAGTTTCGAAGTATGTTGAAGGTTTTCTCGAGGTTGGCGATATGATTTGTTATAGATCAACTTTTGAGCAGCATGTCATCCACATAGACCTCCATATTATGATCAATCTGCTATTTAAAGATCTTCTTTATCAGGCATTGATAAGTGGCATCTTCATTCTTTAGTCTAAAGGGCATAATCTTGTAACAATAAAGACCATGGTCAGTAATAAAAGCAGTTTTTTCTTCATCCTTTGGTGCCATTTGGATTTGATTATAATCAGAGAAGACATCCATAAAAGTGAGAAGCTCATGGCTCGAAGTGGCATTAACTAGTTGATCAATTCTGGATAGGGGATAGCTGTCTTTTGATCAAGCTTTATTCAAATTAATGAAATCTATGCACATCCTCCACTTGCCGTTTGCTTTTTTGATGAGGATGATGTTTGCAATCCAGTTTGGATATGATACTTTTTAGATAAAATTGGCTTTAACAAGCTTGTCAACTTCATCTATGATGGCCTCCTACCATTCTGGTGCAATGCTATGCTTCATTTGCCTTACTGGCCGACGTTTAAGATCCACAGCTAGATGATGTTCCATTACTTTTACATCAATCCCTGGCATATCTGCAGGTTTTCAGGCAAAGACATCGACATTCTTTCATAGGAAGGTAATGAGCTGCTTTCTAACTCCCACTTTTAGATTAGAATCAATTTAAATAGTATGATCTTTATTTTCATCATTCAAAGGTATTGCAACAAGGTTGTCGATTAGTTTCCCCTGCTCCTCAGCCAGGTCATCTCGAGCATCAAGTTCATCTAATGGACAAGGATCTGCTTGTCTTCCTCCTTGCAAGGCAATGATATAACAGTGTCGTGCTAATGCTTGATCTCCTCTAACTTCTCCAATCCCATGATTTGTTGGAAACTTCATCTTCAAGTAATAAGTAGAAACTAGAGCCTAAAGCACATTCAAACTAGGTTGGCCGAGAATTGCATTATAAGCTGAAGAAGCCTTCACTATAGGAAATCGACTTGGGCTTTGGACTGCTTTGGATACCGACATGCTATAATAGTCAAAGTTATTATTTCTTCAACTAGGACTGCATCACCAGTGAATCCTACCAACAAAAAATTATTGGCCCCATGCAATTGTCAGGTATAGACATTTTAGAAAAGGCATCATAAAATAAAATATCAGTAGAGCTTCCATTATCAATTAAAATATAGCGTACATCATAATCAACAATGTCTAAAGTAACCACAGTCATGTTATTATATAGAAATTGAACCCTTTGTGCATCTTCTTTAGTAAAAGTAATGGGCTCCTCAGTCCTCTACCTTTTTGCTAGCTCTGCAGATCCACTAGCTTCTTCCTACCGATGTCCCCCAACAGTAGTATTGATGATTCCAAGTGGAGGCTGATCTCCTTTTGGCTCATCTCTTCGAGGTGGTTTAGGCTATGGTAGGGCTCTTGACTGATCTTTCCTTCTTTTTGATCGATGTTGGAGGAATCGATCTAGATGGCCTCTTCTGATTAGCTCCTCGATCTCATCTTGGAGCTAAATGCATTCTTCAGTATCATGACCATGGTCACGACCGTAGAGGCAGTACTTGTTGGGGTTGCATTTAGCTAGATGGGTCTTCATTCTCTCTAGCCTCGATAGTTGCTTCTTTATTTTCATCAGCACTTGAGTCTTTGGGGCATTCAAAGGAGCATAATTATGGAAGCATCGAGGAGGAGAGTTCCGCCACTCCCTCTTATCAGAGCTTCTCTATCGATGAGCTTGTGGAGGAGTCCGAGCTCTTCTATGCTCAGGTGGGGTGTTGGAGCATGGTCGAGCTTCATTTGGCTTCTCAATGATCGTGGGTTTACTAGATTTATCCACTTGCCGCTCTCTCATGGCCTCTTCATCTTTCAGTTTGAAGGCCTCCTCCATTCGTGCATAGCCTTCAGCCTGGGCCAACATGTCGGCAAAATTTTAAGGATATTTCTTCTCTAAAGGGAGGAGAAGATCATTCTTTTGGAGGCCATCCTTCAGTGCGGCCATAGCAATAGATTGATCTAAGTTTTGGACCTTCAAGATAGCAGCATTAAAATGATTGACATAAGCTCGGATGGACTTTCCTTCATTCTACTTAATATTGATGAGGAAGTTCGAACCTCGTCTTTGACACTAGCTGCTAATAAAATGAGCCATAAATTGGTGGTTGAGCTGGTCAAAAGAAAAGATGGAATCTGGTTTGAGATTCGAGTATCAGTTTCTTACTGCTCCCTTCAGAGTGGAGGAAAAAGCTCGACACAGAATGGCATCAGGCATGTCATTGAGTAGCATCATAGTTCTAAAAGCTTTAAGATGGTCGATTGGATTGGTGGTCCTATCGTAACTTTCAAATTAAAAAGTTTGAAATTCGGTAGGACTGGCTCCTGCATGATGCAAGTGGAGAAAGGAGGGTCAGTGTAGATATCGTTGTGGCTAGCAGGGGCAATATGATGGAGTTCATTGATCCACCGATTTATTTCTTGAAGCTTTTGATTGAGGATATCATCTCAATCATGAATCTCAAAGCACGACTGGCAAGAGGGGGGTAATGATTCTGCAAGGATGGAATCATGATTCGAATAGGAGCTCTCTATTAGAAAATGTATCCCAAAGTCAATCATCAACCTATTGATGGTTGAGCTATATTATAATTATAATTAATTTATTAATTCATAAAATATTTTTTGGCATTTTTACAATAAAATATTCATCTTCTAACAAACTCTATTATTGTGATGAAGTCCTTAGGACTATATAGCTTTGACAAAGAGAGAATTTATCGATTAGTTCTTAAAACAGTTTACAACCAAATAATAGGCTGTTAATTAGCATGACAGCATCTATCGAGCATAGGTCACTTATGATATATGAGTTGGTTGTCCTCTTAACCAAAGAGTGTGGAGACACTGGTATGGCATATAGGTGAGATGTATGGGTACATCATCATTGAACGTGACCAACTTTAGAGCATTCTGCTATCGAAAATATCTCTGATGGGATATAGGTATAAGTGTCCCTTAGATCTGGGATCACCTCAATGACTTGTAAGCAACTCATTATGCTTTGATGTCAAACTAACTAAATTTCTAATTCAGTAATGAAAGAGTTCTAGGCACAGTCAAGTACTTGCAAAGTTGGTGTGTGATCAAGATGGGATTGACTACTCCAAGAGTTGGAGAAGAATGTATCACTGTATTTCAATATAGCAAAATCTTGGCCAGGATAATCCATCAGATGGGTTTGATATTTTAAAATATAATATGGATAACCTAATCAGAGTTCATAGTTAAACTCTGAGGTATCCTATGAGCATTTTGATTCAGGAATGAATTATATGGAAACTATATCCATATGGATTCTAAGGATGTTGTTCTATACATTCGACTTATTCGATCGTCGGATACCATATCTCGATGGTTACTTTGATTGGTATAGAAATCTATTTATTTGATATCAGCTTAGGTTTAGACCTATGAGGTTACATATATTAGAGCTCACGATCTAATCGGATGGTTGATTAAAGATTAAGAATTATTTTAGGATTAAACAATCAATACGATTGATGTTTAAGCTAGTGCAAATATTATAGGAGGATCGATGAGCAATTAGACTGCTAATTAGCTTAATTTAATTAAGTCAGAGGGTTGAGATTAAGTTTAATTAAATATGATTTAGTTTGGGCTTGATTCGATCAAGTCCAATTGGCTTATTGGATAAGCCAAGTGTAAGAAAGAACTAGTCCTAGTTCAATTAGGACTTGTGTTAACCCAATTTTTTAATTTGATTAAAAAATAAATTAAAATTAAATC
Source organism: Cocos nucifera (assembly GCA_006176705.1). Lineage (NCBI taxonomy): Eukaryota > Viridiplantae > Streptophyta > Magnoliopsida > Arecales > Arecaceae > Cocos > Cocos nucifera. The sequence goes on along the minus strand of QRFJ01002803.1, from coordinate 31,927 downwards.
TAAGTTAATCTAATTTAATTAAATCTATAATTATATTAAGACCTAATTTAATTTTATTAAATTAATTTTTATTTAATTTAATTTAAAAAATAATTTTGACCAAGTCATAGATGGAATCCTAGTAAGACTAGGATTTCACCTTGCACCACCTTAGCCTCCCATGCCCCACGCCCTCTTTCTCTTCTATTTTATGCAATAAAAACCTCTCTCCTAGGCCTTCTCATGCACGCCCTTCTCTCCCCTCTTTCTCATATGGAAATTAGGTAGTGGACCAAGTCAAAGAAGGTAAGTTATTTTGGTTTCAAATCTTATGAGATAGAGTTTTGAAAAACTAAAATTCCTCCTCCCATGTGTGTCGCCCTCCTCCCTATTTTCTATCAGTTTTTCATGGTAAAAAGGATAAGGTTTTGTGCACCTTTCACAGATGGTCCATGCGAAAAATATTGGATGGGGTGCCTAAGAGTTGGGTGCCACTTGTCTTGCCCAAATTAGACATTCCTTGTCTAGGTATTTTTCCTAAAAAATGACTCCTCTATATCTTTATATATAGGATGAATTTTGGGCTAATTTTTGATATATTCTAGATCATTGAGAGGGATTTTGGGTGTGCAAAAACCAAAAAGAAAGAATTCTTGGGCGTTGGGATTTTATAGACATAAAACTAGGTGTCTAGGTGAGAATAAAGAGAAGAAGAAGAGGGTCTTCTTCTAGGGTTGCTATGTTCATCTCTTCCCTTCCACCTTCATTGAGATTTTGAGTGTCTCACTTCTGAAATCTCCTCTCCTTCTTCTCATCTTTGAAAGAGTCTAAATCTAGAAGAAGGAGGCATCTGATTGACTGTCAAAGAAGGATCAACATAGTGCTAGCATGTTGTGCTGATTTCCTGCGTAGGACTTTTGATCGTAGTTCGTGAGCTCGTGTGGACTACTCACTGAGGTCGGACGCATGTATGACTTAAGACATCATCCTCAAGTCTGGATTAGTAAGTTACAATATCTAACTTGCATAGGAAATAGATCTGATCTATTATTACAAATCAACATATATGTAGTGTAGATGCATGTTGATATGATCAATATATTTTATTTTCTTTCTTATATTTTAATTTTTGATTTAATGACATGCCATGATCATGTAATAAGAAATTAGATCTAAGATATTTTTTGATATTAAAAATTAATTTTAATGAATTTTAGTCTTTTGCTGTCTGATTTTAAAAAGTTTTAAGATCTAGCTCTGAAATCCTAGATCTGATTTCTTCACTCTCTGCTCTCTACTTTTCCTTCTCGAGAGTCACCAGTCGACTTGCCTAAGTGGATCTTTCTGACACCAGATTTTGGCATTCCGATGAAGGTCTTTTCAATTGAACTAGTGCTAGGGGCTGCTGCATGGCCCATACTACTTTAGTAAGACCCTTAACTTGCTGCATCAGCAGATTGAATTACTTCAAATCCATCATGGCTGCTGGTGGGGGTTGCAGTATCGATGATAAAGTCGGAGTAGGTTTATCCAGCTAAGATCTAGCAGCAAAGGTGATGGATTGTCGGGTTGAAGTTCTCGTGGATGGCATCTTAGTAGATCATAAGAGAGATTAGAGAAAAAAAAATTGTAGAATTGAAGAGGAGAGGAAGAAGATAAACTCGACTGGGTACTCCTTTAAGAATAAGGGCTAAGCATCCCTTCCTCTAGCATCAATCTTGTTGGTGTAAAAAATGATGCTGATGTCGGAGTTCATTGGAGTTGGTGAAGATGAGGTCACCGATGAGACCTGTAAGAAAAAGTCCAAACTAGAGGCGGGTAGAAAATTCTGTTGGTATGAAAAATAGTACTGATGCTGGAGTTTGCTGGAGCTGGTGAAGATGAGATCGCCGATGAGACTTGTAAGGCAAAATCTAAGTTGAAGGTGGGTGGCTCCGGTAGGACCCTCCAATGGTCAAGTTAGTTCTTCGATCACTTAGAAGAATTTAGAGCAGGGAGGAGGCTTAGAGAAAAATATATCTAGAGGATCTCTTATATAGGTGGAGCTTATAATAGAATGAAAGTGATAGCCATAATAAAATGTTAGTGGGCCGCTCAGACCATGTGAAGTTTATTATGAAGAGTGGGCTATCATTTATCGTGACTTGTAAGTGGTTGAGTTCTATTTGTTGGAGTTCAAATACAACTTCTGCACCTATTAGCAGATCGCATGTGTTGGCATGAAGAACTTGAAGCTAGTTAGGCCAAACTTGGAGATTGGCTTGTGAATGGCAAATGGTGGATCTTGTGCTAGTTAGAATCCATTGGTACTATCTTTGATAGCTTCAAGAAGCTCGGCCGACTTTGAGAAGTTCGTCCATTCTCAAAGTCGGCCAGAAATTGATGGAGCTTTCAAGCTGGCCAGCCTGTATGTCAGTCCCTTATCTTGACTGATTCTTCTCCTAGCTTTGGTCCATTGCTCCACCTTATGTCCTAGGTCTTCAGAGCACCTACCAAGCTTCTCAAGGTTCTCACACCTGAACCTTGAGCCTGTATAAGACTACATGCTGCCTTCATCCTAGGATAACTCCTATCCCAACCCTAGGACTCACATCCATCCTAGTCTCCCAAAGCTAACACCCTGGCTCCTCCTGTGGCCCCCAAAAGCTTAGGAGCACCACACCAGATCCTACACTATATATATGAAATTTATGTTAAGAACAAGATTACTTGCTAATATATATGTTGTGTTGGTGTGAAAAATGATGCTGATGCCGGAGTTCACTGGAGCTGATGAAGACGAGGTTGTCGATAAGACCTACAAGGCAAAGTCCAAATCAGAGGTAGATGACTCCGGTAGGATCCTCCGATGGTCAAGTTAGTTCTCTAACCAACAAGAATGGAGTACTCAAGAAAATTTAGAGTAAGAAGGAGGGCTTAGAGAAAAACATATCTGAAGGATCCCTTATATAGACGGAGCTTGTAATAGAATGAAAGTGACAGCCATAATAGAATGTTAGTGGATTGGCCACGTAGAGTTTGTTACGAAGAGTGAGTTATCATTTATTTATTGAAGTTTGGATACAACTTTTGCACCTATTAGTAGATCGCATGTATTGGGATGAAGAACTTGAATCTAGTCAGGCCAAACTTGGAGATCAGCTTGCAAATGGTAGATGGCGAATCTAGCACTAGTTAGAATCCATAGGTGCTTTATTTGATAGCTTCAAGGAGCGTGGCTGACTTCATGAAGTTTGTTCATCCTCGAAGTTGGCGAAAATTGATGTGAGCTTTCAAGCTGGAGGGCAGAGAGGAGAATGTTGAACATTCCAAATTATCATTAGATTTTCTGAAGGAGTTTGGCTGGCTTTACGATTGTAGGATGAATACTTTATTTTTTGAAGGTCTGCTGCCTTTAAGATCAGCTTGAAGTTTGGATTGAAGGAGTGCTATGATCCATTCTATAGAGTGATCACCATTCTGAGTTGGAAATCAGATTCATATTGATGATGAAGTCCTTCACTATTCATATTTGTCCAATCAATCTGCGTAGTACTGGTTGGTCGGATCTGTAGTTGTCAAAAATAGATGGAACTAGGCCATACACAAGTTTTGTTGTTATTTGTGAAGTAAAAGAGTTCAATCAGGATAGGATATGATGGAAAGATCTAGCTGGATGAGGTTCCTACTACAAAGTTAATATGCCGTATGCCATAAAGGGATTCGGTCACACTCAAGGTCCGCCGTAAATGAAATCGATGGATGTTAAGTTTCAATCTTTGACTGGGCTTTGTTGTCATTAGGACTAGAGTTGGTTATCATGTCCTTTGCTATTCATGTTTGGCCAAATAGAATTCATCATGCCTTGAAGGAGTTTTGCAATTGCCGAGAAAAGAAAAAATTATTTCCACTATGAAGTTCATCCAGCATACATGACTTGAAGGTCAACCCCATTGAGCTAAATCAATTCAATTGAAGCTCGGCCACAATTGTCATTATACCGAATGAAGTCATATCAAGTTTGGGCATCTTATTGGATTTTGGCTAGAATTATTTTATCCCCAACATGTTGAAACAATGGTCTTTTTATATTGTACAGATAGCAACCTATCTTAATATATTGACCATACATATCATTGCAAAAATGCTCCAAAGAGTAACTCTCATTTTGTCTCATTTAGCAATTCAAATAATTTCAGCCAAGTTGTCAAAGAAACAAAAGCTAGAGTTGAAGAGAAACCAAGTCCAAAAAATATTTTGGATGCTTAGAAGAGCTCCATAGAAGGTATAGGTCAGAAGTTCAAGAATGTGGAGATCCTTTATAATACAATCCAAATTTTTGCATCACAAATTACATAAATTTTGTATTTATTAAGAATGATTATTAGCATGTGACCATGGAATGTGTGTACAAAGGATGTGGATGGCATATTCATGATTCTTGACTTGGGAATCAAGATAAATTGCAATTAAAATATTGAATAGAAAACATGCATACAGAGGAGGGTTGCAAGTTCAATCTCATCTTAAGCCTTCAAAGAGTTGGCTTTTTTAACATTATGAAATGTAAACATCAGGAAATGTCATTGTATATAGAATAAGTGATAAGACATAGGATATTCATCAAGAATATGGTGTGGAATTGTGGTATTATCAAGTTTGGCATGGAAAGGAGGTTGTTATGAAGGAGTTTTATGGTCATTGATTACTATCTTATGAAGGGATATGATGGTACTGCAATACAATTCTTTAGACCAACCCCAGTAGCATAGTAGAGTATGAAACCCTTGAAAGTTGATTCACACACATTTATTTCATTTCATGATTCAATAAAGAGTTTTATAAAAGGATGCAGACCTCTGATATCATGGATGGAATATTTATTAAGCATAAGAATTGAGGAGTACTACTTGACTTCACTAGTAAAAATACGAATAATGATATGTTCGCCACAGCATGTGTTGTTATCGATGTAAAGATTGATAACAATTGAAATTGGTTGTGTCAGATTTTAAAAGGAGAGATAGATACTTGCTCCAACTACCATAAATAATAGTTCATAATTACGATGGGTGGACATCAAAGATTTATCAAAGTAGTGTTGAAGTACTTTTTTGGTAGTTATCACTTGTATTATACCCGTCATGTGAAAGACGATTTCAAAAATCAGGTATGCAGCATCATTTTTCTAAAGTTTAAGCTACAATATTAAAATATTTATGCACATTATGATACTATTGGTCCCATATGTGATCCTTTAATTATTGTACATGCAGGTGCTCATCCATTATAGCATAGTTAAGAGAAAGAGGCTGGTTGTTTCATTAAATACTACTACATATACTCCAAGTGTGAATGTTTTCTAGAAATTTATCAAACTTACAGGTGGTGAGAGTAGGTGGGAGGGGGCGAGAGGAAGATTTGGGAGATGTTGAGTAGGACCCAGAAGGCTAGCATTGGGATGAAGTGGTAGTTGGCAATGAGGGGGTGGAAAAAGAAGCTTATAACTTAAAGAACTTTTGGATGATTTTAGCAATGGTTTGAGAGAGATGAGATTTTGAGTGATGGAAATGTAGGAAAGGGAGGAAATTGTAGTTATGGGGCAATGCAATGGCTAGCATAATGGTTGGATGTTCTAAGCCTTGGGAATTTAGTATAGAGAGTTTGGTGGCATAGGGGAATAATTTCAAGGAGAAAGGGAGAAGGTTGGGGTTTGGTGGCCACAACATGGTTGAAGGTGATAGAAACAAAGAGAAGGGGGAGAAAAAATAATTGAAAAGGATTTGTTTGAAAAATGGAGAAGCTGGCACTAAACATGGCTTGGTTTAGTGTCATGATATAGTAAATATCATCACAAAAAAATTCCCCCCATATGGTGGGAATTGAGGCTAGATATTTAGTGACATAATTTTATGACAAAAAATAATTTTGGCATAAAAGAAATTATTAACCTTAGTAGCATGATAAAAGCTAGTTTTTGTTACCAAAGGTATACTTTTATTTATGAAATTTCTTTTGCCATCAAAGATTTTGTCAATAGTATTCTCTTTTATTATGGTGAGTGGATGCCCCAGGAACAAGGAACTTTTTCATGCATATGAAGCTAGTGCATTAGGCAAATGCAGTCTTTCCAGATCTGTGCCAAGATTTCATGACATCTAATATAGCAAAATGTTTTAATAGTTGGATCCTAGAGGCTTAGTAGCTTCCCATTCCTAAAATAGTTGATCATTTTAGACTCCAAATTATACAATTGGTACATGAACAATAGAGTTAAGGTTATAGTACCCAAAGCATCTTTTCCCTGATGATAACTTGATTCTTTTAAGACCAGCCACACGAATCTTAAAACAACCAAAAGAAAATAAAATAAAAAAGGAAAAATGATGAAGAAGACTCTGACTAGGGATCTTCTTCCACCAGAATCCTTGGAGGAGAAGTCGAATTCGAGAGGATTCAGCCTCTCCTCTATTCTATTTAGGGGCATGAACCCCTTCCCCTCTCTAAAGCCAATAAGCCCTAGCCTCCTCCCATCTTCTTCCTCTCTCTTTGACGTAGACATCGTAGCAGACAGATATATGAATTAAGAGATTGGATCAAAGAGGGTGCGAATTCAACCTAATTGCACCAATTCTATAGGGTTCTGACACTGCCGAGCTAGAACGGCCATAACTTTATCATCCGATGTTAGAATCCTTATTATGATCCCATTTTGGAAATCTCTCTTCGAGCTGTATAGGCTTGATTACCTTGCCATCATTAAAAGTTTTGGAGCCTTATTTTATTACTTGATAGGTCAATGGTAGTGCATAAGTTTACTAGAATTCCTAGTCCGAGTAGGAGTCTAGTTTTTTATTTTATTTTATTTTGTTCTTTTTGATTTCATTTAGGATTTCTTTTGTGACTTTGTTTAGGATTCCTTTTACTTCTAAATTAAGTCTTTTATACTTAAGGCCCTTGGCCTTCATTGTAATCAGTCTATTTTTGAGTTATTGAATAAAATTTTGAGAGAAGAGATTTTCTTCCTCTTTCTTTCATTTTCTTTTGTTTTGTGTATCTTCCATCCTTCTTCCCCAATGATCGCCATGCTATAGGCTATATCAGTTGGTATCAGATCCCTTCAGAGCCGTGAGCCATAATTCTTTCCTGTAGTTCAGATGACTAGGGGTAGTCATAAGAAGACTCAACTAGCGAATCAAACAGCAGCCCATGAAGAAATTATGCAATGAGAACGAGACCTGATGTTGGAGTGCAAAGATTTGAGAAGACAATTGATGGATCTAACAGCATGTCTGACACAGTTGAAAACTCAGGATGTGAGATATGAGGTGGAACCTAATGATCGCAGATCTGTAGAAGAGTTGTCAGATTTCGAAAATCCATTTCATAGGGATCTTCTCCCACATCAATTAGAGGATCATGGAGAATTGTTCGAGTGATCAACCCATTGGTTTGACTCAATCAGAGTAGATTTACTTGAATATTGGGTAGTCTACAAATTGAGGTGTTCCACGATTGGCTGGATCAGATCGAGCACATCTTCAAATACAAAGAGGTTTTTGGCAACAAAAAGGTTTAAGCTTGTCACTTTTAAATTAACTGGTCGTGCTTTTGCTTGGTGATAGCAATTGAAGAAAACCCAAGAGCGCAGAGGTAAACCAAAAATTCAAGATTGGGAGAAGATGAAGAAGGCATTGAGGGAGCAGTTCTTACCGTTCAACTATACCCAAACCCTATATCAGTGCTTGTAGAATCTTCAACAAGGCCCTAGGTCCGTTGATGAATATACAGGAGTTATATCAGCTGGTGGCACGAAATGATCTGGCATAAAGTGAGAAGCAGATGGTCGCATGTTATCTTGGAGGTTTATGGCAATAGATCCAAGATGCCCTGCAGCTTCATACCATATGGACAATCAAAGAAGCATGCCATAGGGCTATGGTGGCTAAGGAGCAATTATGGCGAAGATCTTTTCCCCGATCCTAACCTCCCTTGTGAACCAATCTTGCACCGACAACTGACAATCAAAGGGATATGCGATGCAACCAAGCCCCTACCCATCCTGTCTGTACTACTAATAAGAGGCTTCCAAGACTAGTTCAAGCAGGATCTTCCATGATTAGATGCTTTAATTATGGCAAAATTGGGCATACCCGGAATGAGTGCTCGAAATCTGCTAGTCATCTTGAGAAACAGCTATTGATTGAAAAAGAAGAACCTACTGATGAAGAATAGGAACCTATATATGATGAAACTGGTGGCGAGGAGGATGATTCTGTACTTTTTGGGGATAGCGGAGAAACCCTCGTTGTGCGAAAGAGCTTGCTGGGTTCGAGAAAAGAAGAGGAAGAAGACTAGAGGCAAACAAATATTTTTCATACCTATTGTACTGCAAAAAAAGTTTGTAAGGTAATCATCGATTGTGGTAGCTGTGAGACTGTTATCTCACAGGAGGCCATCAAGAAGTTGAATCTATTAACAAAAAAAACCCTCGACCATACAAACTATCATGATTCAAAAAAGAAATTAAAGTTATTATCGATAGTCATTGCCTTGTATCCTTCTCCATCGGGCAGAAGTACTACAACAGTATTTGGTGTGATGTAGTATACATGGAAGCCTGTCATCTACTCCCACGGAGGCTATGGCAGTATGACCGCAATGTCACTCATGATGGTCGACGGAATACATATACGTTCTTCAAAGATAATCAAAAGATCATCCTGGTGCCAATGAAGGAAGAAGATCTATCCAAATCAAAATCAAAGTCCAACATCAATCTTCTAACAAAACATGCATGTCTAAAGGAAGCGATGGAGGCCAGTTACTTACTAGCAGTGGTAGAGAAAGGCAAATTAGCCGAGCATGATATTCCACCCCAAGTACATCCTATTCTTAAGCAATTTGCTGATGTGTTTTTTGAAGACTTTCATATAGGATTATCACTAGAACGAGATATTTAACACCACATCGACCTGTTCCCAGGGCAAATAGTGAACAAGCTGATGTATCGCATGAACCCAGCTGAGCATGAGGAGCTACAGAGATATGTCTAGGAGCTGTTGGACAAAGGATACATCTATTTGAGTATGAGTTTTTATGCAGTACCTGCCCTACTGGTTTCAAAGAAAGATGGTTCATGGTGCATGTGCATCGACAACTGAGCCATCAATCGGATCACTATCAAATATCAATTTTCAATTCCAAGGTTGGACGACATGCTTGATCAACTTGTTGGAGTCAAGATATTCACCAAGATCGATTTGAAGAGTGGCTACCATCGATTGCATATCAAACTTGAGGATGAATGGAAGACAGCCTTCGAAATGAGGGAGGGCTTGTATGAATGAATGGTGATGCCGTTCGGACTTTCCAACGTGCTGAGTACCTTTATGAGACTGATGAATCATGTGCTATAGCCATACATTGATAAATTTGTTATGGTTTACCTTGATGATATACTTATTTATAGCCCTACATTAGAGGATCACCTACAGCATCTTACGGAGGTACTTAGCATGTTGAGAAGAGAGAAGTTATTCACCAATCCTAAGAAGTGTAGTTTTGTGGCAAATAGCTTGACCTTTCTTGGTTATATCATCTCATCTAAGGGGCTACAAGCTGACCCATCCAAGATTCAGGCTATTTAGAGTTGGTCGGTTCCATGCAGCATCTCTGAAGTCCAAAGTTTCCATGGCCTGGCATCTTTCTACCATAGATTTATTCATGGTTTCTCTTTGATAATGTCTCCTATGATTGATTGCATGAAAGGATGGCAATTTTAGTGGATGCTTGACGTGAATGCTACTTTTGAAAAAATTAAATTGAAGATCACCTCTACTGATGTACTTGCCCTTCCTGATTTCACCAAGGTCTTTGAAGTGGAGTGTGACGCATCCTCTACTGGAGTCGATGGAGTTCTCAGTCAAGAGGGACGGCTTGTTTGTTTCCACAGCAAAATGTTGTCCAGGTCCAAGCTAAACTATTCAACATATGATATGGAGTTTTATGCAATGATTAGCGCACATCGACAATGGCATCATTATTTAGTCCAGAGGGAGTTCATCTTATACATAGATCATAAAGCCCTCAAATACATCAATGGTCAACAAAAGTTGAGCCACGGGCATATTAAGTGGGTGAATTATTTACAAGAGTTTCACTTTGTTCTGAAGCACAAATCTGATGTTTAAAATTGAGTGGCAGATGTATTAAGCTGGACAGCCAACCTGCTAGGAGTTCTTCATATGGAGGTGATTGGATTTGATACTTTGAAAGATCTTTATGATAGCAAACCTGACTTCGGCCGAATTCTTCAAGAGGTACATTCTCATACCCAAATTGATTACCAATTGCATGATGGATTTTTGCTTTGAGGTGTGTAGCTATGTGTTCTCAATTATTCTCTGTGAGAAAAGATTGTACAAGAACTACATAATGAAGAACACTTTGATAGAGACTAGATTCTCACACTCATTCATAACAAATATTACTGGCCAAAATTGAGATGTGATGTAATCAGATTTGTGAAGCGAAGTAGGGTCTGCCAAGCATTAAAGGGGACAACGACAAATGCAAGATTATACACCCCTTTACCTATTCTAGACCATCCATGGGAAGAGATCATCATGGATTTTATTTTAGGTCTACCTGTTACTCAGAGATGGTGTGATTTAGTGTTGGTCATGGTAGATAGGTTCTCGAAGATGGCTAACTTCATTACCTATTGGAAGACTTATCGGAAATGTGTGCTCTTCCCACATGGATCGACGTGGCCATCGGTGATTAGCCAAGCAACAAGGAAGTACTTCTCAAAGATTAATGCATAAGCATGATCAAACAATTCAAGAAATAGAGAAGAAGAGAAAAAAAGATTTTCGAGAGAAAAGAGCTTTTATTTAGTATATTTCAGCACTCTTACAATCTTGACCTATTTTCAGTACATATACTTTACAAAGGATCAAGTTCAAGCTCATAGAAAAACTTTCAAAACCCAAACAACCCATGTACACAAAATAATAATCGACGAAAACTGAGTCAGCCCAATTTTAGACTGAGCCGACTAATCTACGACTAGATCGGCTCAGACCCAGACTGAGCTGATTCAGTTGTGTACCATGCCAATAGTCCGAAAATACTACTTTCTATCTGAATTTTACTTTGAGACCTAGCCGACTTAGTCCTGAACTGGACTGGGACTGAGCCGACCCAGTTGTGTCCTTGCCAATAGTCCAAAAATGCTGCTTTCTATCTGAATTTTTCTCTGAGACCTAACCGATCCATTTCTGGACTGAGCTGGTCCAGTATCCAACTTAGCTAGCTCAGTCTCAGGGTGAGTCGGTCCAATTTTTGAACTTTGCTAGGAGAGCTGAATTCTCTTTCGACTCACCCCATCTTTCCATGACCTATCTTCTCATGTTTTCAAGACTTGGGAGTATCACTTCTAAGCTCACATTCTCTATCTTGGTGCTTTCAAGTCCTTATGAACTTATCTCTTCTCAACAGACCCATCCATGCCACACATCTCTAAAAGCTGTCACTGGGGAGTACCTTCGTGAGTGCATCAGATTGATTCTCCTTGGTATGGACCTTCATCAGTTCCACTTCATCTTTCTCCATCAGCTCCCTGTGGTATCTCACATCTATATGCTTTGTGCGTGCATGATAGACTGGGTTCTATTTTAATAGCAGAGCACTCTGACTATCACTGAATAGTGTAACCTTGCTCTGCTCCACCTCCAACTCATCGATTAGCCTCCTAAGCCAAAGAGCTTTCTTTACAGCCTCCATTATCCTAATGTACTCGACCTCTGTGCTAGACAAGGCCGTGATTGGCTGAAGGATTGATCTTCAAAACATCGATCCACCATATATGCAGAAGAGGTATCCAGTAGTAGAGCTCCTTATATCAAGATCACCAGCATAATTTGCATCAACAAATCCTTCTAGAGGACCTGAACCTTCACACATCTTCGTAAATTATTCTCTAAATCCTCTTGGCTACCTATCAAACATCAAATCATAATCTCTTATTCCATGCAGATATCTCAATATCCATTTCAATGCTTTCGAGTATTCCTTCCCAGGGTTAGCCATGTATCTACTAATCATGTTTACTGCATGTGCTATATCTAGTCTACAATACACCATAGTGTACATCACACTACCTATAGCATTTGTATAAGGGACTCATTCCATGTACTCCTCTCATCTTCTAACTGGGGGCTCTGTAACTTGAAAAGAGACATATGGCTCGACAATAGTGTCTCTACAGGTTTGGCCTTCTCCATCCCAAACTTCTTTAGAATCTTCTGGACATACTTTTTTTATGACAAATGGAGCACTCCTTTACACCATCTCTGCAAATCTCCATTCCAAGGATTTTCTCAGTTGGATCCAAATCCTTCATCTCAAACTCAGATGATAATGTCCTTTTCAACCTTTTCACAGCATCCATGCTTCTACTAGCCATGAGCATATCATCTACATATAATAATAGGTACAGGGTATCCTCCTCATCTATATCCTTGACGTAGACACAACAATCATGTTCACATCTGTTGAAACCCAGGCTCAAGACAAAGCTATCAAACCTTTGATACCACTGATGAGGGGATTGTTTCAACTCATATAAAGACTTTCTGAGTAAACACACATTTTCTTCTTGTCCCATCTCTATGAAACCATCTGGCTGCTTCATGTAAATTCTTTCCTCTAAAATTCTATGAAGGAAGACCGTTTTCACATTCATCTGTTCCAATTCTATATTAAGCTGTGCCACCAATGACAGCAAAACTCGAATAGATGTATGATAAACCATAGAAGATAAAATTTTTGTGTAGTCAATTTTTTTCTTTGTGAGTATTCCTTTGCTACCAGCCTTGCTTTGAATCTATCTCCATCTTATTCTGAAGGTGCTTCTTTCTTTGTGAACACCCAATTTGAGCCAATAGGTCGAGCACCCTCTAGAAGATCCACCAGCTACCAAGTCTGATTCTTCTCGAGTGATTCCATCTCCTCCATCATGGTCTGTATCCATGAATCATGATCCTCACTCTCCATGGCCTCTACATAATTCTGTGGATCTTCATTAGCAGTGATGAGTGCATAGGAGATAACCTCATCAATGCCATATCTAACTAGCCTCCTAATAGTACGCTGGGGCTTGTGCAAAGCCACTCCCACTGGCACATCTCTGCCTGATGTCTGTGACTTTTTCTGCATATCTATCTGAACTACAGACCCTCCATGCTGATTTTCAATCTAAAATAATACTTTTCTGCCCAGCTCCACCTCAACATGAACACTCCTATAAGTGGATGTAATCTGCATGTCATAATTCTTTGACTGGCCACCATTGTTCACCTCTATTTTTCTAATTTCATCTATCCCAGACCTCCTCAAGATGCTCTTCTCATCAAAGATAACATCCCTGCTGGTCACTGACTTCTGTGCCTGAGAGTTCCACCGCAGGTACCCCTTAACTCTTTGTGGATACCCTATGAATGCTATCTTTTGAGATTTTGGATCCAATTTGCTCGTCTCGAATGCCTCCACATGTGCATAGGTTGTGCAACCGAAGACTTTCAGTTGGCCAAGCTTCACCTTCTTTTCACTCCAGACCTCCTCTGGAATGCCTCCATTCAGCTTATAATGAGGGAACCTATTCACAAAAAAATAAGAAAAAGTTAGTACATCATCCCAAAAGAACTTTGGGAGTGATGTCTATAGCCTCAAACTCCGTGCCTTCTCGGTCAGTATTCGGTTCATCCTTTCTACAACACCATTCTGTTGGGGAGTCATGTTCACCGTGTAATGGCATTTGGTGCCATTTTTCTTATGGTACCTTCTGAACTCTAGGCTAATATACTATCCTCTATTGTCCAACCTCAGACACTTCACCTATCTCCCTGACTCCTTCTCTACTTCAGCTCTCCAGACTTTGAACCGAGCAAACACCTCTAATTTTTCTCTAATCAAATAAATCTACACCTTCCTTGAGAAATCATCAATGAAAGTGATAAAGTATTTTGCCCCACCTCTAGTTAATACAGGAGCTGGTCCCTATACATCCGAGTGCACTAAATCTAGCACTCCCTCGCTGCACTTGGTACTTTTGACAAACTTCATCCTATGTTATTTGCCAAAGATGCATGGCTCACAAAAATCTGTGCTCTCCTTCTTCAGGGCTAGGATCATATCTCTTCTACTTAGTTCAGTAAGCCCACAGTCACTCATATGATCTATCCGATAGTGCCACAGCTGATATAGAATCTGTTCCTCCTGTGCCGCTGCTAGCACCTCTGCACTATCATTTACCACTGAGCCTTCCATTTTGTAAAGATTGTTGCTCGGTCTTCTACCTCTCATCACCACCAAAGCTTCCTTAAAAATTTTCAGACATCCACTCCCAGTCTGGCTACTAAAAGCATAATCCTACTCCTCCAAGTAGCCTAAAGAAATTAAATTCTTTTTTAACTTTGGTACATGCCTGATATTTGATAATGTTTGAATGATCCTGTCGTAGATCCCCACCTTGATAGAACTAATTTCAGCTACTTTGCATGGGTCATCATTTTCAAGACTGACACTTCCACCATTGACCTTCTAGTAGGTAGCAAACCACTCCCGATGAGAAGTATAGTGGTGTGAGCATGCTGAATCCAATATCCACATAGTATCATACTCTATGGATCCATCTGATATAACTAGCAGGTCTTCTCCACTACTCATAGAAGCTGTATCATCTTCCTTGCTGGCCTTTCCTTTTTCTGATCTCAAAAGGGGATAATCTCTCCTCAGGTGTCCAAGCTGATGATATTTATAACATTTCAATATCATCTTCCTCTGATCGCAAGACTTTGACCTGCCCTTGGATTTTCCTTTTGTCTTCTTCTTTGATCTTCCCTATCTTTCATTTACAGCCAAAATCTCAGACTTAGGGTCTCCCTTGTAAATCTTTTCTTTTTGCTCATTTGATCTGAGCACACCAACAACCTCTTCATAGTTCAGGATCTCCTTTCCACAAATTAAAGTTGTTATGAGACCATCATACGAACTTGGGAGAGAAAATAATAGCAGCAATGCCTGATCCTCCTTATCGATCTTCATATCCAAACTCATCATCTTAGAACACACCTGATTAAACCTTTGGATTTGTGCAACAAGATCTCCACCTTCAGGCATCCTTAGACTATACAGCTATTTCTTCAACCATAGCTTATTCGTCATGTTCTTCCCCATGTATGTATTCTCTAGTCTCTCCCAGAGCTCATTTGCCGTAGTTTCTGTGTAAACTTCGGACAAAATCTGATCGACCAAGCACATTCAGATTATGCTAAAAGCAATTTCCTCCAACTTTTCCCAATCCTCAAAACTGATCTTTTTCAATCTTTCTTTTGTCAAGACCTTATAGATCCTCTACTGAATCAATAAGTTCTTTACTCTTTGCTGCCATAGAGTAAAGTTTCCCTTGCCATCGAACTTCTCAAAATCCATCTTGAATCCACTTGATCCCATGACTTCAAACAAGTCAAGAATAGATCCCTAACATCCTTCACGATCTCACACACTAGCAAAACTATCCTTCAAAGAAGATCTAACTAGCCCTAGATCCTCTTTTCAAACTTCTGTATCATCGTTCCTCCGTGTAAACAATCTCCACCTCAATCTAGAGACAACCATGAAGCAAACTAAAAATTTTAAGATAAAACCTAATGCAACAGTTCTTGGATATAATAAATCCTAGGTATCTTCCTTCCTTCCATGCAACACCACTCTGATACCAAATGTCGAAAATGCGTGCTCTTCCCATACAGATCAGCATAGCCATCGATAATTAGCCAAGCAATAAGAAAGTACTTCTCAAAGATTAATGCAGAAGCATGATCAAATAATTCAAGAAATAGAGAAGAAGAGAAGAAGAGATTTTCGAAAGAAAAGAGCTTTTATTCAGTATATTTCAGCACTCTTACAATCTTGACATGTTTCTAGTATATATATTTTATAAAGGATCAAGTCCAAGCTCATAGAAAAACTTTCCAAACCCAAACAACCCACATATACAAAATAATAACCCGCAAAAATTGAGTCCGCCCAGTTTCAGATTGAGTCAGCTAACCTACGTACCATGCCAATAGTTTAAAAATACTACTTTCTATCTGAATTTTTCTCTGAGACCTAGTCGACCCAATCCTGAACTGAGCCAACTCAATTTCCAACTTAGCCAGCTCAGTCTCAGGGTGAGCCAGTTTAGTTTCTGATCTTTGCTAGAAGAGCTGATTTCTCTTTCGACTCGCTCCCATCTTTCCATGACCTGTCTTCTCATATTTTCAATACTTGAGAGTGCCACTTCTAAGCTCACAAGACTATGGACGCTTCAAATGTTGCTCAACTATTCTTCAAAGAAATAGTGCATCTCCATGGAGTACCAAAATCCATTACATTTGACTAAGATACAAAGTTTATGAGCCACTTTTGGAGGAGTTTGTGGAGGAGTTTGGGTACCATGTTATAATTCAGCTCAGCCTATCATCCTCAAATAGATGGACAGACTGAATTGGTTAACAAAATCTTGGAAAATCTATTAAGGAGTCTTACTGGAGAGCATCCAAAGCATTGTGATTTGGCCTTACCACAAGTTGAGTTCGCATTCAACCATTCCATGAATAGGACCATAGGTTACAGCCCATTTTAGAATATTTATGGATTGAACTTGAGCAGTGTTCGGGATTTAATCCCAATTAGCTTCAGAGGACAATCCAATGCAAAGGCTGAAGATTTAGCTATAGATCTTCAGGCTATTCATCAATCAGTAAAAGAACGTATTGAAGCTAGAAATACTAAGTACAAAGAAGCTGCAGATGAGCATAGAAAGAAGGTAACTTTTAAAGTCAGTGACTATGTATGGACTATTCTAACTAAGGATCGATATCCAGTGGAAGAATACAACAAGCTAAACTAGTAAAAAATGGATTCTTGTGAGATAATTAAAAAGATCAAAGATAATGCCTATTAGTTGAGGTTACTAAGTCATCTTCGAATCTTTGATGTGTTCAATGTGAAGTATCTAATTCCTTATGCAGAAGATTCATCAGATGAAGAGGTTCCCAACTTGAGAACGAGTTTCTTCCAGCTAGGGGAGGATGACATAGACATCACAATAGATAGATATATGAATTTAAGGGATTGGACCTGAAAGATTGCGAATTCAACTTGATTGCATCGATTCTATAGGGTTCTAACACTGTCGAGCTAGAATGGCCATAACTTTATCATCCAATGTCAGAATCCTTATTATAATTTCATTCTAGAAACCACTCTTCGAGCCCTATAGGCTTGACTGTTCACCATCACTGAAAATTTTGGAGCCTAATTTTATTACCTAACAGGTCAATGGTAGTGTGCAAGTTTACTAGGATTCTTAGTCCGAGTAGGAGTCTAGTGTTTTTTTTTGTTTTATTTTGTTCTTTTTGATTTTGTTTAGGATTTTTTTTATGAATTTGTTTAGGATTTCTTTTGCTTCTGATTAAGTCTTTTACACTATAAATAAGGCACATGGCCTTCATTGTAATGTGCCAACTTCTGAGTTATTGAATTTAATTTTGAGAGAAGATCTTTCCTTCCTCTTTCTTCTGTTTTCTTTTGTTTCACGCATTTTCCATCCTTCTTCCCCAATAATTGCCATGCTATAGGCTGCGTCATGGGTTTTGGTCACTGCCACCCTACCATCCTTCACCTCCTTGCCGCCTTCATCGATCGCCGTGACACCCCCCTCAGTGCCCCCATCCTCTCTTATGTTTTCCCCTAGTTTTTCCTTTGTATTTTATGTGGGTGGGCGGCTTTGAATAACCTAAGACCTAAGATTAAACGAAAGATGGGATATGTGGCTTTCTCCCATTCTTTCTCAAACCTTACATGTAAAATGGAGGCAAAAGCCTCCATTTTAATATAGCAAAATGTTTTAATAGTTAGATCCTAGAGGCTTGGTAGCTTCCCATTCCTTAAATTGTTGATCATTCCAGAATCCAAATTATACAATTGATGCATGAATGATAGAGTTAAGGTTATAGTACCCAAAGCCATCTTTGCCCCTATAATAACTTGATTCTTTTAAGACTAGCCACATAAATCTTAAAGCAACCAAAAGAAAAACAAAATAAAAAGAAAAAATGATGAAGAAGACTCCCACTAGGAGTCTTCTTCCACCCGAATCTTTGGAAGAGAAGTCAAATCTGGGAGGATTCGGCCTCCCCTCTATTCTATTTAAGGGCATAAACCCCTTCCCCTCTCCAAAGCCAATGAGCCCTAGCCTCCTCCACTCTATTTTCTCTCTCTTTGATGTAGACATCATAGCAGACAGATATATGAATTTAAGAAATCAAACCTAAAAGTGTGTGCATTCAACCTGATTGCACCGATTCTACAGGGTTCTCATACTGCCAAGCTAGAATGGCCATAACTTTTTCATCCAATGTCAGAATCCTTATTATGAAATCATTCCAAAAACCTCTCTTCGAGCCCTATAGGCCTCACTACTTTGCTGTCATTGAAAATTTTAGAGCCTAATTTTATTATCCGATAGGTCAACGATAGTGCACAAGTTTATTAGGATTTCTAGTCCGAGTAGGAGTCTAGTTTTTTATTTTATTTTATTTTATTCATTTTGATTTCATTTAGGATTTCTTTTATGACTTTGTTTAGAATTTTTTTGCTTCTAAATTAAGTCTTTTACACTATGAACAAGGTCCTTGGCCTTCATTGTAATCAGTCTATTTTTGAGTTATTGAATAAATTTTGAGAGAAGAGATTTTCTTCCTCTTTCTTCTATTTTCTTTTGTTTTGTGCATCTTCCATCCTTCTTCCCCAACGATTACCATGCTATAGGTTGTGTCACTCTTTCTCCCAATTTTTTGCTGGCTTTCCATACTTGTGCTTGCCAAAAATTAGAGCCGATGATGCCATCAGAGCCAAGGTAAGGTCCCAATTTTCCTTCCTCTCCTTCCTCCCCTTCTTCCATGGCCTTGGGTGCCACCAGCAACCACTAGATTCACCAAAAAAGTCCTATGGATGAATCTCCTATTTTCTCTTTTTCTCTCTTTAATTTCTCTCTGGCCAGTGATGCCACCAATCATCCCTTTGCTCTACCATCATCAACCACCTATTGCCATGGCTTGCGGTCTTTCAGCCCCCAGCCATCACGAACCACCAACCCCGACCCTCCCTTGTTTTGACCTAAAAAGAAAGAAGAAGAAGAAAAGAAAAGAAAAGAAAGGAAAAAGAAAAAAAGAAAGAAAAGGAAAAGAAAAGAAAAGAAAAAAAAGAGAGAGAAAAAGGATTTTCTCTCTTCTCTTTCTCCTTCTCTCTCTAGGATCTTCCTATTCTTTTTATTTTTCTCTCTAACTGCACCATGGACCCCACGATGAACTTGAGATAAAATTAAGATGACTGAAAACTGCTCTAAAATCCATACAGTAGGTCGGATCTATTAGAAAATGTATCTTAAAGTCAATCATCTAAGTTGTAGATGATTGAAATTAGTATATAAATTATCAAATAATAATAGTTATTTGGCTTATTCATCATAAAAGTTCTATCTTTCTTAAATGAACTTCTATCTTTTGATGAAGTCCTTAGAACCATAATCAATCGATAAAGAAGGATTCATCAGATGATTCTTAAATTATTCACAATCAAATGATAAGTTACTAATAAGAATGATAATTTATTGAGTGTAGATCATTATAAGGCATATGCATTGATTGTCCTCGTAACCAAGTAGTATGGAGACACTGGTATGGCATCCAGGTGAGATATAGAAGTATATCTGCACTGAACGTGATCAATATAGCACTCTACTATCAAGAGTAGCTAGTTAAGACCGATGGATATAAGTGTTCCTTTGACCTGAGTTCACCATGGTGACTTGCAAGCAACTTACTATACTTTGGTGCCGAACTACTTATATTTCTAATACAGCAATGAAAGATTTTTAGGTATAGTCAAGTACTTGTAGAGTTAGTGTGTAAGTCAATATAAGATTAATTACTTTTGATTAAGTTTAGGAAGAGAATGTCTTGCTGTATTTTAATTTAGCAAAACTTAGGCCTAGATAATCCTAATGAGAAGTCATGAGATTTGCAAAATTTTGAAACATAATATGGATGACTTGTATGAGTAATGACAGCATACTTGAAGTCGTCTTGAGTATTATTCGTTAAGAAATGAATTATATGGTAACCATGGGCTAGGATTCTAAGAATGTTGCTTTGCATACATTCGACCTATCTGGATGTCGGGTACCATTGCTAGATAGTTATTTTGATTGGTATAGGAATTGGTTTCTAAGCTACTGGCTTAGGTTCGAATTTATGGGGTCAGACACATAAGAGGTTGTTATCTGATCAAATGGGTGATCGATGATTGAGAATCATTCTAAGGTCAAACAATCAATGCGATTGATGTTTGACCTAATGTAAGTATTGCAGGAGGATCGATTAGCAATTAGATTGCTAATTGATCAATTTGATTGAACAATCAAACTAAAATCAAGTCTAATTGAATTAGATTTAATTAAAATTAGTTTATATTTAATTAGATTAAGTCTAATTGATTTATTAGATAAGCTAATTGCAAGGAAAAATAAGTTCTTATTAGACTTGAATTTGAGTACACCTAATTCCTAATTGATTGAGAATTTAAGCTAGATTTAAATTTGATTAAATCTAATTTAATTAAGCTCCTAGTTGGACTAGGATTACCTTTAATTGGATTGCATTTAATCTAATTTAAATAAGATTTGAATTGGATTTAAAAAGATGTTGACCTAGTCAAATAGGTAGAGTCCCAATTGGATTGGGACTCTCTTACTTTCCTTGCACCAACTGAGTGAAGAAAAAATCCTATTTTTCGGATCAAATTCATTCAGATCTAATTTGATCAAGAGGAATATTTTAAAAAAAAATTTCTTAGATCCAAATCAGATCTGAGACTCTTTAGATCTGATTTCATCGATCAGATAAAATAAAAATAAAATAAAATAAAATAAATCTAATTTAATTATATCTTATTGTGGTTAATCCTATTATCCTATGATGATCCCGATGTTTGTCTAAGGTTCTGCATGTAGCCATGCAAGCACCTAGCCTCTATCGATATCTACTCAGGTAGGATCTGAAGATCTTTTTTTTCTCAATCTATACTCCAAAAATCAGATCTGGATCTAATCTTGAAGATCTTTAAAACATCTTTTGAAGATCGGATGTTGTCTCTTGCAATAGTGCTGCCTTCTTCTTTCTTGTCGCCTTTCTCTTGCTTGGATCACAATAAATTCGAGCCCAAAGTTTCTTGGGCTTGGAGAGGAGAGAGACGATCTAAAGGTGGCATGAAGAGGGAGGGAGAGAAGCCTTGTGGCATGGACAAAGGGTAGAGAATCACAATCTTAGGTGCAGACAGGGTTTATATAGATCCTACTGCGCCATCCAGTGCCACATCATCCCAACCAATCACGGCTCTTTGTGTAAACAGATCTAAATCTGATTGATGGGATGACATCATCTGATCCAATCAGATTAGAGTCCCTTATAAACCTCCTTAGATGGCACCAAGATTGATCAAAGAAGACTCTTTGGCGCCACCTTAGTATGAAGCAACAAGAAACTAGAGTCCCATCTGTATGGGACTCCAATCCTTATCCACTTTGGGTGCACGCCTCCCTAGGCATGCACCCCTTGTCTTTCTACTATTTAGCAGGGGACAAGGGTCAAAGCTCTCTCCTATGGGTGCATGACACATGGCCAGATGTCTAAGTATCAAAGGTTAATGTTTGACCAAAGTCAAAAAATAAGATTTAGTAGGTGACGAAAAATGGCAGATGTTGTCTCAAATTTATCTCATAAATTAAGACAACCCTTTTTTAACCTGGACAAGCTCCAGTCAAACTAAGTAAATATTTCTGAGTGAGCACAAACATATTTGGCTCAGTCAAGGACAACTTTTAATGATAGTTGAAAGGAAGAACGTATCAGGCTTCAATCGAGTGCTAGCATGATTTTCTTGAACCTAATTGAATCTCATTCAGAATCAATTGAAAATTGGATTAGTTCAATTGAATGATCATCTAGATCTAAACCCTTATTTGTGTGATCCCAGTTAGGTTCAGTTTCATATGGTAATGGGATATGTCATGATTTCTATCATCGACATCATTGAAACTACCTTTCCGATGGATCAGAACTTTTTTTTATTCAAATAGCTTAGTAATGATCGATCATCTAAATCATTCTAATTGCTCCCAAAATTCCATCCAGTGATATCCTAGCAGTATATGGTGGCAACCCATCAGAGCTGAATGAACTGTTAGATATATGTGCAAGCCGGAAAAGTGTTAGATATATGTGCCCTAGAAGCCAGAATTGGCTGACACTTGTAATACACTTCTAGGGGCAAAATTGTAATTTTGACTATAATTAATAAAATGGGTTATTTTCTATCACACATGTGTATTTAGTGTCTGTGATACATCCTTTGAGTTAATGGTAATGATAATTCATATTTTCAAGAGTTGAAAATTTAAGACATGAATAATCATTATTAACTCATAAACAGCTCCCGACCATAGGATCATCACGAGGATGGTGATTGATCCGGAAGGTTGGTGTACGATCGCTTCTCTTTAGTAGATGAGTCTTGAGTCTACGGTGTGGAGACACCGGAGCGAGAGTACAGGTACTCGTTAGAGAACGAGGGCACTGAGCGTGACCACCTCGAGTAGTCATTAGGAAGTCTACCTTCTCGTCAATGACTGACTCGATGCTGCAGTAGTGTGTCTGGTTCTTTGACCTGAGATGCATCGGCAGTTCACCTTGAGGGTGTTATAGTTTGACTACACCATTACTCGGTCTCCTAGCCATATGGAACCCTGAGGTGTATGTTGGCTATAGCATGTTCATTGTAGGAACTGGATTGCATCAAGATGGGAATCTATCTACCTCGGTGGTAGAGGAGTAGCCCTATGATGATCATGAGAATCAAGTCCAGAAATCCCATGGCCATGGTAGAGTGAAATAATAGAAAGAGTTTCTATTTAGATTTTCACATTGGACTCGAATCGAATGATTACATCATATGACAGAGACTAGGGTTTGACGAGTTCACCTTAACCCTAATCTGATCGGGGCTCAAGATAGAAGAACTTAATCACACAGGTAGCTGCACCAAGAGGTTCGCATTCAGCTCTGATGGGTTGCCACCATATACTGCTAGGTGTCACTGGTGGATTTTGGGAGCAATTAGAATGATTTAGATGATCGATCATTCTAGCTGTTCGAATCAGAAGAGTTCTGATCCATCGAAAGGAGTTTCGATGATGTCTATGATAGAGATCATGACATATCCCATTACCATACAGAACTGAACCTAACTGGGTCACACAAACAAGGGTTTGAATCTGGTGATCATCAATTGAACTGATCTAGTTCAATTGATCTGAATGAGATTCAATTAGGTTCAAGGAAATCGTGCTAGCACTCGATTGAACCTAACGTTCTTCTTTTACTATCATAAATAAGTTGTCCTGACTGAGCCAAAGGAGTTTGTGCTCAATCAGAGGCCTTCATATGGTCTGACTGGAGGTTGTCCAAGTCAGAATAGGTTGTCTTATTTGTAAGACATTACCTGCCATTTTTGGTCACCTGCCATTTCTTGTTCTTTGACTTTGGTCAAAAGTCTACCTTTGACTGGTCAAACGTTGACCATTGACCCTTTGACTTTTGACCACATGTCATGCACCTATTGGAGAGCTGGTGGGGGCCTGTCCCCCTGCCAGAACCTGGCAAGGAGAAGGGCGCACGCCAAGGGTGGCGTGAGCCCAAGTAGGAGGCGCCTAGGAGTCCTTGTTGGACAAGGACTCCACCTCCCTTTTGGATTCCAATCAGAGTTCTACTAAGAATCCAGTTTGACTGGTCTTAGGCACCTCTAAGGAGGAATCCAGGGGTCTCTATTCCAACCAATCAGATTTAGATCTGATTTCACAAAGGGTTGTGATTGGTTGAGAGGAAGAGGAGTTGGATCACAAGAGGTCTATAAATAAGACCCTGCGCCCAACCCTAATTAAATGAATTCAATTGAGATTTCCCACGCCCCAAGGCTGCCTCTCCCCTCCTTCTCCATGCCATAGTCTCTTCTCCCCTTGCTCTCCACGTCCAAAAGTGTTTTGGACTTTAGGTTGGTGCGATTCAGATCAAGGAAAGGCGATCAAAAGCAAGAAGGCTGCGCTGCTGCAAAAGGACGACTGCAGATCTTCAAAAGAGTTTTGAAGATCCTCCAGATCAGATCCAGATCTGATTTTTGGAGGTGTGATAGAGAAGAAGAGGATCTCCAGATCCAACCCGAGTGGATACCGGTAGAGGCCAGGCGCTTGCGTGGCTAAGATCCAGAACCTTCCGCTGCAATCAGGATCATCTACAGGGTAATAGGATTACCCAAATCAGGTAAATTAAATTTGATTTAATTTATCTTATTTTATTTTATTTATTAAAATAATAAGAATCAGATCTGAAACATATCAAGATCTGATTGAGATCAAGAGAAAATTTTTGAAATATATCTCTTGATCTAATCAGATCTGGACGAACCTGGACCGGGAAATCAGGATTTCCCTTCAACTGGTATCAGAGCCATGGTTCTAAATTGTTTAGATCTGATTTTAATTTTATTTTAATTAGAAAATAAAGTGATTTCAGATGTCACATGAGATGTGATCAGATCTGAAATCAGAAAAATTAAAATTAAATGATTTGGATCTAAGAACATGAAGATATGCATGACTAGTTCTAGAATAGAATAGTTCTATAGAATAGTTTTGCATGTCTTTGATTTAATCTGATTAAATCATATTTTAGATCTTCTTATTTACTATTTTCTGATATTATAAGTGTTATAATAACATCTGATAAACAGCAAATAAAAATTATTTAATTTTAAATATCATATGAGATATGATAGATGCATGACTAGACTAGTTGTAGAATAGTTCTACATAATTGTCTAGATTAGAATTTATTTTGATTAGATCAATTTAAATCTAATTTTTTAGATTATTATGTGATAATTTAGATCTGAAAACATGCATGATTTGATACATGAGATGTATGCAAAATATGCCTTGATTAGATCTAAATTTGTATATGAGATATATGATATAGATCTATAACTGTTTTGTAGATTTACATGTTCCTGATTAAGGCGTTCCTCTTGGCCGTCCGGTCATAAGAACGAAGAAGGGTTTAAAGGCCCTCTCTTCCCATTCGATGGGGTGTTCTTATGACGTGTAGGGGTGCTGCGTGTTCGTCCTTAATCAGAAACCCAAAACTTACTTTCTGCAAAACCCTAGATCCTGAAACCCTAGGATTTATTGTGCATATTTTGTTTATGAACCCAACTTAATTAAGAATTAAGTTTATGGAATATTAATTAGGTCTAAAATTGAGAATTTCAGATCTAAGACATATTCATAATACTGGGTTCGGGCTTGGGTAGCTCAATTAGGTCTAAGCGGTTGATCAAACCGAATCAAGAGTTGGTTAGATGGGATCAACAATGCTTAAATTGACCAGCCTAATAGGATTAAGTCTGGGTCAAGATCGAGTCACGATCAAGCAAGACCTAATTAGGCTCAGAGGTTAGAGTCTGGATTGTAGGCTAACCCAATTGGTTCTGACTCAACAATTTGGTGTCTAAGGTAAGTTTGGCACAGACGACCGACTGGTTTTTAATTGGAAGCTACTCGACCTGAATGCGTTCTTGTGCGAGTTAACGGCATATTCCTTCCACCGGTCTCACTTACCTGGCCATATCTGTTGACACAGTTCTGATCTGAGGTGGTCAATAATCCGAGCTGAACCCATGCCACTAGGTTAGTCATAATTGTTATGACTAAGCCAAGTCTAGTTTAATGAGACCTGAATCAATTCTCCCTAAGAAAAGATTAAGTCTGAGGTCTTCCACCATTGTAGACGTGCGGGCCCTTCCCGGGGTTGATTGTTCTCGGCTGGATACAGTGGCTCAGTTGCACCGGGAAGACGCAACCATGTCTATTAGGCATTGGATGCTATGGGCTGGAGGATGAGTTGGGCTCAATATTTCGGATACGGTGAGAGACCCAATTAGGAACCCAGTCTATGCAAATGGTGGGTCTGACTTAACTAAGGAGTGGATCAATATTCCGGATACGGTGAGATTCATGAATTAGAGACCAAGTTTGGGTGCACCATGATTAGAGAATCATTGAACAAGAGTTGTTCACTCATTGGCTAACCCATCACCAATAACTGTTAGGTGAGGTGATGAGTCAGTTGGTGAGACCGCACCACCCACTAGAAATCATCAATCGCGGAGATTTTCGCATCTCTACAGAGGGAGTGTAGGGATCCGAGAAAATAGTGGGAGCTAATTTGTTTAAAAATAAAATCCCTAAACAAATTGGTCAAGTCAAAATTACAGTATCTAACTAGAATCTTTGACTCTCTACAGGAAAATGTCTGCGTCCAACCCACTGGCACGTATCCTAGACACACATAGACTGACTGGACCCAATTATAAAGATTGGCTCAGGAACTACAAAATTGTTTTGGGTTCAGAGAAGTTAACACATGTTTTGGACCAGGACCCTCCCACCTTACCAGCTCGTCCATCCACTGAACAGAGAGCGTCTCTGGAAAAATGGATTGACGAAGACAATAAGGCCAGATACTACATGTTGGGCTCGATGTCTGATGAGCTCCAGCGCCAACATGAAGATATCGGGACTGCTCGCCAAATGTTGGCTCACCTGCAGGAGATGTTTGGTGAACAGAGTCGCGCAGCCAAATATCAAGTCACGAAAATGACTTTTTAAGGCTAAGATGCGTGATGGGCAGTCAGTCCAAGATCACTGTCTGACAATGATCAAGGACATGGAAGAGCTTGAGAAGCTCGGTGTGAAGTTGGACTTGGATCTGCAGAACGATATTATTCTGCAATCCTTGACTGATGCATATGGGCAATTCATCATGAATTACCACATGCATAAACTTCAAAATTCCTTGGCCGAGTTGATGAATATGCTGGTTACCGCTGAGCTTTCTATGAAAGGTTCTAAAGGCTCAGTTCTTGCTATGGAACGGACTTCTTCCAAAAGAAAGTCTTATGGAAAGAAAAAGAAGTCTGTGAAAAAGCAAAAGGTAGGAAGGATCAAAGAAGAAGAAGGCAGAACCGAAGAAGAAGGTCGATGGCAAAGGAAAGTGTTTCCATTGCAACAGCGACGGCCATTGGAAGCGGAACTGCCCTACTTACCTGGCCACCCTGAAAGAACAAGAAGGAAGGTCCTTCTGGAGGTATGCTCGTTATTGAGTCTAACCTTACGGTTTCTTCTGCATCCAGTTGGGTGCTTGACTCTGGTTCTAGTGCTCATCTGTGCACTTCTATGCAGGGTCTTGAGGATAGCAGGAGGCTGAGGGATGGAGACATGATCCTACGCGTCGGTAATGGAGCAAGAGTTGCTGCAGTAGCCGTGGGAACATACCCTCTGCGATTACCATCTGGTTTAGACTTAGTTTTAAAAGACTGTTATTATGTGCCTGCAGCTAGCAGGAATTTGATTTCTGTTTCATGCTTAGCACAAGAAGGTTATGTGATCACCTTCTTTAAGGACCATTGTAACATTCTTTATGAAAGAAATAAAATTGCAAATGGTTTCCTTGTTAATGGTCTTTATCAGTTGCATATTGATGTACCTGTTTTAACTATCGAGCAAAACGTGAATGCCAAACGACCTAGGGATAGTCCAAACGACAGATATCTATGGCACCTGAGATTAGGTCATATAGCAGAAGATAGGATTAACAAATTGGAGAAAAATGGGCTATTGAGTCCATTGACTTTTGAGTCATATCCAACTTGTGAATCTTGTCTTCAAGGCAAAATGACTAAACTCCCTTTTGTTGGACATGGGGAGAGGGCCACAGATCTCCTTGCCCTAGTACATACTGATGTGTGCGGCCCATTCGATGTGCCGGCTAGAGGCAATTTTGTCTACTTCATTACCTTTACCGATGATCTGTCTAGGTATGGGTATGTGTATCTTATGAGACATAAGTCTGAAGCTTTTGAAAAGTTCAAAGAATTCAGACATGAAGTAGAAAAACAAACTGGAAAACCCATTAAGGTTCTTCGATCAGATCGAGGAGGTGAATACCTTAGCCGGGAATTCCTAGACTATCTTAAGGAAAATGGCATAGTCTCTCAATGGACTCCACCAGGAACACCTCAACTCAACGGGGTTTCAGAACGGAGAAATCGGACTCTATTGGATATGGTTCGATCCATGATGAGCTTCACAGACCTCCCTGATTTTCTTTGGGGACATTCATTATTAACTTCAATCTATTTACTGAATAGGGTTCCCTCTAAAACCGTTCCTACCACACCGTATGAGATATGGCACGGTAAGAAACCAAGTCTGAGTCATCTCAGAATTTGGGGTTGTCCGGCTCATGTCAAAAGACAACAAGCGGACAAGTTAGAGTTTAGGTCCTTTAGAGCTCGATTCATAGGATATCCTAAAGAGTCATTAGGATACTATTTCTACATTCCAGAAGACCACAATGTGATTGTGAGTCGACATGCCATATTTCTTGAAAAATAGTTTATTCAAGATAGTGGCATTGGAAAGCAGATTAAGCTTGATGAGAAAGTCTCACAAGCAGAACGAGCTAAGGACCAAGTGGAACCAAATCAGGTTGAGCCAATAAGAACACTACCTCCTCCACCTCGTAGATCGGAAAGAGTTTCCCGTCCCCCTGAAAGATACTTAGGTATTATTTCAGAGGATGTAGAGGAAATGTTCCTCATAGGTAATGGTGCTCATGGTGATGATCCCAAAACCTACAACGAGGCGATATCAGATATCGACTCCGAGAAATGGCTTGAGGCAATGAAGTCAGAGATCGACTCGATGCACTCAAACCAAGTCTGGACCTTGGTAGATCCACCAGAAGGTATAGTACCTATTGGGTGTAAATGGATCTTCAAGAGAAAGATTGGTGCAGATGGGAATGTGGAGACATTCAAGGCTAGACTGGTGGCAAAAGGTTATAGTCAACGTGAAGGCATTGACTATCAGGATACCTTTTCCCCGGTAGCTATGCTAAAATCCATCCGCACATTGCTTGCTGTTGCAGCCTATTTCGATTATGAAATATGGCAAATGGACGTGAAAACGGCATTCCTAAATGGATATCTTGAGGAAGATATCTATATGGAACAGCCGCTAGGTTTCACATCCAGTGATACTGATCACAAGGTTTGCAAGCTGCAAAGGTCCATATATGGACTTAAGCAAGCATCTCGGAGCTGGAACACTCGTTTCAATGATGTGATCAAAAAGTTTGGTTTCATCAAAAATGAAGAGGAACCATGTGTTTTCAAAAGGGTCAGTGGGAGCGCTGTTGTCTTCCTCGTATTGTACGTGGATGACATCCTCCTTATTGGGAATGATATTCCCATGTTGACATCAGTCAAGATGTGGTTGTCCAAGGAATTCTCCATGAAAGACCTAGGTGAAGCATCCTTTATTCTAGGAATTAAGGTCTATAGGGATAGACCGAATAGGATGCTAGGACTTTCACAGAAGATGTACATAGAGGAAGTACTAAAGAGGTTTAGTATGGAAAACTCTAAGAGGGGATTAATACCCTTCAGACATGGTATTCATCTTTCCAAGAAGATGTGCCCCAGCACACCTGAGGAAATAGAACGCATGAGCAAGATCCCTTATGCTTCTGCAATAGGGAGCCTCATGTATGCCATGCTATGTACACGACCTGATATAGCCCATGCTGTGAGTGTCACAAGCAGATATCAGTCAAATCCAGGTGAAGAACACTGGACTTCTGTGAAATGTATCCTTAAGTACTTGAGAAGAACTAAGGATATGATGTTGGTCTTTGGTAATGGAGAACTCCAAGTTCAAGGGATACACAGACTCGGACTTCATGTCCGATATAGATGATCGAAAGTCGACATCTGGAAGTCTGTTTGTGTGCAATGGTGGAGCTGTCAGCTGGAAGAGTTCCAAGCAAACTGTGATAGCAGATTCCACCATGGAAGCAGAATATATAGCTGCATCAGAGGCTGCAAAGGAAGCATTCTGGTACAAGAAGTTTGCTGCAGAAATTGGAGTAATGCCATCAGATGCCATTCCTCTTTACTGCGACAACAATGGCGCCATAGCCCTTGCTAAGGAGCCGAGGTCTCACCAGAAGTCCAAGCACATTGAGCGGCGATATCATCTCATCCGCGATTACCTTGAGAAAGGTTACGTTGAGGTCAAGAGAGTCAACTCCGCAGATAATGTGGCAGACCCACTTACAAAGCCGTTGGGCCAGCAGAAGATCGAAGCCCACCTTGAGAAGATGGGACTTAGACTTGTAGCCAATTGGCTTTAGGACAAGTGGGAGATTGTTAGATATATGTGCCCTAGAAGCCAGAATTGGCTGACACTTGTAATACACTTCTAGGGGCAAAATTATAATTTTGACTATAATTAATAAAATGGGTTATTTTCTATCACACATGTGTATTTAGTGTCTGTGATACATCCTTTGAGTTAATGGTAATGATAATTCATATTTTCAAGAGTTGAAAATTTAAGACATGAATAATCATTATTAACTCATAAACAGCTCCCGACCATAGGATCATCACGAGGATGGTGATTGATCCGGAAGGTTGGTGTACGATCGCTTCTCTTTAGTAGATGAGTCTTGAGTCTACGGTGTGGAGACACCGGAGCGAGAGTACAGGTACTCGTTAGAGAACGAGGGCACTGAGCGTGACCACCTCGAGTAGTCATTAGGAAGTCTACCTTCTCGTCAATGACTGACTCGATGCTGCAGTAGTGTGTCTGGTTCTTTGACCTGAGATGCATCGGCAGTTCACCTTGAGGGTGTTATAGTTTGACTACACCATTACTCGGTCTCCTAGCCATATGGAACCCTGAGGTGTATGTTGGCTATAGCATGTTCATTGTAGGAACTGGATTGCATCAAGATGGGAATCTATCTACCTCGGTGGTAGAGGAGTAGCCCTATGATGATCATGAGAATCAAGTCCAGAAATCCCATGGCCATGGTAGAGTGAAATAATAGAAAGAGTTTCTATTTAGATTTTCACATTGGACTCGAATCGAATGATTACATCATATGACAGAGACTAGGGTTTGACGAGTTCACCTTAACCCTAATCTGATCGGGGCTCAAGATAGAAGAACTTAATCACACAGGTAGCTGCACCAAGAGGTTCGCATTCAGCTCTGATGGGTTGCCACCATATACTGCTAGGTGTCACTGGTGGATTTTGGGAGCAATTAGAATGATTTAGATGATCGATCATTCTAGCTGTTCGAATCAGAAGAGTTCTGATCCATCGAAAGGAGTTTCGATGATGTCTATGATAGAGATCATGACATATCCCATTACCATACAGAACTGAACCTAACTGGGTCACACAAACAAGGGTTTGAATCTGGTGATCATCAATTGAACTGATCTAGTTCAATTGATCTGAATGAGATTCAATTAGGTTCAAGGAAATCGTGCTAGCACTCGATTGAACCTAACGTTCTTCTTTTACTATCATAAATAAGTTGTCCTGACTGAGCCAAAGGAGTTTGTGCTCAATCAGAGGCCTTCATATGGTCTGACTGGAGGTTGTCCAAGTCAGAATAGGTTGTCTTATTTGTAAGACATTACCTGCCATTTTTGGTCACCTGCCATTTCTTGTTCTTTGACTTTGGTCAAAAGTCTACCTTTGACTGGTCAAACGTTGACCATTGACCCTTTGACTTTTGACCACATGTCATGCACCTATTGGAGAGCTGGTGGGGGCCTGTCCCCCTGCCAGAACCTGGCAAGGAGAAGGGCGCACGCCAAGG
>QRFJ01002802.1:0-324831 GCA_006176705.1 Cocos nucifera | reverse complement strand
AACATTCAATTCACTTAACTCAATCTATTTACTGCAATAGGGGTGTCCTCTAAACACTCTCCTACCACACCGTATGAGAATATGACACAGTAGAGACAACCAATCTGATCATCTTCAGAATTTGGTTGTCCGGCTTATGTCAAAGAGACAACAGCGATCAAGTTTAGTTATAGGTCTTCAAGTCGATTTCATAGGGGATATCCTAAGGAGTCATAGCGGACTACTATTCTCTACATTCCTGGAAGGACCACAATTGTGAACTTGTGGACGTCGACGAGCCATATTTCTTGAAAAACAGTTTATTCAAGATAGTGCATTGGAAAGCACAGATTAAAACTTGATTAGAGAAAAAGGTTTTTCTCCACAACAAGTGAACAGACTCTAACGACCAAGAGACCCAAATCAGGTTTGAGCCTAATACAGAACACTACCCTTCCTCCACCTCGTAGAATCAGAAAGAGTTTCCCGTCCCCCCTGAAATACTTAGGTATTATTTCAGAGACGTTAGATGAAATGTTCCGTAGGTAATGGTTGCTCATGTGATATCCCAAAAATATACACGTAGCGAATCGAGAATCGCTCCGAGATAAGCTTAGACGATGCCCATCAGAACGACTCCGAGCATGAACCAAGTGGCCTTGCGAGATCCACCAGTCAAGAAGCTATACCTCGATTGGCACTCAAAAGTGGACTCTCGTAAGCTTCAAGAAAGATTGGTATTGCATGGACACTTGGCTCAGATAACTGGGGACAAACCATCGTCAAACTAGCGAACCATGGAAGTGAGCACTCTCTTTAAGAGACCACTCAGCTGGCAAAACGGTTATATCAACGTGAACGCCATCTGACTACTCAGGAACCTTCTTCCCACAGTGCTATGCCTAAAATCATCCGCACCACTTGCTTGCTGTTGCCCAGCTATCTTCGATTATGAAATATGGCCAAATATGACGTGAAAACGGCATTCCAAATGATATCTTGAGAAAAATCTATATGGAACAGCCATCTAGTTTTCACATCCAGTGATATCTGATCACAAGGTTTGCAAGCATGAAAGGTCCATATATGGACTTAGCAAGCGTCCTGGAGCTGGAACACTCGTTTTAATGATGTGATCAAAAATTTGGTTCATCAAAAATGAAGAGAACCATTGTGTTTCAAACAAAGGTCGAGGGGACGCTTTGTGCTCCTGTATTGTACGTGGATGACATCCTCTTATTGGAAATGATATTCCCATTTGACCATCAGTCAAATGTGTCTAAGAATCTCCATGAAAGACCTAGGTGAAACATCCTTTATTCTAGGAATAAGTCTATAGGGATTAGACCGAATAAGGATGTGACGTCACCAGTAAGACTTGTACAATAGAGAAATATAAAGAGGTTTAGTATGGCAAAAACTCTCATAAGAGGCGATTAATACCCTCAGACATGGTATTCATCTTCCAAAGAAGATCGTGGCCCCAGCCCACACCTGAGGAAATAGAACACATGAGCAAATCCCTTATGCTTCTTGCAATAGGAGCCTCATGTATGCCAATGCTATGTACACGACCTGATATAAACCCATGCTTTGAGCTGTCACAAGCCGCATATCAGTCAAATCCAGCGTGCAAGAAACACTGGACTTCTTAAATGTTATCCTTAAGACTTGAGAAGAACTATGATATTGAGTTGTCTTTGGTAATGGAGAACTCTCCTGGTCCAGGGTACACAGACTCGACTTCATGTCCATATAGAGTAACGAAGTCGAACATCTGGAAGTCTGTTTGTGTGGCATGGGGACCAGCTGTCAGCGGGGTTGGAAGAGTTCCAAAGCAACTTGATAGCAGATTCGCACCATGGAAGTCATAGAATATATAGCTGCATCAGAGTGCAAAGAAAGCATTCCTGGTACAAGAATTGCTGCAAATATTGGAGTATATTTGCCATCAGATGCCATTCTCTCTGTTTACTGCGACACACAAGTCGCGCCATAGCCCTTCGCAAAAGGAGCCGAGTCTTCACCAGAAGTCCAAGCACATTTGGCGCGATATCATCTCATCTCCGATTACCTGAAAAGGTTACGTTTGAGGTCAAAGAAGTCAACACTCCGCAGATAACGTTTTTTTTTTTTTTTTTTGCAGACCCACGACATAACCCATTGGGCCAGCAGAAGATCGAAGCCCACCTTGAGAAGATTGGGACTATAGACTGTAAGCCCAAATGCTTTAGGACAAGTGGAGATTGTTAAATATGTGCCCCAGAAGCCAGAATTGGCTGACACTTGTAATACACTCTAGAGGCAAAAATTGTAATTTTGACTATAATTAGATAAAATGGTTATTTTCTATCACACAATGTGTATTTAGTGTCTGTGATACATCCTTTGAAGTTAATGGTATGGATAATTCATATTTCAAGAGTTGAAAATTAAGACATGAATAATCATCATTAACTCATAAATAGCTCCGACCATAGGATCATCACGAGGATGTGATTGATCCGGAAGTTGGTGTACGATCGCTTCTCTTTCATAGATGAGTCTTGAGTCCGACGTGTGGAGACACCGAACGAGATACAGGTACTCGTTAGAAACGAGGCACTGAGCGTGACCACCTCGAGTATGCATGAGGGAGTCTACCTTCTCTCAATGACTGACTCGATGCTGCAGTAGTGGTCTTTTCTTTGACCTGAGATGCCATCGGCATTCACCTTGAGGGTGTTATAGTTGACTACACCATACTCGGTCTCCTAGCCATATGGAACCCTGAGGTGTATGTTGGCTGTGACATGTTCATTGTAGGAACTGGATTGCATCAAGATGGGATCTATCTACCTCGGGTAGAGGAAGTAGCCCTATGATGATCATGAGAATCAAGTCTTCAAGCCCATGGCCATGGCAGAGTGAAATAATAGAAAGAGTTTCTATTTAGATTTTCACATTGGACTCGAATCGAATGATTACATCATATGACAGAGATTAGGGTTTGACGAGTTCACCTTAACCCTAATCTGATGCGCGGCTCAAATAGAAGAACTAATCACACAGGTAGCCTGCACCAAGAGTTCGCATTCAGCTCTGATGGGTTGCCACCATATACTGCTAGGTGTCACTGGTGGATTTTGGGAGCAATTAGAATGATTTAGATGATCGATCATTCTAGCTGTTCGAATCAAAAGAGTTCTGATCCATCGAAAGGAGTTTCGATGATGTCGATGATAGAGATCATGACATATCCCATTACCATACAGAACTGAACCTAACTGGTCACACAAACAAGGGTTTGAATCTGGTGATCATCAATTGAACTAATATAGTTCAATTGATCTGAATGAGATTCAATTAGGTGTCAAGGAAATCGTGCTAGCACTCGATGAACCTAACGTTCTTCTTTTGCAATCATAAATAACGTCGTTCCTGTCTGAGCCAAAGGAGTTTGTGCTCATACAGAAGTCTTCTTATGGTCTGACTGGAGGTTGTCCAAGTCAGAATAGGTTGTCTTATTTGTAAGACATTACCTGCCAATTTTGGTCACTTGCCATTTCTTGGTCTTTGACTTTGGTCAGAACTCTACTTTTGACTGGTCAAACGGACAATGACCCTTTGACTTTTGAACCACATGTCAGCACCTATTGAGAGATGGTGGGGCTTGTCCCCCTGCCAGAACCTGGCAAGGATGGCGCACGCCAAGTGAGGCGTTGAGCCAGAAGAGCGGGCATGGATCCTTGTGGACAAGACTCCATCTCCCTTAGGATCCAATGAGAGTTCTTCTAAGAATCCAGCTTGACTGGTCCAAGGCACTCTCCAAGTAGGAATCCAGGGGACTCTAATCCCACCAATCAGATTTAGATCTGATTTCACAAAGGGTTGTGATTGGTTGGGAGGAAGATGACTTGGATCACGCTTAGTCTTATATAGAGACCCAGCGCCCAAGTGAAAAAATAATCAAGAAAGCAATCTTCCCATCCGCCAAGGCTGCCTCTCTCCCCTTTCTCCACGCCATACTCTCTTCTCCCTTGCTCTCCACGTCCAAAAGTGTTTGGATTGATGTGCATTTAGATCAAGAAAAGAGAATCAAAAGCCAGAAGAGCTGCGCTGCTGCGAAGAACGACTGCAGATCTTCAAAGGAGTTTTGAAGATCCTCCAGATCAGATCCAGATCTGATTTTTGGAGGCGTGATAGAGAAGAAGAGGATCTCCAATCCAGCCCGAGTGGATACCGGTAGAGGCCAGCGCTTGCGTGGCTTCATCCAGAACCTTCCGCTGCAAAACAGGATCATCAACAGGGGTAATAGATTAAACCCATTCAGGCTAAATGAATGTTGATTTAATTTATCCTTTTCAATTTAATTTTTATTAAATAAATAAGAATCAGATCTGAGCATCCCTGATCTGATGCAATCTCTAAGAAGAAAAAAATTAAATATCTCTTGATCTGATCAGATCTGAACGAACCTGTCAGGAAATCAGGATTCCTTCAGCCCTGATCAATTAGCTTTGAACGCCTTACTTACACAAAAAGGTTCGAATACCTCCAAACATTAACATGCTGATAACGTTGTAAATAATATATCCACTAGAAGCCAGAATTGCGACCATTTATAAGTACACTTCTAGGATAAACAATATAAATTTTGACTATAATAAATAAAATGATTATTTCTATCACATATATGTATTCAATGCTGTGACATTCTCTTGAGTTTAATTGTAATGATAATTCATATTCAAGAGTTGCAAAATTTAAGACGATGAATAATCATATTAACTCAAAAATGCTCTCGACCAAAATCATCATGAGGATGGTGATTGATTCAGAAGGTTGTTGTACAATCGCTTCTCTTTAGTAGGATGAGTCTTATCTTATGTGTGGGACACTGGAGTTAAGAGTATAAATTACTTGTTAGAGAATGATGGGCACTGAGCCATGACCACCTCGAGTAGTCATTAAGAAGTCTACCTTCTCGTCATGACTGACTCGATGCCGCAGTGGTGTGTCTGCTTCTTTGATTTAAGTACATCGATAGTTCACCTTTGAGTTTATAGTAACTACACCATTTACTCTGTCTCCTAAGCCACATGGAACCCTAGGTTAATATCTCTCTCTTTATGTCCCCAAAAAAATCTGGGAGGTCTGTGAAGCTCATCATGGATCGAACCATATCCAATAGAGTCCGATTTCTCCATTCTGAAACCCCGTTGAGTTGAGGTGTTCCTGGTGGAGTCCATTGAGAGACTATGCCATTTTCCTTAAGATAGTCTAGGAATTCCCGGACTAAGGTATTCACCTCCTCGATCTGATCGAAGAACCTTAATGGGTTTTTCAGTTTGTTTTTCTACTTCATGTCTGAATTCTTTGAACTTTTCAAAAGCTTCAGACTTGTGTCTCATAAGATACACATACCCATACCTAGACAGATCATCGGTAAAGGTAATGAAGTAGACAAAATTGCCTCTAGCCGGCACATCAAATGGGCCGCACACATCAGTATGTACTAGGGCAAGGAGATCTGTGGCCCTCTCCCCATGTCCAACAAAAGGGAGTTTAGTCATTTTGCCTTGAAGACAAGATTCACAAGTTGGATATGACTCGGAAGTCAATGGACTCAATAGCCCATTTTTCTCCAATTTGTTGATCCTATCTTCTGCTATATGACCTAATCTCAGGTGCCATAGATATCTGTCGTTTGGACTATCCCTAGGTCGTTTGGCATTCACGTTTTGCTCGATAGTTAGAACAGGTACATCAATATGTAGCTGATAAAGACCATTAATAAGGAAACCATTTGCAATTTTATTTCTTTCATAAAGAATGTTACAATGGTCCTTAAAGAAGGTGATCACATAACCTTCTTGTGCTAAGCATGAAACAGAAATCAAATTCCTGCTAGCTGCAGGCACATAATAACAGTCTTTTCAAAACTAAGTCTAAACCAGATGGTAATCGAAGAGGGTATGTTCCCACGGCTACTGCAGCAA
Organism: Cocos nucifera; assembly: GCA_006176705.1. Taxonomy (NCBI): domain Eukaryota; kingdom Viridiplantae; phylum Streptophyta; class Magnoliopsida; order Arecales; family Arecaceae; genus Cocos; species Cocos nucifera. The sequence goes on along the minus strand of QRFJ01002802.1, from coordinate 318,871 downwards.
CTCTTGCTCCATTACCGATGCGTAGGATCATGTCTCCATCCCTCAGCCTCCTGCTATCCTCAAGACCCTGCATAGAAGTGCATAGATGAGCACTAGAACCAGAGTCAAGCACCCAACTGGATGCAGAAGAAACCGTAAGGTTAGACTCAATAACGAGCATACCTCCAGAAGGACCTTCCTTCTTGTTCTTTAGGGTGGCCAGGTAAGTAGGGCAGTTCCGCTTCCAATGGCCGTCGCTGTTGCAATGGAAACACTTTCCTTTGCCATCGACCTTCTTCTTCGGTTCTGCCTTCTTCTTCTTTGATCCTTCCACCTTTTGCTTTTTCACAGACTTCTTTTTCTTTCCATAAGACTTTCTTTTGGAAGAAGTCCATTCCATAGCAAGAACTGAGCCTTTAGAACCTTTCATAGAAAGCTCAGCGGTAACCAGCATATTCATCAACTCGGCCAAGGAATTTTGAAGTTTATGCATGTGGTAATTCATGATGAATTGCCCATATGCATCAGTCAAGGATTGCAGAATAATATCATTCTGCAAGTCCAAGTCCAACTTCACACCGAGCTTCTCAAGCTCTTCCATGTCCTTGATCATTGTCAGACAGTGATCTTGGACTGACTGCCCATCACGCATCTTAGCCTTAAAAAGTCATTTCGTGACTTGATATTTGGCTGCGCGACTCTGTTCACCAAACATCTCCTGCAGGTGAGCCAACATTTGGCGAGCAGTCCCGATATCTTCATGTTGGCGCTGGAGCTCATCAGACATCGAGCCCAACATGTAGTATCTGGCCTTATTGTCTTCGTCAATCCATTTTTCCAGAGACGCTCTCTGTTCAGTGGATGGACGAGCTGGTAAGGTGGGAGGGTCCTGGTCCAAAACATGTGTTAACTTCTCGAACCCAAAACAATTTTGTAGTTCCTGAGCCAATCTTTATAATTGGGTCCAGTCAGTCTATGTGTGTCCTAGGATACGTGCCAGTGGGTTGGACGCAGACATTTTCCTGTAGAGAGTCAAAGATTCTAGTTAGATACTGTAATTTTGACTTGACCAATTTGTTTAGGGATTTTATTTTTAAACAAATTAGCTCCCACTATTTTCTCGGATCCCTACACTCCCTCTGTAGAGATGCAAAAATCTCCACGATTAATGATTTCTAGTGGGTGGTGCGGTCTCACCAACTGACTCATCACCTCACCTAACAGTTATTGGTGATGGGTTAGCCAATGAGTGAACAACTCTTGTTCAATGATTCTCTAATCATGGTGCACCCAAACTTGGTCTCTAATTCATGAATCTCACCGTATCCGGAATATTGATCCACTCCTTAGTTAAGTCAGACCCACCATTTGCATAGACTGGGTTCCTAATTGAGTCTCTCACCGTATCCGGAAATATTGAGCCCAACTCATCCTCCAGCCCATAGCATCCAATGCCTAATAGACATGGTTGCATCTTCCCGGTGCAACTGAGCCACTGTATCCAGCCGAGAACAATCAACCCCGGGAAGGGCCCGCACATCTACAATGGTGGAAGACCTCAGACTTAATCTTTTCTTAGGGAGAATTGATTCAGGTCTCATTAAACTAGACTTGGCTTAGTCATAACAATTATGACTAACCTAGTGGCATGGGTTCAGCTCGGATTATTGACCACCTCAGATCAGAACTGTGTCAACAGATATGGCCAGGTAAGTGAGACCGGTGGAAGGAATATGCCATTAACTCGTACAAGAACGCATTCAGGTCGAGTAGCTTCCAATTAAAAACCAGTCGGTCGTCTGTGCCAAACTTACCTTAGACACCAAATTGTTGAGTCAGAACCAATTGGGTTAGCCTACAATCCAGACTCTAACCTCTGAGCCTAATTAGGTCTTGCTTGATCGTGACTCGATCTTGACCCAGACTTAATCCTATTAGGCTGGTCAATTTAAGCATTGTTGATCCCATCTAACCAACTCTTGATTCGGTTTGATCAACCGCTTAGACCTAATTGAGCTACCCAAGCCCGAACCCAGTATTATGAATATGTCTTAGATCTAAAATTCTCAATTTTAGACCTAATTAATATTCCATAAACTTAATTCTTAATTAAGTTAGGGTTCATAAACAAAATATGCACAATAAATCCTAGGGTTTCAGGATCTAGGGTTTTGCAGAAAGTAAGTTTTGGGTTTCTGATTAAGGACGAACACGCAGCACCCCTACACATCATAAGAACACCCCATCGAATGGGAAGAGAGGGCCTTTAAACCCTTCTTCATTCTTATGACCGGACGGCCAAGAGGAACGCCTTAATCAGGAACATGTCAATACTACAAAACAGTTATAGATCTATATCATATATCTCATATACAAATTTAGATCTAATCATGGCATATTTTGCATACATCTCATGTATCATAATCATGCATGTTTTCAGATCTAAATTATCACATAATAATCTAAAAAATTAGATTTAAATTGATCTAATCAAAATAAATTCTAATCTAGACAATTATGTAGAACTATTCTACAACTAGTCTAGACATGCATCTATCATATCTCATATGATATTTAAAATTAAATAATTTTTATTTGCTGTTTATCAGATGTTATTATAACACTTATAATATCAGAAAATAGTAAATAAGAAGATCTAAAATATGATTTAATCAATTAAATCAAAGACATGCAAAACTATTCTATAGAACTATTCTATTCTAGAACTAGTCATGCATATCTTCATGTTCTTAGATCCAAATCATTTAATTTTAATTTTTCTGATTTCAGATCTGATCACATCTCATGTGACATCTGAAATCACTTATTTTTAATTAAAATAAAATTAAAATCAGATCTAAACTATTTTTAGAACCATGGCTCTGATACCAGTTGAAGGGAAATCCTGATTTCCCTGACCAGGTTCGTTCAGATCTGATCAGATCAAGAGATATATTTCAAAATTTTTTTCTCTTAGATCTGTATCAGATCAGGGATGCTTCAGATCTGATTCTTATTTATTTAATAAAAAATTAAATGAAAAGGATAAATTAAATCACATTTCAATTTACCTGAATAGGGTAATCCTATTACCCTGTTGATGATCCTGTTTGCAGCGGAAGGTTCTGGATCAAGCCACGCAAGCGCCTGGCCTCTACCGGTATCCACTCGGGCTGGATCTGGAGATCCTCTTCTTCTCTATCACGCCTCCAAAAATCAGATCTGGATCTGATCTGGAGGATCTTCAAAACTCCTTTTGAAGATCTGCAGTCGTTCTTTCGCAGCAGCGCAGCCTTCTTGCTTTTGATCTCCTTTTCTTGATCTAAATCGCACCAATCCAAATCCAAAACACTTTTGGACGTGGAGAGCAAGGGGAGAAGAGAGTATGGCGTGGAGAAAGGGGAGAGAGGCAGCCTTGGGGCGTGGGAAGATTGCTTCTTGATTATTTTTTTCACTTGGGCGCAGGGTCTCTTATATAGACTAAGCGTGATCCAAGTCCATCTTCCTCCCAACCAATCACAACCCTTTGTGAAATCAGATCTAAATCTGATTGGTGGGAATTAGAGTCCCCTGGATTCCTCCTTGGAGAGTGCCTTAAGACCAGTCAAACTGGATTCTTAGAAGAACTCTAATTGGAATCCTAAAGGGAGATGGAGTCCTTGTCCCACAAGGACTCCATGGCGCCTCCTTACTTGGGCTCACGCCTCCCTTGGCGTGCGCCCATCTCCTTGCCAGGTTCTGGCAGGGGGACAAGCCCCCACCAGCTCTCCAATAGGTGCATGACATGTGGTCAAAAGTCAAAGGGTCAATGGTCAACGTTTGACCAGTCAAAAGGTAGACTTTTGACCAAAGTCAAAGAACAAGAAATGGCAGGTGACCAAAAATTGGCAGGTAATGTCTTACAAATAAGACAACCTATTCTGACTTGGACAACCTCCAGTCAGACCATAAGAAGGACTTCTGTTTGAGCACAAACTCCTTTGGCTCAGACAGGACGACTTATTTATGATAGCAAAAGAAGAACGTTAGGTTCAATCGAGTGCTAGCACGATTTCCTTGAACCTAATTGAATCTCATTCAGATCAATTGAACTAGATTCAGTTCAATTGATGATCACCAGATTCAAACCCTTGTTTGTGTGACCCAGTTAGGTTCAGTTCTGTATGGTAATGGGATATGTCATGATCTCTATCATCGACATCATCGAAACTCCTTTCGATGGATCAGAACTCTTCTGATTCGAACAGCTAGAATGATCGATCATCTAAATCATTCTAATTGCTCCCAAAATCCACCAGTGACACCTAGCAGTATATGGTGGCAACCCATCAGAGCTGAATGCGAACCTCTTGGTGCAGCTACCTGTGTGATTAAGTTCTTCTATCTTGAGCCCCGATCAGATTAGGGTTAAGGTGAACTCGTCAAACCCTAGTCTCTGTCATATGATGTAATCATTCGATTCGAGTCCAATGTGAAAATCTAAATAGAAACTCTTTCTATTATTTCACTCTGCCATGGCCATGGGCTTCAGGACTTGATTCTCATGATCATCATAGGGCTACTCCTCTACCACCGAGGTAGATAGATCCCATCTTGATGCAATCCAGTTCCTACAATGAACATGTCATAGCCAACATACACCTCAGGGTTCCATATGGCTAGGAGACCGAGTAATGGTGTAGTCAAACTATAACACCCTCAAGGTGAACTGCCGATGCATCTCAGGTCAAAGAACCAGACACACTACTGCAGCATCGAGTCAGTCATTGACGAGAAGGTAGACTTCCCTAATGACTACTCGAGGTGGTCACGCTCAGTGCCCTCGTTCTCTAACGAGTACCTGTACTCTCGCTCCGGTGTCTCCACACCGTAGACTCAAGACTCATCTACTAAAGAGAAGCGATCGTACACCAACCTTCCGGATCAATCACCATCCTCGTGATGATCCTATGGTCGGGAGCTATTTATGAGTTAATAATGATTATTCATGTCTTAAATTTTCAACTCTTGAAAATATGAATTATCATTACCATTAACTCAAAGGATGTATCACAGACACTAAATACACATGTGTGATAGAAAATAACCCATTTATTAATTATAGTCAAAATTACAATTTTGCCCCTAGAAGTGTATTACAAGTGTCAGCCAATTCTGGCTTCTAGGGCACATATATCTAACAAGGGCCTGGGGCAAAATTTAATTACTAAAAGTTATTTGAAGAAATAATTGGTTATGAATCTATCCTTAGATGTACATGGATAGGCCAACCAAAGTTGGGCTCATGTACGGTCTATGTGGATTCTAGTACCCACTAAGAAATTAGGATAATTTTTTGAATTAAAGGTAGAGGCTATCAATTCAAATAAAATAGTGGAAGAAACCTTTTGATTAAAGTCCAAATTTTTAGGTTTAATGAATCAATTACTAATTAGATTTTGATTTTTCTTTATGCAGACATGGTCATTTTTCTATCGCTCCGATCATTATTGGACAATGATAAGTTAGTGGGACCCAACTTTGATAGTTGGTACCGAAAGTTAAAGATTATCCTGGAGCATGAACGGATCCTATATATGCTGATGGATCTTGCACTTGAGGAGCCAGCTACCAATGCACATGGAATAATCAGAGATACTTATCAAAACTGGCTCAGCGACCAAACCATGGTGTGCTGCATTATGTTGGCTATGATGAGTGACGAGTTCAGTCACTGGTTTGAGATAGCTCAGCTAAATAAAATGCTCCTAGTATTGGAGGATTCTTTTGGCACACCCAATGACGTTGAGAGGCACAAGACTAGTTGTGCCATCTTTAATGCCAGAATGTGAGATAGAGCCTCTATCATTGATCATGTACTGTATATGATAGAGCTGATAGCGCGCTTTAGCAAACTCAACTTTTTCTTGCATGAACAACTTGGGAAAGATGCAATACTGAACTCGCTACCAAAATCCTATCTCCCTTTCCTTACTCATTACAGAATGACAAAGTCTGAAGTAAACTACCATGGCTTACTGGGATTACTTCAAAACTTTGAGAAGGATCACCAGCTCCATAAAGAGTTGGTGAACTTAGTGAGAGGTTCGTCTTCTGGTTCTCGACCCTTTAGGAAAGAGAAGAAGAATAAGAAAAAGAAAATAAAGAAGGTGCAAGTTCAGGCTGAGACATCAGTGCAGGGCCAGATCAGGAAGATCAAGCCTGATAAGAGTCAAGCTGAATGCTTCTTTTGCAAGAAGCAGGGGCACTGAAAGAGGAACTATCCTCAGTACATTGCCTCCCTAAATCCGAATAGGTAGAGAAAGAAGCAAGCTGTTGCTAGGCAATGTATTTATATGATAACTCTTTGTAATTTCTCTATTTATGATATTACTGACTGAATATTAGATACCGATAGCCCTTACAATATTTGCAATTCGTTGCAGGGGTTGCAGGTTAGTAGAAAATTCGAACAAATGAGAGATTTCTAAACATTGGAGATGGAAGATCAGTTTTAGTTCTAGCTTTAGAAATTTTGAAACTTATCATTGTTCTTAGTGATTGCCATTTCTGTCCTAGTTTCTTTTTAAATATCATTTTTGTAGACCTTTTGGCCATGAACAATTATTAAATTTTAATAAAAAAATAAGTTTGTAATGTCATTATGAATGGTGTTACTACTTTCTATGGATAATTGAACAATGGTGTATATATGTTATCACAACCTGTTAATGTAGTCTATTCTACTGACAAGCATCCTAGATTAGATAGTGTATCAGATATCTACTTATGGCACTGTAGGCTAGGTCATATAAATAAGAATAGGATAAACAGGTTGACTCAAGATGGAATCTTCGAAGTCAATAATTGTGAATCACTTTCAACTTGTGAGTCCTATCTTCTTAGTAAAATGACCAAGTCATCTTTTACTGAAAAAGGTGAGAGAACCAATGAGCTCTTAGGTCTAGTACATACTGATGTATGTGGACCATTGAGCATAAGTACTAGAGGTGGATATGTCTACTTCATCACTTTCATAGATGATTTATCCAGATATGGATATGTCTATCTAATGAAACATAAGTCGAATTCTTTTGAAATATTCAAACAATTTCAAAGTGAAGTAGAAAAATAAACTGGGAAGAGTATTAAAACTCTTCTGTCTGATCGAGGAGGAGAATACCTTTTTGGTGAGTTTCTCATATATCTAGGAGAGAATGAAATTCTCTTCCAATGGACTCCTCCTAGAATACCATAGCATAATGGTGTGTTTGAAAGGAGAAATCGAACTTTGTTAGACATGGTCCAATCCATGACGGGATTTGCCAGCTTGCCAATATCCTTCTAGAGATATGCACTTGAATCGGCTTGTTATCTGTTAAATAGGATTCTAAGTAAACCTATAGTTAAAACCCCATATGAGATATGGATAGGGTGTAAACCATCACTTTCACACCTTAGGATTTGGAGGTGCCCATCTTATGTCAAACGGTTAGTTACAGACAAATTTGAACCTAGGTCTGACAAGTGTACACTCATAGGATATCCAAAAGAGATCAAAGGATACTATTTCTACCATGCTGATGAACAAAAAGTGATTGTCAGCCTTAGGGCAACTTTTTTGGAAAAAAAGTTCCTTGGTGAAGAAACTATTATCTCTAAGATTGAACTTGATGAAATTCAATAGGTAGAAAGTCCGACACGGAATATTGAACCTAAGTCGGATTTGATCAGATCAGATCTGAAGCCTAGTGAACCCATACCATTAAGGTGATCTGCTAGAGTATCGCACCATCCGGACATATACTATGGATTCTTGATCCAGGATGGTGATCCCATCAAACTCAATGAGAATGATGAGGATCCGATCATTTATATGGATGCGATGTAGAGTCTCGACTCTGAGAAATGGCTAAAAGCCATGAGATCTGAAATAGATTCCATGAAGGTCAATGATGTATGGATATTAGTTGACCCATCTGAAGGGGTTAAATCCATTGGATGTAAATGGGTCTTCAAAAGGAAGAAGGGCACAGACGAAAAGATGGAGATCTATAAAGCCCATCTGGTTGTCAAGGGGTAGCATCAACATTATGGTATTGACTATGATAAGATATTCTCCTCTGTAGCAATGCTCAAGTCCATTCGGATCATGCTTGCCATTACTACCCATCTGGACTATGAGATCTGGCAGATGGATGTGAAGATAGCTTTCCTAAATGAAAAATGATCGAAGAGGTGTATATGATACAACCTAAAAGGTTCACATCCATAGATAAGTCCAAGGTGTGCAAGCTTTAAAAATCTATTTATGGATTAAAGCAGGCATCTCAGAGTTAGAACATGCATTTTGATAAAGTGATAAAAACATATGGCTTTGTTAAGAATGGAGAAGAATCCTGCATTTACAAATGGACAAATGGTCCAGCAGTGGTATTTCTTATTTTGTATATGGATGATATTCTCTTAATCAAAAATGATATTTCCGCACTACAAGAAATAAAAGTCTGGTTGTCATCACAGTTCTCCATGAAGGACTTGGGTGAAGCATCCTACATCCTAGGGATGAAGATCTATAGGGATAGATCTAAAAGGATGCTTGGTATATCTCAGTCCACGTACATAAAAAATATGCTGAAGAGGTTCAGCATGGAGAATTCCAAAAAGAGCATCTCTCGATAGGCCAAAGAATTTCTCTTTCTAAAAAGGATTGTCTGACAACTCTTGAAGTGAGAGAGTGTATGAGTAGAATCCCATATGCTTCGATAATGGGGTCTATTATGTATGTAATGACATGTACGAGACTAGATGTGGCATACTCACTAGGAGTGATGAGTAGATACCAGTCTGACCCTGGAAAAAATTACTATAAGGTGGTTAAAACCATTCTTAAGTATTTGAGAAATATTAAGGATTAATGGTTGGTTTATGATGAGTCAGATCTGAAGCTTGTGGGATTTATAGACTTCAGCTTTCAATTTAACCATGATGATAGTAAAAGTGTATTGGAATATATCTTTACTCTAAATGATGGAGCCATCTGTTGGAAAAGTTTCAAGCAGCATACAATGGTTGACTTTGTTTGTGAAGCAGAGTACATGGCAGCATCGGATGCATCAAAGAAAGCTATGTGGCTGAAAAATTCTATCATCAAGCTCGGAGTAGCACCCTTCATTGATGGTCCAGTCCTACTCTACTGCGATAGCACTGGCGCCATAGCTCAAGCAAAAGAATCAAAGGCACACCAGCGGATAAAGCACATTCTACGCCGCTTTCATTTGGTTCGTAAAATCGTGGATCGTGGTGACATCGACCTTCAGAAGATCGATGGAAAGGAGAACCTAATCGACTCCTTCACTAAAGTCCTGGCAATCAAGGAGTTCGACAATCATAAGTAAAGATGGGTATTAGATACTATGCCAAGTGGCTTTAGGATAAGTGGGGGTTGTTGGAAATTATGTCCCAAAGTCAATCATCAGCCTATTGACGATTGAGCTATTTTGTAATTGTAATCGATTTATTAACTAATAAAAATATTTTGGCATCTTTTTCATCATAAGTTTACATCTTCTAATGAACTTCATTATTGTGATGAAGTCTTTAGGACTGTTTGTTTCGATAAAGAGAGGATTTATCAATTAGTTCTTAAATTTGTTCATGACTAAATGATAGGCTGTTAATTAGGACAACAACATCTATCGAGCATAGGTCGCTATATGCCATACAGGTTGGTTGTTCTCTTAACCAAGAAGTGTGGAGATATTGGTATGACATATAGGTGAGATGTATGGATACATCATCATTGAACGTAACCAACTCTAGAGCATTCTACTATCGAGAATGTCTCTGATGGGATTTAGGTAGAAGTATCCCTTAGACCTGAGATCACCTTAGTGACTTGCAAGCAACTCACCGTGCTTTGGTACTGGACTAACTAAATTTCTAATTCAGTAATGGAAGGCTTCTGGGCACAATCAAGTACTTGCAAAGTCAGAGTATGATCAAGATGGAATTGACCACTCTAAGAGTTGGAGAAGAATGTATCACAGTATTTCAATATAGCAAAACCTTGAACAGGATAATCCATCAGATAAATTTGATATTTTGAAATACAATGTGGACAATCTGATCAGAGTTGATAGTTGAACTTTGAGGTGTCCTACGAGCATTGTGGTCAAGGGGATGAATTATATGGAAACTATATCCGCATGGGTTCTAAGGATGGTGTTCTATACCTTCGACCTATCCGATTGTCGGGTATCATTGCTAGATTATCACTTCGATTGGTATAAAAATTTATTTCTATGCTACTAGCTTAGGTTTGGATCTATGAGGTCATATATATTAGAGCTTATGATCTGATTGGATGGTTGATCAACGATTAAGAATCGTTCTAGGGTTAAACAATCAATACGATTGGTGTTTAACCTAATGCAAGTATTGCAGGAGGATCGATTAGTAATTGGATTGCTAATTTACTTAATTTGATTAAGCCAATAGGCTGAGATTAAGTCTAATTAAATATGATTTAGTTAGATTTGGTTTGGGCTTGATTGGATCAAGTTTAATTGGTTTATTGGATAAGCCAAGTGCAAGGAAGAACTAGCCCTAGTCTAACTAGGACTCAGATTAACCCAATTTTCTAATTTGATTAGAAAATAAATCAAAATTAAATCTGATTTAATTAAGTCCTTAAATGGGTTAGGACCTTATTTAATTGGATTGGTTTAATATTTAGTTTATTTGGTTAAAAGATCTTGTTTGACCAACTCAAAATAGGAGTCCTAGTGTGACTAGGACTCCCTATCACTTGCGCCACTTAATCCTCATGCCCCATGCCCTTTTTATTTTGTTTCTTACATAAAAATTCTTCACTCCCATGGTTTTTCATGCCCTCTTTCTCTCCTCCTTTTCTCATAAGGCAATTTGTTGGAAGACCAAGTCAAAAGAGGAGTTAGTTTTGCTTAGGATTCTACGAGATAGAATCCTTATTGACCAAAACACCTTCCTTTTAGTACCATCCTCTCTTTTAATTAATTCTTCTTTTATTCTATGAAAATAATCTCTTTTTTTTGCACCCTCCCTTGCTAGTCCATGCCAATAATTGTGGAGGAGGCACCCAAGAGTTGGGCGCCCCAACAACTTTCCATGTTTGGATATTCCTAGTTTAGGATTTTGATCTAATTTGGACTCTTCTTTTTCTCTATTTATTGGATGAATTTTATTCTAATTTTTTTATGAAATATAAAGCTTTGGGAGAGGTTTGGGGTGTGCAAAAATCAGAGGAAGAGGATCCTTGGGCATAGGGGTTCCATAGTTACCAAATTAGATGTCTAGGTGAGAGAAAAGAGAAGAAGAAGAGGGTCTTCTTCTAGTGCTATTTTATTTTCAATCTCTCCTCCTTTTTTTTGAGTTTTCTCTAAGAGAGTCTTAGATCAGTAAGCTCTCATCTTTCTTCTTATATTTTGGAGAGTCTAAATTTTAAAGAAGTAAGCATCGGATCGACCATTGAAGAAGGATTAGCACAGTACTAGCATGCTGTGCTGATTTCCTGCATCAAACTTCATATTAGAGATCGTAGGCTTGTGTGGATGACTCCTAGAGGCTGGATGCATGTGCGGCTTGTGACTTCATGCTTAACCTCAGATCAGCTAAGTTAGAACATCTAACTTGCTCAGGTAATAGATATGATCTATGAACTTCATACCTGCATTTGATGTAGTGTAGATCTAGGTTAATTTGATCAACCTTTTCCTTTCTTATTTAATTTTAATTTTTGATTTACTATCATGCTTTGATTATGTAATAGATCTGAGATTTAGGTATTTACATATTTATTTAAATAAATATTTAATTTATTTAAGTCTTTTGCTGCAAGATCTTGAAAAAGTTTTCAAGATCTATCTGTAAAACCCTATATCTAGTTCCTTCACTTTCGCTGCCCAGATGCCATGAAAAAAGATCCAAGTATATCTATCCCCCATTGTACAAATGGCCTAGAGGCACCTAGTGGTGTGAGTTGTGAAGCTGACTGCCTCTAAATGTTTGTGTTTCTTTAACACCTATCATATTTTCTCATATAATCCACCGCATCTTGGTGCATTGTTTGCCAATAATACCCTTGATGGACTAGCTTGTGTGACAAAGATCTCGCTCCTAGATGATTTTCATAAATTCCTTCGTGAACCTCCCTCAAGGCATAGTTGGCCTCTAAAGGTCGAAGATACTTAAGGAGTGGTAATGAATACGATCTCTTGTACAACTTATTTTCATATAAAATATAGCGGAAAGCTTGATTTCTTAACTTTCGAGCTTCTTTGTGGTCCCTGGGAAGAACTCCATCTTTGAGATAAGAGACCAATGGATCGGTCCAACTAAGCTCATGGTCGACTTGCATTAATGCTAGGGGCTCTTTCGAACTTGGGTGCTGCAGGACTTCAAAGAAGACTTCTCTTGGGAGTTCATTCGGGGCTAAAGTAGCTAACTTGGAAAGAAGGTCAGCTCTGGTATTTTCTATTCTAAGGATCTGTTGAATATCAAGGCTGTTGAAGGCTAAGATCAAGTTTTTTACTTTTTTCAAGTACTTTCTCATGCTTTCCTCTCGAGCTTCATAATTGTTACTGACCTATCCTATAACCAATTGAGAGTCACTATAAACCTTTAGATGCTCTGCTTTCAATTCTCTTGCTATTTTTAATCCTGCAATCAGAGCTTCATACCTACTCCATTATTAGTGGCAGGAAAGTCAAAGCATAATGTATACTTTACTATGGCTCCTTTCGGATTAACGAGGATCAAGCCTGCACCTACCCCAAAAGCATTGGATGAACCATCTACATACAGTATCCAAAAGTTTTCAAGAAGATTAGTCTTCTCTTCAAGGGTGCCAGGGACAAAAACTTCTTGATTCAGCTCAGTTCTCAGAATACAAAAGAAAGCAGCAGAACAATGGTGACCAGGTCAGAAGAAAACCAACTAATGGCTGAGGAGTATCGATTGAATTGTTTCTGAGGTAATCTTGCTCTAAAATAAGTGGTTTTTGGTGTGAGTGTAAAAATATACTAATAAAAGTATTAAATTATAAAATAAATTAATCTATTTTATTAGAAATTGATACTTTTATTAATCTTATGTAGGAAAGAAGGCCACCAATGTGAAGATCTTATTTTTTCTGGTTCTGATGAAAAAAATTTCAGGCAAAACGGACTTCAAACGAGCCCAGAATCGAATTTCAAAAAAAAAAAAAAAAAATCGCCGACGCAACGCTGACGTCAGGATGACGTCAGCATTTTTCGCGGCGCACGGTGGACCATCTGAAGGGTAATTCGGGAATTTCACAGCATAAAGAGCGCACTGATTGGTTGAAGAACGCGGCGGTCCATGCAACACCGGGCTCGCGCACGGTCCACGGAGGGCAATTTGGGAATTCTGGCTGATCCAACGGGCGGTTTTCACTGAAGCTTGATCGGACGGACGAGAAGAAGGCGCTGATGGACGGCATCCGCAGCTCCCGATCGAGATCCAACGGCTGAGATTCATCCCGACGTTAAACTATAGATCTGAAGCCTTCTTTCAATGCGATCGGACGGCCCAGATTCGATCCAATGGATGATCCAACGGCTGATATTAAATCCGACTTGATCTGGGTTATTTTAAGGGCTTTTTGAGTGGTTTTTGGACCGTTTGATCAACATCTAATGGGCAGAATTACCCAGATCTTAATTTGAGTTGATTTTGGGAGTCCTAAACCTAATTTTTGATGGATTTTGGGGAAAATCAAACTCTTTATCTATAAAAAACCTATGGTTGTCGTGAAAAAAAAAAAAGAGAAATTAGAGAGAGACAAAGAGAGAGACGGGGAGAAAGAGAGAGAGGGAGAAAGAGAGAGAGAAAGAGAGAGGAGAGAGATAAAAAAAGAAAAGTGATTTATGAGAAAATCAAAAAAGGATTTTTGATTTTTCTTCGACGATCAAGACATCGATCAAGGAGCCTCTTCTTCTTCGCCAAATTCTCCACATCAAGAGCAGCAGACAATCAATTTCAGCAATCAAACAGTCTAATTTCTCTATGCTTTTTATTTTATTTGCTATTTTTGAATTTGTTATCATGAACTAAATTTTATTTTACTAAGGCTAAGGTGTAGCCACTCTTTTGATGCAATATTCAGTATGATTTATTTTTAAATTTTATTCATGAGGAGTATATAAATCTGATCTTAATGCTTTTAGATTACTGGCCATCTTCTAATTGATCTGATGAACATAGATGTTACGGACCAAGTACATCTATGTTAATGCTTCTTGATTATATACCTTGTATTATGAATCAAATTAGAATTCATATGCATGCGGGAAATTTTAGTGCGCTTTGGACGCAGCGTATTTTAATTAGAGGGTTTCACAAAACCTAATGCATTAATATTTATTTAAATTACACCTGGACCAAAGGATAATTAATAAATATTAATAGTTTTGCTATGCCTGGACCAAAGGGATAGTGAATAAATTAGGAGACTCCACCGTCACATGAAATAAAATTAATCTAAAAATCTGAATATTGTATTGACTGAGTTGGTGAACCGATTGCCTTAGTAATCCATTGCTCTTGAATTTAAAACCCTAATAATTTACACTCTCTCTATTTAATTAAAAACTTTTAATTATTTTTTTTATTTTCTTTAATTTCTTATTCTCATAAATCGATCTTCTAAATAAAGCATAGGAAAGAGCTTTTCAGTACTTATTTTTCCAATCCTCTAGGGACGATACTCTACTCATTCACTTTATTACTTGATCGACTGGTGCACTTGCCATAGCTATAAATTAGCACGCATCAAGTTTTTGGCACCGTTGCCGGGGATTGTGTCTAAAATAATATTAAAATTTTGATCCTAGCTTTACTTTAGAAATTTATTTTTAATTTTTATTATTAAAAAAAAAAATTAGTGCATGACACGTACTGGACATAGTAACTTACTACCTCTAGATCCAGAAATTGAAAGGACCATTAGAAGACTACAACAAGAGAGAAACATGGCAGCTGAAGATCCTAACGACATCAATCTAGGATTGGATATGGCGACTGAAGGACAGCATGAAGCTATTCGACCAGTACATCATCCATTAAATGATTACATCACACCATCTGTAGCCGATGCAGCTTCGAGCATCAGGAGACCGCCTGTACGAGCAAACAACTTCGAAATAAAATCGAGCGACGATGATCCAGATGATTCAATCAACTGTCCAATTCAGTGGACACGTGCATGATGATCCGAATGCCCATATTTCTAATTTTCTTGAACTTTGTGATACTTTTAAAATTAATGGGGTGTCGGATGATGCTATTAGATTAAGGTTATTTCCTTTCTCTTTATGGGATAAAGCTAAAAATTGGCTTCATTCTCTTCCTGCAGGTTCTATCACAACTTGGGATGTCCTAGCCCAAAAATTCTTAGCCAAGTACTTTCCACCTTCCACCTATTTTTCCGTTCTCTTCTTTCCAAAAATTTCTTTGAAAAAGTGTCCATGCAGTACTGACTTAAAACTTCATAAAAAGCTCAGTAGTAATCAGCTATCATAGTTGCCAGGTTTCAAAATTATCTATGTATTATGTGATTCCCATCACACAGTCAAAAATTATAGAATTATATTATTCTGCAGATCCTGATCTAACTTCACTCCGAGCTTCTCACGCTCATCCAAGTCCTTGATCATCATCAGACAATGATCTTGGACTGACTCCCATCATGCATTTTAGCCTTAAATAGTCATTTAGCGATCTGATATTTGGCTGCATGACCCTGTTCACCAAACAACTCTTACAGGTGAGCTAACTTTTGATGGGCAGTCTTGATATCTTCATGTTGGTGCTAAAGCTCATCAGACATCGAGTCCAACATGTAGTATCTGGCCTTATTATCTTCATCCATTCATTTGTCAAGAGAACCTCTCTATTCAGTGGATGGACGAGCTGGTAAGATGGAAGGATCCTAGTCTAATACATGAGTCAACTTCTCCGAACCCAAAATAATTTTAAAGTTTCGAAGCCAATCCTTGTAATTAGGTCTGATCAGTCTATGGATGTCCAGGATATGGACTAATGGGTTGGACGCAGACATTTTTCTTTTTTCTGTAGAGAGTCAAAGTTTCTAATTAAATTTTGTAATTAAGACTTGACCAATTTATTTAGAAGTTTGATTTTTAAACAAATTAGCTCCCATTATTTTGTTAGATCCCTATACTTTCTCTATAGAGATGTGAAAATCTCCACGATTATTAATTTCTAGTGGATGGTGTAGTCCCACCAACTAACTCATCACCACACCTAATAGTTATTGATGATGGGTTAGCCAATGAGTGAACAACTCTTGTCTAATGATTCTCTAATCATGGTGCACCCAGACTTGGTCTCTAATTCATGAATTCACCATGCCCGGAATATTGATCCACTCCTTAGTTAAGTCAGACCCATTATTTGCATAGATTGGATTTCTAATTTGGTCTCTCACCGTATCCAAAATATTGAGCCTAATCCATCCTCCAGCCTGTAGCATCCAATGCCCAATAGACATGGTTGCATCTTTTCGGTGCAACTGAACCACTGTGACCAATCGAGAATAATCAAACCTAGGAAGGGCCCGTACATCTATAATAGTGGAAGACCTTAGACTTAATCTTTTCTTAGGAAGATTTGATTTAGATCTCTTTAAACTTGACTTGACATAGCCATAACTATTATGACTAACCTAGTGGCTGGATTAGCTCATATTGTTAGCCACCTTAGATCAAGACTGAGCTGACAAATATGATCAGGTAAGTGAGACCAGTGAAAGGAATATGCCATTAACTCGACAAGAACGCATTTGAGTTAAGTAGCTCCTAATTAAAAACTAGTCGATCATATCAACCAAACTTATCTTAGACACCAAATTGTTGAGCCAGAACCAATCGAATTAGCCTATAATCCAGACTCTAACCACTAAGCATAATTACGTCTTAACTTGATCGATCACTCATGTGACTCAACCTTGACCCAGACTTAATCCTATTAGGCTGGTCAATTTAAGTACTCTTAATCCCACCTAACCAACTCTTGATTCGGTTTGATCAACCGCTAGACCTAATTGAGCTACCCAAGCCCAAACCCAATTTTATGAATATGTCTTAGATCTAAAAATTCTTAATTTTAGACCTAATATATTTTATAATCTTAATTCTTAATTAAGTTTAGGATTCATAAATAAAATATGTATATAAAATTCTAGGATTTTAGGATCTAGAATTTTACAAAAAATAAGTTTTGATTTTTGATTAAGATCGAACGCGCTGCACCACTACACACCATAAGAACACCCCATCGAATGGAAGCAGAGGACTTTTAAATCTCACTTCGTTCTTATGATCGAATGACCAAGGAAAATGCCTTAATCAGAAATATGGTAAATCTACAAAACTAGTTAGATCTACATCATATATCACATATATAAAAATTAATCTAACTAAAAACATGTTTTACATACATCTCATGTATCATATCATATATATTTTTAGATCTAAATTATCTCATAAACATCTAAAAAATAAGATTTAAATTTGATCATATCAAATTAAAATTTATTCTAGATAATTTTATAGAACTATTCTACAACTAGTCTAAACATAAATCTATCAAATCTCATATAAATAAATTAAATAAATTTATTTTTTATTTTTTAGATCTAATTATAATATTTATAATATTAAAAAATAATAAATAAATAGATTTAAAAATTATAATTAATTAAATTAAAATTATGATCATGCTTGACTACACATAGAATAATTCTATTCCTAGTCTAGTCAACCATCTCATACATCTTAGATCTAGATAATTTAATTTTTAATTTTTTAATTTTAGATCTAACCATATCTAATGTAACATCTAAAATTATCTAATTATCAGATCAAAAATAAATAAAAATTAGATCTAATAAATTATGGAACCTAGCTTTGATATCAGTTGAAGGAAAAAATCTATTTTCTAGGTTAGGTTCATTCAGATCTGATTGGATCAGGAGAAATATTTAAAAAATTTATTCTCTAAGATCCTAATTAGATCTGAGATTCTTTAGATCTAATCTTATTGATCTGATAATAAAAATAAAAATTAAATCTAATTTAATTATATCTTTATTTTGGATAATCCAATTATCCTGGGATGATCCTGATGTTTACCTGAAGTTCTGGATGTAGCCACGTAAGCGCCTGACCTCTACCATATCCACTCAAGCAGGATCTGAAGATCTTCTTCTTCTCAATCAATTCTCCAAAAATTAAATCTAGATCTAATCTTGAAAGTCTCCAAAACTGCTTTTGAAGAACAGCCATTGTCTCTTGCAGCAGTGCTGCCTTCTTTCCTTCCTGGCATCTTTCACTTGCTTGGATCGCACCTTGTTCGAGCCCAAAAGCCCTTGGGCATGGAGAGGAGAGAGAGGACCAAAGGGTGGCATGGAGAAGGAGGGAGAGGAGCTATGTCGCATGGGCTAAAGGTAGAAGAATTAAATTCTAGGCGTAGACAGGGTTTATATAGACCCTACTGCACCATGCAGTGCCACATCATCCTGGCCAATCATGGCTCTTTATGCAATCAGATCTAAATTTGATAGATGGAATGATATCATCTGATCCAATTAGATGAGAGACCCTCAAAACTCTCCTTAGATGGCATCGAGATTGGGTCAAACAAGACTTCTTGGCGCTACATAGTTTAATCCCCTGAAGCAACCTGGAGTCCCATCTATATGGGACCATCTTTTATCCTCACAGGTCGCATGCCTCCCTAAGCATGTGCCCCCTTCCTATCTGCTTTTTAGTAGGGGACAAGTCCCCAGGTACTCTCCTATGGGTGCATGACACATGGGCAGATGTCTAAGTATCCAGGATCAATATTTGATCAATGTCCGAAGACAAGATTTAGTAGGTGATGAAAAATGGTAGGTATTGTCTCAAATTTATCTCATAAATTAAGACAACCCTTTTCTGATCTGGACAAGCTCTAGTCAAACCAAGTAAAAGTTTCTGAGTGAGCTCAATCACATTTGGATCAGTTGAGACGAGCTTTAATGATTGTTAAAGAAGAACATTAGGCTCAATCATATGCTAGCATAATTTTCTTGAACCTAATTGAATCTTATTCAAATCAATTGAACTTGGTTAATCCAATTGATGTTATTCAGATCCAAATTCTTATTTGTGTGACCCAGTTAGGTTCAATTCCATTTGGTAATAGGATATGTCATGATTTCTATCATCGACATCATCAAAACACCTTCCTATGGACCAGAACTTTTCTGATTCAGACAACTAGTATGATCAATCATCCAAATCATTCTAATTGCTCTCAAAATTCGCTAGTGACACCTAGCAGCATATGGTGGCAAGCCATTAGAACTGAAAGTGAACCTCTTGATGTAGTTATCTGTGTGATTAAGTTCCTCTATCTTGAGTTTCGATCGAATTAGGATTAAGATAATCTCATCAAATCCTAATTTCTGTCATATGAATTAATCATTCGACTCAAATCCAATGTGAAAACCCTAATAGAAATTCTTTCTATTATTTCACTCTACCATGGCTATAGGCTTATGGACTTGATTCTCATGATCATCATAGAGCTATTCCTAATCTATTGAGATAGATAGATCTCCTATTGGTGCAATCCAATTTCTATAATGAACATGCTACAGCCAACATACACCTCAGAATTTTGAATGGCTAGGAGACCGAGTTATGGTGTAGTCAAATTATAACACCCTCAAGGTGAACTGCCAATGCACCTCAGGTCAAAGAATCAGACACACTACTGCAGCTTTAAGCCAGTCATCGATGTGAAGGTAGACTTTCTCATGACTGCTCGAGGTGATCACGCTCAGTGCCCTTGTTCTCTAACGAGTACCTATACTCTCACTCTGGTGTCTCTACACCATAGACTCAAGACTCATCTATCCAAAAGAAATGATCATATACCAACCTTTCAGATCAATCACCATCCTCATGATGATCCTATGGTCGGGAGCATTTTATGAGTTAATAATGAAAATTCATGTCTTAAATTTTTAACTCTAGAAAATATGAACTATCATTATCATTAACTCAAGGGGTGTATCACAGACATTTTCAAATACACATTATGATAGAAAATAATCCATTCTATTATTTATAATTAAAATTATAATTTTGCTCTTAGAAGTGTATTACAAGTGTTAGTCAATCTGGCTTCTAGGGCACACATATCTAACATCTAGGTCACAAGGTCTCAGTCCAGTGGGACTCTTGACCATAGAGTCCTAGGTCATCGAGACTCAATATCAACCATCAGATCAGGTAGAAACTCCTATTGTATGTGACCTCATAGGTTCGAATCCTTAGTCGGTAGCATAGGAATCAATTTTTTTGTACCTATCGATGTGACCATCTAGCAATGATAACCGACATCCAGATAGGTCGAAAAGTCGTAATGCAATAATGACGAACATGTGGTATATGATTACCATATAATTCATCCCCTTGACATTGATGCTCAAAGGATGATCTACAATTTACTGTCAATCCTAAAATTCATCCATAGTGTATTTCAAAACTCAGTGTCCATCACATAGACCACCTCGACCGAGGATTTGCTAAATTAAAATATAGTGATGCACTTACTCCAACACTTGGAGGGGTAAATCCCATCTTGACTCATACACCGACAAGCCAAGTACTTGACTACACTCAATAGCCTTCCATCATTGAATTAAAAATTTAGATAGTTCGGTACCTAAGTGCAGTGAGTTGCTTGTAGGTCATCATGGTGATCTCAGGTCTAAGGGATACTTATACCCATATCCTTCGTAAGCAACTCTTGACAGTAGAGAGCTCCACAGTTGGATCACATTCAGTGAAATGTACCCCTATACTTCACCTGCATGCCATAATAGTATCTCTATACTTCTTGGTTAAGAGGACAATGAATACTTATGGCACACAATGACCTACACTCGATATGTTATCATCCTGGATAACAACGAATCATTTGGTCACGAACATATTTGAGGACTAAACGATAAATCCTCCTTTGTCGAGTCTAAATAGTCCTAAGGACTTCATCATAGAAGAGTTTATTATAGAAAGGTGCACAAAATGATAAAAATGCTAAAATAATAATTTTATTTATTAATAATTTAAGTATAATTATATTTAGCTCAACCATCTACAATCTAGATGATTGGCTTTAGGATAAATTCTCAACACTATGTACTCTATATAAAAAATTATGAAATTATTTAGATCTAATCAAACACTAATTCATGATAAAAATTTAGATTAAACCCTTCAAATGTATTATAAAAATTATTAGATCTAATCTAAAGTTTTTATGACCAATTTTATAGATCGTAACGTACTAAGACAATCTCTCCACTATAAAGAATAAATCTTACAGCAGGACAACCTATAGTTTGTGCGATCATCATTTTTATTTTTTAAATTAGATTATTATTTAAATCTAAATCATGCATATATAATACATCAAAGAATCAGCTGCTCTGATACCAATTGAAGGGAGCATGCAGGATTTTTAGCTCTACTTTCAAAAAAAATTTTAATAAATACATGATGGATAATATTATTAATCATGTTAATAACAAAAAGCTACAGATCTAATCTAAAAAATTCTACATGCTACAGGATCTAATGTATTATATATGTATGCATATCTAAAAATAAAAATAAAATCAATAGTAAAATTATTTCACTACTCTACATGTTCAGAACACGTTATCCTTTCGCAGGTAGAAGAACGCCATAATCTGATTTCCTCTGTATATATTTGAACATCGCGACGCAGCTACATACATGTATGGCCTCCATGGGTAATCTACATGAGGCCCTAATCCCGATCAGTTCCTTTTGAGTGCTAGAGCTACAGAAACCTTCGATGGCTAACTTAGATCAAACTTTTTTTGATCTTCTTCACCAGGTCTTTGGATGCTTTGGATCCTAATGAATGTAGATGAGAAGTTAAGAAGGTTCTCCACCGGATCTATGAAGTCATGACCCTCGTAACTCATAGATCTAAATCTCAAATCCTAGATAAATTCTAGGGTATGCTCTCATCCAAAATCCCTTGCGCCTAGAACTCTCTTTCCTTTTTGATTTTTTTTTTCACGTAGAAGAGCTCACGCGCAAGATCAAAAACTTCTTTTTTGATCTTCCTTTTAGTTACACTTTTTCTCTTCCTCTCTGTCTCTTGTCCATAAAATTCAGTATTTTATAGAAGCACATAAAAAACATGGGAGGTGTGAAGGGTTGGTTTAGATCAAGTGGTTACCCATTCAAATTCAAATCCTATTCGAATTCAATTGGCAACCAAATCAAACCAATCCATAACACATGTGAGAAGGGAGAATGTATGCCCTCCCTTGCATGGAAAACTTCACTTGAAACCTTTTCTCATGGAGGAAGGATTTGGCACAAATTTTGGTGATGTGGTGCATGGAAAGACTAGTCAAACTAGTCTCATTGTTTGTCCTCCAATCGAACCAATCCAATCCAAATTGATTAGGCCCAATTAGATTAGATTAAACCCAACTTATTTAGGCTTAATTAGGCTCGGTTAAATTCTAATCAAATCAAAAATTCATTAAGCCAAACTTCTGATCAAATCAGGGATTAAACCTCCTTGACGATTAGATCATCTTATAACCTAATCGGATCAAATCTAAATGAATCCAATTCAATTCGTCTTGATCCAAAAATAATTATTCAATCAAATTAAATTAATTAGGGATCAAATTATTAATCAAACTTTTCTTGATCAACCATTAGATCGAATAGAAATCTCTAGTGTGTGTGACCCCATAGGTTCGAACCTAAGCCAGTAGCATAGGAACCAATTTCCTGTACTAATCGAAGTGACTATCTAACAATGGTACCCAACATTTGGATAGGTCAAATAGTGCAATGATAACATTCAAAACCTACATGAATATGGTTACTGCATAATTCATCTCTTTGATCTCTATGTATAGGATAACTCAAGGTTAAACTGTCAACTTTAGAAGATATATCCAAATTATGTCTTAAAGCAATTAGTCCTGTGACCCCTCACTAGGACTACCATGGCTAAGGCTTTGCTAAATTAAAATACTATTGAACACAGCTCCTATGTCCAAGAGTGGTCAATTTCATCTTGACTCACACACCGACTCCTCAAGTACTTGACTGTATCCAAAAATCTTTCGTCACTGAATTAAAAATTTAAGTAGTCCAAATTCAAAGCATAATGAGTTGCTTAGAAGTCACCATGATGATCTCAGATCGGAGGGACTCTTATGCCCATATTTCATCAGAGCAATTCTTGACAGCAGAAAAGCTCTGAAATCGATCACGTTCAGAGCTGATGTATCCCTACTTCTCACCTACATACTATACCAGTGTCTTCACACTCCTTGGTTAAGAGAATAATTAACCTATATGACACACAATGATCTATACTCGATAAACATTATCATCCTTGATAATAATGTATCATTTGATCGTGAACATATTTAAGGACTAAACGATAAATTCTTCTTTATCGATTCTAAATAGTCTTATGGATTTCATCACAATAGATAAGAGTTCATTAGAAGATAAAAGATTTATAATAAAAAAACTAGAATAACTTTTATTTAATTAATAATTTATATATAATTATATAAAATAGCATAATCATCAATAGGCTGATAATTGGTTTTGGAAACTATTCCTAATAATTAATAAGGATAATAACTAATCGAGTGTAGATTGTTGTATGTTACATGCATTGGTTGTTCTCATAACCAAATGGTATGGAGACACTGATATGACATCCAAGTAGGATGTAGGAGTACATCTACACTAAACATGATCAATATAGCACTCTACAGTCAAGAGTAACTAGCTAAGGCCAATGGATATAAGTATCCCTTCGATCTAAGATCACCATGGTGACTTGTAAGCAACTCACTATACTTTGGTGCCAACCTACCTGTATTTCTAATATAGTAACAAAAGATTTTTTAATATAGTCAAGTACTTATAAAGTCGGTGTGTGAGTCAAGATGGGATTGACCACTCCTGATTAACTTCAAGAAGTGAATGTCTTGCTGTTTTTCAATTTAGCAAAACCTAAGCCTGGATAATCCTCATGAGGAGTCATGAAATTTGCAAACTTTGAAACATAATATGGATGACTTGTATGAGTGTCGACAGCTAACTCAAAGTTGTCTTAAGCATTATTGGTCATAGAGATGAATTATACGGTAGCCATATGAAGAAAAAATTCTATTTTTCACTGCAGGATCGACCAGATCTGAGATGATTTTTTCTAAAAAATTCTTAAATGATTTAATTAGAGCTAAGAGTTCTCAGATCTGATCATGATGATTTGATATTAAAAATTAAAATAAAAATTAAATCAAATTTAATTTTATATCTTGTTTGGATAATCTGATTACTCTACGATGATCCTGATATTTTCTGAAGTTCTAGAAGGAGCATGCACATGCCTGGCCTCTATCGACATCCACTCGAAAAAAATCTGGATTTCTTCTGCTCACAAATCATTCCTCCAAAGATCAGATCTAAATCTGATCTGAAAGTTCTTCAAAAAATTTCTGAAGGCAGCGTATCTGGCTCACGAACACCATCGCATAGATGCTAAATTCTTCACAAATTTGATTGAATCTCCTCATATTTATGCCTAACTTTTTAGGCATGTAGAAGAGAGACAGAAAGGATAGAGGGAGCATGGGATATCTAGAATGATAGCCTTTGGGTATAAAAATATTTTTTATATGAAGAGCCTTGATGCAAGGGTTCTTATACAAAAGCATAGCGCCAAGTTAGAGTCCCTCTTTGACCAAAATCCTCATTTCTCGACCATTGGGACTCCTAGACTTGATCTCCACGAAAATTCCTAGATTCCATCTGATTTTGATGCCAAAAATCAATCTAGAAGGTAGCGGCATGAGTAAATAAGGAAGAGTCCACTGCGCCTAGAACTCTTCCCTCAAGAGTTTGATCCAAATCAAACTCTATCATAACCTAACAGGATTAGGGTTAAGGTGAACTCGTCAAACCCAATGTTCGTCATATGAATTAATCATTCGATTCGAGTCCAAAGTGAAAACCTAATAGAAACTCTTTCTATCATCTTCACTCTACCATGGCTATGGGCTTAAAAACTCAATCTCATGATTATCATAGGGCTACTCCTCATCTACCAAGATGGATAGATCTTCTTATTGGTGCAATCCAATTCCTACAATGAATATGTTATAGCCAACATACACCTTAGGGTTTCGAATGGCTAGAAGATCGAGTTATGATGTAGTCAAACTATAACATCCTTAAGGTGAACTATCGATGCACCTCAGATCAAAGAACCATACACACCACTGTAGCATCGAGTCAGTCATTGATGAGAAGGTAGACTTTCTTATGACTATTCGAGGTGGTCACGCTCAATGCCCTTGTTCTCTAACAAGTACCTATACTCTCGCTCGGTGTCTCCACACCGTAGATTCAAAATACGTCTATTCTAAGAAAGCAATCATACACCAACCTTTCAGATCGATCATCATCCTCATGATGATCCTACGGTCGAGAGCATTTTATGAGTTTATTATAAAAATTCATGTCTTAAATTTTCAACTCTTGAAAATATGAATTGTCATTACCATTAACTCAAAAAATGTATCACAGACACTTTTAAATGCACACTATGATAGAAAAATAATTTATTTATTAATTTATAGTTAAAATTATAAAATTATCCTTAGAAGTGTATTACAAGTGACAGCCAATCTAGCTTCTAAGGCACACATCTAACAAACTTCAACTTGACCTAAAGCCAATCGGCTACAAATCTAAGTCCCATCTTCTCAAGATGGGCTTTAATCTTCTGTTGGCTCAATGGTTTTGTCAGTGGATCAGCCATATTATCTATGGTATCGACTTTATTGACCTCAACGTATCCCTTCTTGAGGTAATCATGGATGATGTGGTATCGTCATTCAATGTGCTTAAATTTTTGGTGAGACCTCGGCTTCTTAGCTAGGGCTACGATGCTATTATTGTCATAGTACAGAGAGACGATATCTGATGGCATCACTTCAAGCTCTATAGTAAACTTCTTATATCAGAATGCCCTCTTTGCAGCTTCCGACGCAGCGATGTACTCTATTTTTATGGTGGAATCTGTTATCACTATCTGCTTGAAATTTTTTTAGCTGACAGCACCATCATTACAAATAAACAGACTTTTAGATGTCGACTTTCGATCATCTATATTGGACATAAAATCTGAGTCTGTATACCCTTGGATCTGGAGTTCTCCATTATCAAAAATTAGAAACATATCCTTAGTCCTTCTCAAGTACTTAAGGATACATTTCACAGAAGTTCAGTATTTTTCATTTGGATTTGACTGATACCTGCTCGTGACACTCACAGTATGGGCAATATCAGGTCGTGTACATAGCATGGCATACATGAGGCTCCCTATTGCTGAAGCATAAGGGATCTTGCTCATGCATTCAATCTCCTTAGGTGCGTTGGGACACATCTTCTTGGAGAGATGAATGCCATGTCTGAAGGGCACCAATCTCTTCTTAGAGTTTTTTATTCTAAACCTCTTTAGCACCTCCTCTATATACATCTTCTATGAGAGACCCAGCATCATATTTAGTCTATCTCTATAGACCTTAATTCCTAGAATAAAGGATGCCTCTCCTAGGTCTTTCATGGAGAATTCTTTAGACAACCATATTTTGATCGTAGTCAATATGAAAATATCATTCCTAATTAGGAGGATGTCATCCACGTACAATACGAGAAAGATAACAGCACCTACACTAACCTTTTTGAAAATACAGAGCTCCTCCTCATTCTTGATGAATTTAAATAATTTGATCATATCATTAAAATGAGCATTCCATCTCTGAGAAGCTTGCTTTAGTCCATATATGGATCTTTGCAGGTTGCAGACCTTATGATCAATATCACTGGATATGAAACCCAGGAGCTGTTCCATATAGATATCTTTCTTAAGATATCCATTTAAGAATGCCATTTTCATGTCCATCTACCATATTTCATAATCAAAATAGGTTGCAATAGTAAGTAATGATTGGATGAATTTGAGCATGACTACTGACAAAAAAATATCCTGATAGTCAATGCCTTCGTGCTGACTATATCCTTTCGCTACGAGCCTTGCTTTGAATGTCTCTACATTTCCATCGGTGCCTATCTTTCTCTTGAATATTTATTTACACCCAATAGGTATTATACCTTCAGGTGGATCTACCAAGATCCAGACTTGGTTCGAGCGCATTGAGTCAATCTCTGACTTCATTGCCTCTAACCATTTTTCAGAATTGATATCTAATATCACCTCGTCATAGATTTTAGGATCATCATCATGAACCCCTTTTCCTATGAGGAATATTTTCTCGACATCCTCTAAAATAGTACCTAAGTACCATTTAGGAGGATGAAAAATCCTTTCTGATCTATGAGGTGGATGAGGTAGTGATTGGATTGGTATGATCTAATTTGGTTTCATAGGTTTCTTGGCTCATGGCTCTTGGAAGACTTTCTCCTTGAGCCTAATCTATCTTCTAATGCCACCATCTTGAATAAACTATTTTTCAAGAAAGATGGCATGTCGACTCATAATCATATTGCGATCTTTCAAAAGATAAAAATAATATCCTAATGACTCTTTAGGATATCCTATAAATCGAGCTCTAAAGGAACTAGACTCTAATTTATCCGCCTGTTGTCTCTTGACATGGGTCGGACAATCCAAAATTTTGAGATGACTTAGACTTGATTTCTTACCATGCCATATCTCATACGGTGTGGTAGGAATGATTTTAGATAGAATCCTATTCGGTAGATATATAGCAGTCAACAGACTATGTCTCCAAAGAAACTCAGAAAGATCTGTGAAGCTCATCATGGATCAAACCATATCTAATAGGGTTTGATTTCTCCATTTTGAAATCTCGTTGAGTTGAGGCATTTTAGACAGAGTCCATTGAGAGACTATGCCATAATTCTTAAGATAGTCTAAGAATTTTTGACTAAGATATTTGCCTGCTCGATCTGATCGAAGAATCTTAATTAGTTTTTTTATTTGTTTTCTACTTCGAGTCTAAATTTTTTGAACTTTTCAAAAACTTCAAACTTGTGTCGCATCAAATATACATATCCATACCGAGATAAATCATCGATAAAAATGATGAAGTAGATGTAATTACCCCTGGTTGGCACATCAAATGGGCCGCATACATCAGCATATACTAGGACAAGCAGGTCTGTGGCCCTTTCCCCATGTCCCAAAAAAGAGACCTTTATCATTTTACCATGAAGGCATGATTCACAAATCGGATATGACTCGGAAGTCAATGGACTCAATAGTCTGAATTTCTTTAATTTGTTAACCCTATCTTCAGCTATGTGACCTAGCCTAAGGTGCCAAAGAAATCTATCATTTAGACTATTCCCAAGTCGCTTTGATCCTATAGCATTCATGTTTTGCTTGATATTAAAAATAGAAACATCAATATGTAACTGATAAAGACCATTTATAAGAAAACCACTTGCAATTTTATTTCTTTCATAAAGAATATTACAATGGTCCTTAAGAAAACTAATTACATAGCCTTCCTGTGCTAAACATAAAATAGAAATCAAATTTCTGCTTGCTACAGGCACATAAAAATAGTTCCTAAGTGCTAAATCTAATCCTAACGGTAATTACAAAGGATAGATTATCATGGCCACAACAGCAACTCTTGCACTATTTTCGATGCATAGGATCATCTTACCATCCCTCAGCCTCCTGCTATCCTCAAGATCCTACATAGAAGTGCACAAGTGAGCACTAAAATCAAATTCAAGCACCCAACTGGATGCAGAAGAAATCGTAAGATTAGATTCTATAACGAGCATACCTCCAGAAGGACCTGCCTCCTTGTTCTTCAGGCTGATCAGATAAAGATGGCAGTTCTACTTTCAATGGTCGTCAATATTGCAATGAAAATATTTTTCTTTATCAACAATCTTCTTCTTCGACTCTGCCTTCTTCTTCTTCCCACCATCCACCTTCTGCTTCTTCATGGACTTCTTCTTCTTTCCAAAAGACTTTCTCTTGAAAGAAATTCGCTCCACAGTAAATACTAAGCTTTTAGAACCTTTCATAGAAAGCCCAGCAGTAACTAGCATATTCATGAACTTAGCCAAGGTATTCTGAAGTTTATGCATATGGTAGTTCATGATGAACTGCCCATACGCATCAGTCAAAGACTACAGAATTATGTCAGTCTGTAGATCTTGATCTAACTTGACACCGAGCTTTTCAAGCTCTTCTAAGTCCTTGATCATCATCAGATGATGATCTTAGATCGACTGTCCATCATGCATTTAAGCCTTAAATAGTCTTTTAGTGACTTGATATTTAGCTGCACGACTCTATTCACCAAATAACTCTTGTAGATGAGCCAACATTTGACGGCTAGTCTTAATCATGTTATCTTCATCCATCAATAATCATGTTGGTGCTGGAGCTCATCAGACATCTCTACACTTTCTTGGCAGAGATGCAAAAATCTTCATGATTATTGATTTCTAGTAGATGGTGCGGTCCCACCAACTGACTCACCACCTCATCTAATAGTTATTGATGATGGATCAACCAATGAGTGGACAACTCTTGTCCAATGATTCTCTAATCATGGTGCATCCAAATCTGATCTCTAATTCATGAATTTTACTGTCCGAAATATTGATCCACTCCTTAGTTAAGTCAAACCCACCATTCACATAGATTAAATTTCTAATTGGATTTCTCACCATATGTAGAATATTGAGCCCAACCCATCCTCCAATCCATAGCATCCAATGCCTAATAGACCTAATTGCGTCTTCCTAATGCAACTGAACCATTGTATCTAGTCGAGAACAATCAACCCTGGAAAGGGCCTGCATATCTATAATGATGGAAGATCTTAGACTTAATATTTTCTTAGAAAGATTTAATTTAGATCTCTTTAAACTTGACTTGACTTAGTCATAACAATTATGACTAACCTAGTGGCATGAGTTGGCTCGAATTGTTAGCCACCTCAAATCAGAACTGGATCGACACAAATGGCCAGATAAGTGAGACTGGTGGAAGGGATATGTCATTAACTCGATAAGAATACATTTAGGTTGAGTAGCTCTTAATTAAAAATCAGTCGATTGTATCTACCAAACTTACCTTAGACACCAAATTATCGAATCAAAATCAATTGGGTTAGCCTACAATCTAGGCTCGAACCGTGGAGCCAAATTAGATCTTGACTTGATCGAGTCACATCTTAATGTGATTCGATCTTGACTCAGACTTAATCCTATTAGGCTGGTCAAATCTAAGCTTTCTTTGATCCCATCTAACCAACTCTTGATTCAGTTTGATCAACTGCTAGACCTAATTGAGTTACCCAAGCTTGAACCCAATTTTATGAATATGTCTTAGATCTAAAAATTTATAATTTTTAGATCTAATTAATTTCATAATCTTAATTCTTAATTAAGTTTTGAATTCATGAATAAAATATGTAATAAAAATCCTAGGGTTTCAGAATTTAGAATTTTATAGAAAAATAAGTTCTAATTTCTTATTAAGGACGAACGCGCAGCACCCCTACACACCATAAGAACATCCCATCAAATGAAAGGAGAGGGTCTTTAAATCCTACTTTGTTATTATGACTGGACGGCCATGAAAAACTTCTTAATCAAAAATATAATTTTTTTTACTATAAAACTAGTTAGATCATATATCACATATAAAAATATCTAACTAATATATGTCTTGCTATATCTCATGTATCATCAATATGCATACTTTCATATCTAAATATCACATATTAAATCTAAAAAATAAAATTTTAAATTTGATCATATTAAATATAAAACTATTCTAGACATCTTATAGAACTATTCTATGACTAGTCTAAGCACGCATCTTTCATATCTCATATGAATAAATCAAAAATTAAAAAAAATATTTTTTATTTTTAGATCTAATTATAATAATTATAAAATTAAAAAGATAAAAATTAAATAAATTTAAAATTATATTTAATTAAAATAAATACATGATCATACTAGACTACACATAGAACTATTCTATACCTAGTCTAGTCATACATCTTATACATATTAGATCTAAATTATTTAATTTTTAATTTTTTAATTTTAGATATAATCATATCTAATATGATATCTAAAATCTTTTAATATCAGATCATAAATAAAAATAAAATTAGATCTAAGATAGATCTGAAGAACTACTAACCTGGCTCTGATACCAGTTGGAAAAAAAATTCTATTTTTCGTCGTAGGATCGAGCAGATCTGAGATGGATTTTTTAAAAAAATTTCTAAATAATTTGATCAAATCTAAGAGTTCTCAAATCTGATCATGAAGATCTAATATTAAAAATTAAAACAAAAATTAAATTAGATTTAATTTCATACCTTATTTGGATAATCTGATTATCCTGTGATGATCCTGATATTTTCTAAGGTTCTGAAAGGAGTCATGCATGAATTTGGCCTCTATCGATATCTACTTGAGAAGGATCTGAGCATCTTCTTTTTATAATTTTTTTTTCTAAAGATCAAATCTAAATCTGATCTGAAGGTCCTTCAAAAAATTTTTGAAGGCAACATGTCCATCTCACAAACACCATCGCATAAATGCTGAACTCTTCACGAATTTGATTAAATCTTCTTCTCAAATTTATGCCTAACCTTTTAGACATGTAGAAGAGAGGGAGAGAGAGGATGGAGGTGGTGTGGGATATCTGGAATGGCAGCCTTTGGATATGAAAAATATTTTTTACATGAAGAGCCTTGGTGAAAGGGTTCTTATACAAAAGCATAGTGCCAAGTTAGAGTCCCTCTTTGATCAAAATCCTTATTTTTTTCACCATTGGAACTTCTAGACTTAATCTCCACGAAAATCCCTAGATTTCATTTGTTTTGACACCAAAAATCAATCTAGAAGGTGGCAGCATGAGTAGATAAGGAAGAGTCCACTGCGCCTAGGACTCTTCCCTCGAGAGTTTGATCCAAATCAAACTCTATCATAACTCAATCTAGACATCTCCAAAAATCATAAAATTTGTTACACCCAATGTATAATTCATGATCTATCATATATCCAAAATTTATATCAAAATAATTTTTAAAAAATTTTTTAGAAGCATCTGATCAGGTGATCCTCAATTCTCTCAAATAGGTCAACTTTTGATCTTAGTCCAATTTGACTATGAATGGATTTAATTTCTATAATAAATATGACTTGAACTTATTTTAGTCAGATGAAAATAAATTTATTCAAAATACTAGAATGAGTTAAATCAAATTTAACTTGGTTGCGATGGATCAAAAAGATTTCAGAAGGAGAAAGTCAGGCTCAATTGTGTGCTAGCATGATTACCTTGAACCTGATTGGATCTAATCCAAATCAATCAAATTGGATTAGCTCAATTGATAACATCTAGATCTAAATCTTTGATTATATGACCCAGTTATGTTTAATTCTGTATGGTAATGAGATATGTCGCTATCTCCATCATCGACATCATCAAAACATCTTTCGATGGATCAAAATTTTTCTGATTCATACAATTAGAATGATTGATCATCAAAATCAATCTAATTGCTTCCAAAATCTACTAATGACACCTAGCAATATATGATGGCAATCCATTAGAACTAAAAATGAACCTCTCGGTGCAGTTACCTGTGTGATTAGGTTCTTCTATCTTGAGCTCCGATAGGATTAGGGTTAAGGTAAACTCGTCAAACCTAATGTCCGTCATAAGATTTAATCATTCAATTTGGGTCTAATATAAAAATCTAATGAAAACTCTTTCTATCATCTTCACTCTGCCATGGCCATGGGCTTAAGGACTTAATCTCATGATTATCATAGGTCTACTCCTCATCTACCGAGGTAGATAGATCTTCTTATTGATGCAATCTAATTCCTACAATGAACATGCTATAGCCAATATACACCTCAAAATTTTGAATGGCTAGGAGACCAAGTTATGATGTAGTCAAACTATAGCACCCTCAAGGTAAATTATCGATGCATATTAGGTCAAAGAACTATACACACCACTGCAGCATCGAGTCAGTCATCGACGAGAAGGTAGATTTTCTTATGACACTCGAGGTGGTCATGCTCAGTACTCTCATTCTCTAATAAGTATCTATACTCTCATCCCAATGTCTCCACACCGTAGACTCAAGACACGTCTATCCTAAGAAAATGATCATACACCAACCTTCTGGATCGATCACCATCCTCGTGATGATCTTATGGTCGGAAGCATTTTATGAGTTAATTATAAAAAATTATGTTTTAAATTTTTAACTCTTAAAAATATGAATTATCATTACCATTAACTCAAAGGATGTATCACAGATACTTTTAAATACATACTGTGATAGAAAAATAATCCATTTATTAATTTATAGTCAAAATTATAAAATTATTCTTAGAAGTGTATTATAAGTGATAGCCAATCTAGCTTCTAGGATACACATCTAAAACCATAGACTAGGGTTCTAAGAATGTTGCTTTACATATATTCGACCTATCCGGACGTCGAGTATCATTGCTATATGATAAATTTGATTGATACAAAAATTAATTTCTATGCTACTAACTTAAATTTGAACCTATGGGATCACATTAATAAGAGATTATTACCTGATTGGATGGTTGATCGATGATTGAGAATCATTCTAAGGTCAAACAATCAATATGATTGATGTTTGACCTAATGCAAGTACTGTAAGAGGATCGATTAATAATTGAATTGCTAATTAGCTTAATTTGATTGAGTAATCATGCTAAGATTAATTTTAATTATATTATATTAAATTAAAATTAGTTTAGACTTAATTGGATTATGTTCAATTAGTTTATTAGATAAGCCAATTGCAAGAAAGAATAAGTTCTAGTTTAATTAAGACTTGAATGCACCTAATTTTTAATTTGATTAAAAATTAAACTAAATTTAATTTGATTAAATTTAATTTAATTAGGCTCTTAATTAGATCAAAATTATCGATTAATTAGGTTGATTCAAAATTATTTTGATTTGGATTCAAAAGTTTTTAACCTAGTCAAAATAGGAGCCTTAGTTAGACTAAGACTCTTCCCTTCTTCCCTTGCATCACTAAGATTGATCCCATGCCTCATTTTGTTTTTATTTTCTGATATTAATATTTATTCCATGCCTAAGAAAGATCCCCACACCCCCTATTTTTGGTTGTTTTGGAATGGAGTTTGAATTAGTCAACATATGGCAATTGGTTTTGTCCTTGACTCAATTTGATAGTCCTATTTTTTCAAAACACCTCCTTCTCTCTATGGAAACTAATCCCACACCCACCAGAATTTTGTTTGCCCTTTTTTGTTTTCTTTTGTGCATGGATTTTTGTTATCTCATGCCAAAAATTCTGGGAGGGACATCCAAGAGTTGGACACTTCATAAGAGTCCATCTTTTCCTTCTTTGACTAGGTCATTTTGACCTAGTCTTTCCCAACCTTGAGGGCACCGCTTTTTGTGGGGTTTTTATGCATGAAAATCCTCTAAGATTCCACATGAACTCCAGAGCAAAAGGTGGAGGTTATGGGTGCCAATATCCTTGGAGGAAAGGCCTTCTTTTGGACAATAAAAGTTGATGTCTTGAAGAGAAAAAAGTAAGAGAGGATTGTCTTCTCTTATGATTTTCTTTTATATTTCTCCCTTCTTATTTTTTATATGATTTTTTTATGAAACAAATCTGAGAGAGAGATGGAGAGGGTGTGGGAGATGGATGCTCCAAGGAGTTGGGGCATGGTGATCTCTTTTAGACATGATTTGATCATGTCTTGATGACAAGAAAGAGAAGAGAAAATAATTTTCTCTTAGGGTTCTTTTGAGAATCCTTTCTTCTAAATTTTTGTATGATTTTTTCATAAGAAAAATTAGAGAGAAAGAGATCTAGAAGTGTGAGAAAATAATTGAGAAGAGGGTCTCCTCTTGTCCTGGCATGGAGATGCATTCAGGACATCAAAGATTGATGTGCTGAAAGAGAAGATCTATCTTCTCTTAGGATAGTTTTTGGATCTTTTATTTTTTTATTTTTGGAAGATCCAAAAATTAGATTTTTCTCTAAATTCTTCTTGCATTTTTCATCTCTTGGTGGATCCAAGAGATCTGAAGAATATCTTTTTGATTAGCCATTAGGAGGGATCCACGAGAAGCTAGCACTTTCGAGTGAATCTTTATTTAACGAACCTTCAATCTATATTGCAACATTGTGTGGATTACCTGTAGAAGTCGGATGCGTGTGCGGCTCTAAGCAATAAGAATAACAACAGACTCAACTGCAGTGTTCTCGACCTGCACAAAGGTAAGAGATCTAATCTCTTAACTAACCTAGATATAATTTAGGTTTTCTAGAATAATTCTAGATCTAGGTATTAATTTGATTAATACCAACCATGCTTGATTTATTTTCATATTTATGTTTGCATCATGATATGTCATAGGATCTAGATGTAGGATTTAGTGATTAAATCACGTGCATAATTAGATTAAATTATTTAATATATGTCTTCCACTGCTTGTAAATTTGAAAAAATTTCAAAATGTATGCAAGAAATCTACATATTTTTCAATAATTTTATCCCCAACATCCTCCAATGGTGATCCACACAAGATTGATCAGGGTCCTTTCTAAATTGATATAGAGCTGCAGCCTTCTTCTCAAGTACGCTACTGATTTTCTTCTTTGAGAATGGATTGCACCACCATCTAATTACCTTCAAATCTCAACAAAAGCCTCTCTTAAAATCTTTTCTCAAAAGATCTCACCATCAATATTTGGTTCAAAAATTCCAATACATGGACAATCTGAACTCTAAGACTAGCAACCTTTGCCTTTCCTTTTTCCCTCTTTTCTTTCTATTTTTCTCTCTTTTTTTTCTTGTCTTTTTCTTAGAATTTTCTTGTGTTTTACTTCTCTTTCTCATGCCTAAAACCCAGCGAATATGTGCACCTTATCCATATGGAATGCCCCCCTTTATATAGGATAAGAAGGAGCACCTAAGACCCCTAAGGGGTGCCAACTCTTGGCACTAAACTTTCTCACGCGGTGATTTAATTCACCATGTAAGATTAAATTGGTTAGGCATGAAATTTAAGATGAATAACCCAGAAGGACACTTCCTTCTAGATGCCATTTATTAAAGAATAAATACCATAACATTATGGTGTGGAGAGATCAAGACGAATTTAAGATAAGTAATAAAGAAAGACTCGTCAGGAAATGTGTCCTAAAGTCAATCGTCAATCTATTAACGGTTATGCTATTTTATAATTTTCAAAGAGAGAACGCATGCCCCCATGCCCCATATCTTTCTTACATGGTATGTAGTTGAGGACCAAGTCAAAAGAAGTTAGTTGTTTTGAATTCAAACTCTATTTGATAGAGTTTGATGCAACCCAAACCTCTTTCCTTGTATGGCGCCAAATTAAATAATTTTTTTCTAATAGTTTTAGTAGAAAAGAAGGATTTTTGTGCACCACTTCCCTGGTTTCCATGCAAAAAAAATTCCTATGGGGCACCCAAGAGTTGGACACCCCAATCTTTGCTCAATTTGGACGTGCCTTTCTAGGTATTTGATCTAGATGAGGAATCTATCATTACTCTCTATTTAAAGGGAGTTAAGGCATGAGATTTCTATAGGTTTTAAACCTGAGAGAGAGGTTTTGGGGTGTGGAAAGCTTGGGCACAAAATGGGTTTGGGCATGGTGCTTTGTTAAGACACAAACCATTGTATCCTGTTGAGAGAGAAAGAAAGAAGAAGAAAGGATTCTTCTCTAGGATTTTTTGGTTCTCTTCTTTCTCAATTTTTGTGAGATTTTAGAAGGATGTTTTCTATCCCAAATCCTCCACATCTCCTCTGATTTTTGGAAGGTCCAAATTTTGAAGAAGAAAATTTATGATCAACTATCGAAGAAGAATCAACACAGTACTAGCATACTGTGCTGATTTTCAGTCACTGGACTTCAGGTCAATGTTTAAGGTTTCATGCGGATTTCTTGTAGAGGTCGGATGCATATATGGCTCAAAGCAACAACCTGAGGCTCAGATCAGCAAGTAGAGTTTTCAATTTATAAAAAGATAAAAGGGATTTGATATTTTTCTCCCACTAGATTAGATCTAGTCTTAGTTTGAAGTTGATATGATCAATATTATTATCTTTACTTAATATTTAATTTTAGATTTATTTGCATGCATAGATCGTGTTATTAGATCCTAAATTTAGGATTTAATTATGTACTCTTAATAAATTAATATAATTAATTTATTACTTCCGCTGATCTATTTTTAAAAAAAATTAAAATACCTACATGAAATCCTAGATTTTTTGTTCAAGACTTTTCCTTCTTATCCCTCCATAAAATAGGATGCCTATTATTAAATTGTGCATGGGTGGCATGGAGAAGGCTTGGACTTGGTCAAAGATAGGATAACATGAAACACTTTCATATTTATCCATCTAGAAGATCAATAGGTTTGAACCTAATTAGATTAGGTCGAGGCAATAAGTTTGGGTTAGCTCAAACAAATTAGAACTAAACCTAATTGGAAACTTGGGTTAATATAATTGCTAGCAAGTTAATTTAATCCATTGGATTTATAATAAATTTAATTAAATTAGACCATGATCAAATCTCTAAGTGTATGATCCATTGGGTTCCATATCTAGTCAGCAGTGGACTCAAGCTTATGACCTAAATCAATCCGATTAGATTAGGTCGGCCTAAATGCACTAATTCATTAGAACTCTTTTTAATTACTTTTTGTATTAAACTCTTTTAATTCGTGTGAGTCCACAAGTCAAGATTGATGTCTAGCAATATGTCATGACTATCTAGAAGATATAAAATTTGATAAAAATACCAAAATTATCCTTCAGTAGTAAGTTATTATGCAATTCAATCCTTCGATCATATAACATCCCGGATAAACTATGAGCATGAAAACATGTTAAATTCAAATACTTATCCATATGTATCTCGATCAAAAGGTGATGATTCAATTGATGATACATTAAAAACTCTTTCTAATTATCATCCTTCTTTGGCCGAAGTCTTCTTAAATCATTAACCTTTGCAATCATGTAGGATGTTCACTTTTCTTATAAGAAGTGATTGATTCTTTGTTGACCACTCACAACCTCCATGTACACTTCACCATGTCTAGAACATCCCATACAAGGCTCAGAGAGTCAAGCTAGAAAATGAACCAAAACATAAATACATATACATAAGGTACCATGGTAATCTCAGGTTTAAGATCACTTGCATAACTCCCACTTGAGAACAAATAGCTGACATGCTTATAAGACTCCATTAGATATTCTCTCATTAGATCAATTCGATAAACTCATTCTCTAATGAGCACCCATATTCTTGTATTAGTGTCACCACACAAGTGATTATGAGATCAACCACTCTCTTCTTCAAGCATGCATAGGATGTGCCAATCTTACCAATATCATCAATCCTTCACTTGATGATCCTACGACTGATCATATTTTAGATTAGGGCTATCGATGATTTATGTATCAATGGCATGATCTCATCATAGTCCTAAAATCATAGCCATAGTCTATGGGGTTCATTATAATCTTATACAAATATTAAGATGCAAATAATAAAATAAAATATCTTATTTATTAATAAATAAATGTCAAGTATATGAGTTTGGAAGATAAAATACAGAAAAATATTCTATCGCATTATACATGTGATTGGCTTGTATGGCATAATTCTTTCAGAAATTTGAGTTGATCCCATCTTAGATAAATAGAATAGACAAAAAAATAGAATTTCGGCATCAGCTACCAAGCTATCTCAAAGATTTTACTTAGCTAGCTCAATGTTGAAGGTTAGTCAACTAAGAGCCTGAGTGAGCCAACTTATAGAATTCTAACAGAATAACAACTAATTTTTCAAAATTTTCAAAAAATATGTATATTGTTACTAAAACTATTTTCAAGCTTTCAACAACTAAAGCATTAATTACAAACATGTTTGAGGCCATAAATGTGAAGAATTTAATAGGGGGAACAAGTTTAAGGAGCTTATTGAGTTGATTTATTTAAGCTAGTGAGTGGAATTCAAAAATAAAAGTGGAAGGAATTCAAGGGTGCATTTATTTCAGTCCTTTCTACATTCATTCAAATTGAAAGAGAAGAAGAGAGCATTAATCCAAGTTAACTACTCTTGTGCAAAAGTATTGAAGTCTTCCTCAATCCTCTCAAGCATTGAAGGAAGAAGTCCAAGCAATCAACAACTCATCTACCTTGACTTCTAAGCTTAAAAGAGTTTTATTATTTCTAAACTGAATTTTCTATATATCCAAATTTGTTTTATTGGGACAAGTTTCTTAGGTATAGAAACTTGAGGTTGATCCAAGCCTAAAGTTAAATGGTGTATGATTTTGATTGGTATTTCTGTAAAAATTAATCGGGGTTGATTGTGAGCTCAGGATAAAATAATTGATTGTATGATTGTAGTTGGTGATCTAGCTAGACTCAATTGGGTTGGATTATAAAGCTAAGAAAATAATCAAACTATAATCTTAAGAGATTATAGTTAGAATTCTCAAATGGATTTACTTAGAAAGTAGACATAGATACTAAATTTAGCACCAAACCACTACAAAACTTTATGTATTTATAATTATATTATTCTGCTTATTTTATTATTTTTGTTGTATTTTTAATTATCTACTATCAATCTAGAAACACTCTTAGAATCATTTTTGGGTACAAGTACTTTAATTTATTTTTAAGCTTGTTTTATGCAGTTAAATCATTTTTGGATAAAGTTTATACAGTTCATATTGTCAATTAGTTTAGGCAACTCAATTTACTTCTTATGCTATTGTTTTATACATTGTGTGCTATGTCAAAGGTTCTTTATTTTGTAACTAGCATTTTACTATTAATTCCTTCTTGCACTTGAGTGCTTATTTTAATGCTGATTAGACTAATTATCCTAGTGATAGATGCTCTACCATAGACTATTGTTTCCTTCTAGGTGACTCTCCTATCTCTTGGTATGGTAATACAGGACTATTGCTGATTCCTAATAAATTTAACTAATTAGAAAGTTACCAGAGGATATGGGAATTAATCAAATTGCTTATGATGATGCTTTTTGTAAACATACTAAATATATTAAAACTAGTTATCACTTTGTTCACCAACACATTTGTCATAATACCATATAGCTATGCTCTATTTTCTCCGCTGACTAGATTGCAGATTTCAAGGCTCATCCAATTGCACATTTTCGAGAGTTAGTTTCCCAAATTCAACTGGCTTCCATAGTTTCATAAATTCAAGCTCGCAACCATACCATCTCGAGTTTGAGGAGAG
The DNA here is from genome assembly GCA_006176705.1 of Cocos nucifera. Classification (NCBI taxonomy): domain Eukaryota; kingdom Viridiplantae; phylum Streptophyta; class Magnoliopsida; order Arecales; family Arecaceae; genus Cocos; species Cocos nucifera. The sequence continues at coordinate 278,342 of QRFJ01002802.1, read as the reverse complement.
TGGTAATGTAACCAACTTATAGTATTTGTTTGAGGTGATTACCAACTTGTAATATTAATAGAGTTGTTGTTGTACTCAAGGTCTATTATAGTTAGACTTATATATACATCATGCATGTATTATTGCAAAAAAGCAATTTTTACACCGACCAGAATTACAAAGATCTTCTCCTTTTTTTTGGTTTTACAGCTAGGATTCCAATTTACCAAGAGATGCACCACCAGAAACCATACCTCATTTACATTTTGGATGTAGCATCTTGGATTGCCGAGAGATATTTGAAGAGTTAATCTGCTTCTTCTAAGTAATTATTCCATAGGATACAATTAAGAGTTATTGCTTAGAACATGTATTACCCTAATGTATTTCCTATTAGTAATCCACTATCGGTAAAGATCTTTCTCAACTGGATTGCAATTCCTATTTGATAACAGTCAAACAATGCCTGCACATCTCTGTTTACAGGCTAATTGTTAAGGGGTACATACAATTGTTGAGAGGTGCATACCCCTCTCCACGCTCGATCCTTGTTGGTATCTTCACCCATCCATCCTCAAGCTTGGGTTTGGGCGGCAAACATGTACACCATACTTGGATATTTTGGCATCAGTTTGTGGAGGCTCCTGCATTCATCTCTGTTTTGAGAGTCTCTAGATCATGATTGAGCCATTGAACCAACCTGCCGCAGGGCATCTCAGGTTGGAACTACAGCAAGCAAGCATAATTCACAACATACCCAGCCTTTTTTGGCACATTAGACAAGCAGATGACACGTTGAGCTAAAATCATTAAAAGATGTTATTACTGCAGCCTACTTGTTGAACTCTTCAAACTTGGCACTAATCAAATGTCTATCTCTGGCAGTGCTCAAAGGAGGGGAGATTTTCTATTATGAACCCTTGAACTATTGAAGGGATGGCAGTAGACATCTCTGCACCGAGACATATCCATATGTCAAGTTCCCATGGGACTTGGAGGACTCTTTATTTGCACTGAATCAATAATGGTTGGAATCCGAGATTTGAAAGAAGCATCAACAGAAAATTGCCATTGGAGATAAAAGAGAATGCATGCTCCCTTTAATCCATGATGTTATAAAAAATGAATCGGAAATTTCACTATCTGCTCTGTTCATACATTTCTGGACACTGGCAAATTTCGCAAATTCAACATCTCAAGGCTTCACCTGCTAGCTTTGTGTGACCATTCTGCTAGCTGATTTTGAACAGACTTGACTAATGACAATCTTATCTAGCCAAGGTGGTCAGGAGATATCCACTTGTGCAATCTGCCAAATTGGTGTTTAGATAACCCATCAGCTGTTCATCACATGCTTGTACCGGCCCATTTGGAAGCATCAGTCTCTTTTGTTTCAATGCCCAGCTAGAATGACCTCCAACAGCATAGTGTATATGGAGGCAGGGCCGCCTACTGCCCTCCAGTTGGATTTCCTGTTAGTTACCTTCAGGAGTACTAGGATTTGTTTTTTGTCGCCTCCAGGAGTATTTTTTCCCCTCTTGGTTTTGATGCAGCCTCCACCTGATGCTGCCAAAGATAAGGATCCTCTCCACCTTGCCTGCAGTAGGCGATGCCACCCACCACCCTTCAACTTTCCTACCAAAAAGAACTCTGATCCTTGCTAGGCTTGTGGTTGGTTTCCATCTTAATAGAAAACCCAAGCCTTCTAAGTTTCATTGATTCATGTGAGACAAGTCTCTCTCTCTCTCGCTCACACACACACACACACACACACAGCTGCATGCACGCATGCACACAATGTAGGGTGATCCCTAATAAGCATAAGAAAAATGCTTGTTATTCGCCAGATAAGCACCGAAGACAGCTACACTTGAAACCAAAACCTTCAGCAAGAATTTTCTGCCGAGCCTCAAAATCCATGCTAGCATCAATATAGCAGATCCGCAGCTCCTCACCTAAACCAGTTAAAATATTAATGAATCAACACAAGTAGCTTCCATTCATGGTAGAAAAGAAAAGGAAAGTATAATGCAAATAGTTCATAAGTTAACTAGAACAAAGATTGTGCCTCAACAAACCTGCTTCAATGTTGCGGAGAGCCTTCAATTTTGCATTTGCATTCTCTATCCATAATATATGTGTATTAGGATCTGGAAAAAAAATAATTGTTCAGCTAAGCTGTTACTTTTCCACAATTAAGTGGTGGATACAAATGCCAAAGTTACCATGAAGGAATTCAAATGCATACCAAGAGCATATCATGCTCATTTTAGTTTAAAAATCCTTATCCACCAAGTACCACAAGATACGTAATGGATATTTCGTAAGCCTTATCCAATGTTTGTTCATAATAATAAAGGCTAGAATGAAATCTAAGTGGTGCGGACACTAGAGCCACCAGAAGTCGGCAACATAATTTAGATTCAATTTGGATTGAAGAAGTCATATCAGAATAACTGTACTTCAGTTATTTTGTTCTAGTCATTTTGATTTAATCAATTAATTCTTTTGATGCATTTAGTTTTGGGTCCATAGGATCATACTTAGGTTTATTTTGGATTGAGCCTTATTTGGAAAGAAACCATCATAAAGAAGCAAGCTTAGTCCATGTCATCTTTGAAGCCACCACCCTCCACACGCTCAGGAAGGAAATACACACGGCAGCATGTGTCATGCCCAAGGATCCTCATGCCAAGTTGTGCCAGGTATCAAGCGCCCACATGGAGTTCCTTTTCTTTTCTAGGATTTCTTAAGAATTCTTGATTTCTTACTTATTTTGTTAAAAGGCAGATTTCTTTCCTATGGTTCCATAAAAGATAGATATGATATATTATTGTATTTGGAAACCATACATAATGTTTTACTTTTTTATTGGGAGGGTTAATTTTTTCCTTGTAAAGGGAATAGGATTCCTAAAAAAATAGAACCCCTAGGATCCTATATAAACCCATGTATCTTTCTTGAATGAGACAATGAATGAATAAATGAATCATTTTACAATTCCCACAAACACTTGTGTTGATCGCTTCGTGAGGGAGAGGGTGTAAGACCCAAAATCGCCCCATGAGGGGAGGGTGTGAGGCCCATCTTTTCTATCTCTTTAACCTTCATTTTCTTGAGATTCAGTGTTCCTACGACCCCGATTCATCTTTACCATTTACCTACATAAGCCTATTCCACCAAAAGAAGATCTGTCTCCTCCAAAATTTTTATCTATCATGCAGAGAGAGAAAGAATGATCTATTATTCTATAGATCAAACGTTGACAAGAACCTTCGTTTCTTCTCAACTGATCTTTGATTTTTACTTATTTTTTTTAGATCCGATATTGGTAAAGACCCAGTTCTTTATCGATAGATCTACTTGGTTAAAAGATTAAGAGCCCTAATCATGGTAGTTTCTTAACTACCATGATCCGAATTCTTTTTATATTTTTTTTTGGATTTTCTTGTGAACTTAATTTCTTGTTATCCTTCATTCCATTTATATTTTTTTTTTTGCAATTATTCATGAGCATATTTAATTTCTGCTATCTGTCTATTTACTTTATTATTGCTAGTTATTTACTGATCTTTAAAATGGCATTCATCAGCGTCATTTAGATTGATCGTGCTTTGGTCCCATGTCAATCAGTCATGCCTCCTGAGCAACTATACTGTCTGTCTTGGGAATAATGTGCCACGATCGAACGTGATTTATTGTTGATGAACGGAAAAAAGCTTGGTCTTTTCTCTTTTTTTTTTTTTAGGTTGTCCCGCATCAATTTAGTATCAGAGCCGGATTGATTAGGGCTTTAGTTTAAATTTTGCAATTTAAAATTCCTGCAAGTCAAATTTTCACAATTTAAATTTCGTAATTTACTTTCCAACATTTTTTTTTCTTTCTTACTACATCTTATTCCTACATCCTGGATTTGCATGACCACTAGATCAGGTACCCAGTACCAACATCCTACTTTCCCACCCAGTACCAATATGGATCCCGATACATCAACCATCATTAATGCCCTGACTGAGAAATTTGATGATATGAAAGATTTTATGAAAACCATGAGTGAAAGAATAACAGTACTAGAAGAAGCTAGGCAAAGATAACCTGAACCTAAGTCTTCCCAACAACCTATAGGACAGAGAAGAAAGAACCTCAACCTAGATCGACCTATAGCAGCACGCCCCCATCATAACCAGTTCGATTATGATGAGCATGTCCTTAGGAATGTGAAGATCGAAGCCCCAAGTTTTGATGGTTGTCTAGATCCGAGAGAGTACCTAGATTGGGAATCAGGCATGGACCACTATTTTGGATGGTACAAAATGTCTGAAGCAAGGAGAGTTAGGTTTGCTAGGATGAAGTTGGTTAGGCAAGCCTGACTTTATTGGGAAAATGTTGTACGTCTTTTCAATCAAAGAAGACAAGATTCGATAGAAACCTGTGATGAAATGAAGGAGCAACTAAGAGAAAAATACCTCCCCACCTCCTACCAACAAAAATTTTTAGATCAGTGGCAGAGACTTACTCAAAGAATTAGATCAATCATAGAGTACATCACGAGATTTGATGAGTACCTCATAAGATGTGGAGTAACTAAAGATAGGATTGTTATCTTGTCTAGATTTAGAGCTAGATTACGAGAAAATATCTAGCATGAGCTCTTTTTGCGAGAAGTAACCACGTTAGAACAAGCTTATCAACTTATCCTAGACTTTGAAAGATTTTCTAGGTATTCGACCATCCGTCGTCTTGAACCTAGCCGAGTAACCCTTTCTAGATCGAGACCCAATACTACCCAGACTCCTAGTAATGAACCTCCACCTACAAATCCTATTATGAGAAAAGAAGATAAAGAAAAAAGAGTTGCAGGAGAGTTATCTAAGGAAAGTAGTTCTCAATCCTACTGCTTCAAGTGCCATGATTACGATCATTTTGCTGCACAATGTCCCAATCGATCGTTATTTGTAGAAGAATTAGAAAAGAAAACTCTAGAAAATATTGAAGAAGTTTATGAAGCTGATCTAGAATTAGCTGAGCAGTTTGAGAGTACCAAGGAAATCCTAAGTTTTGTTGCACTGGAGTCAAACCTTAGGCTTGGAGTCGTTAGGTATGTTCTAGCACAGACTAAGGAGAGTGAAAACTGGCGTAGGACCTCTATTTTTCATACCTTCATAAAATTTAGCGATAAAATTTGTAAGATGATCATTGATAGCGGTAGCTGTATCAACGCCATCTCCACCGACATGGTTAAACGATTAGGATTAGCTCATGTAGATCATCCCAGCCCATACCGTGTCTTGGATAGAGTCCTCTATTCCCATCAAACTTAAATGCCGTGTTCCCATCCAGCTTCATTCTTATCAGGATCATGTTTGGTGCGATGTCTTATCCATGAAAATCGGAAGTATCATATTAGATCGATCTTGACTGTTTGATAATGATGTTACGATTTATGGCCGAACCAACTCCTGTAGTTTCACTCATAAGGATAAGAGGATCACGATCAATCCTTCCCCACCTAAGGCTACCAATAGAAAGATAGGCGATAGACCAAAAGAAAACATCAAAAAGAAAAGCCTCCATCTAATAAGTGCTAAGGAATTAGAGATGACCATGAGTAAAAGATCACCAGTTTGGATGATTGCCACGAGAGAAGTTCGTGAGGACCCTAAGATAGATCATCCCAAGTAGTTAGCATTCTTAGTGAATTTCATGATATTTTTCCTAAGGATCTCCCAGATCACTTACCATCCATGAGAAACATTCAGCATGCCATTGATTTAGTACCTAGATCTACCCTACCCAATTTGCCCCATTATAGGTTGAACCCCACTGAACATGCTGAGCTACAAAGGCAAGTTGGAGAGCTGATAAAAAAAGAATTCGTGCGAAAAAGTTTAAGTCCTTGTGCAGTTCCTGCACTATTGACTCTAAAGAAGGATGGAATATGGAGAATGTGCATAGATAGTCGTGCCATTAACAAGATCACCATTAAGTACCGTTTTTTTCATTTCTGAGTTAGATGACATGCCAGATATGATGGACGAAGCCACTATTTTCTCTAAGATTGATCTCAAGAGTGGTTACCATCAAGTAAGGATTAGACCGGGAGATGAGTGAAAAACTGCTTTTAAGACGAAAGATGGTTTATATGAGTGGATGGTGATGCCATTTGGGTTATCTAATGCCCCTAGTACTTTCATGAGATTGATGACCCAAGTACTACGACCGTTTATAGAAGTATTTGTAGTCATGTACTTTAATGACATTTTGATCTATAGTCGAACTAAGGAGGACCATCTAGATCATCTCCAAAAAGTCTGCCAAGTTCTTAAAATAGAAAGTCTGTATGCCAATTCTAAGAAATATGCTTTCATGACGGATCGTGTCAACTTCTTAGATTTTATTATTACTCCCGATGGTGTCTGCCGACCCTGAAAAAATTAAAGCAATAGTTGAGTGACCAGTACCCAAGAGTGTACATGACGTGCGAAGTTTTCATGGATTAGCAACATTTTATCATAGGTTCATAAAAGAATTTAGCACCATAGCCGCTCCCATCACTGACTGTATTAAAAAGGGAGATTTTGAATGCCAATAGAGCCTTCCTAAACATTAAGGACAAAATGACCCACGCCCGTCCTACGTTTACCTGATTTTTCCAAGATTTTTGAAGTAGCATGCGATGCGTCAGGAGTTGGAATTGGTAGTGTCCTTAGTCAAGAAGGTCATCCAATGGTATATTTTAGCAAGAAACTTAACGATTCTAAACTAAAGTATTCTACCTACGACAAGGAGTTTTATGCGGTAGTCCAAGCCCTAAGATACTGGAGACATTACCTACTACCGCAAGAATTTGTTTTATACTCAGATCATGAAGCCCTCCGATTCCTAAATTTCCAAAAATAACTAAATCATAGACATGGTAGGTGGGTCGAGTTTTTGCAAGCCTATACTTTTGTTTTGAAACACCGTGCAAGTGTAAAGAATCGCGCTGCTGATGCCCTAGGTTGTCGTCATACTTTGTTGTCCACCATTAGTGTAGACGTTGTTGGTTTTGATAAGATTAAAGAAGATTATGAGTGTCCAGATTTTGACAGCATACTTACCATTTTACGAAAAGAACCATCTAGAGAATACAGTGAATATACCCTTCAGGATGGTTATTTGTTTAGAGGAGCTAGGCTGTGTTCCTCATACATCTTTAAGAGATTTTCTAGTTTGGGAACTATACGCTGGAGGATTAGCTGGACACTTTGGTAGGAATAAAACCATAGAGTTGGTAAAAGTTCAGTTCTTTTGGCCAAGCCTGAAAAGAGATGTTGCTCGAATTGTTGCCCAGTATAGAACGTATGCTGTAGCCAAGCAAAGAAAATAGAACACAGGCCTATACACACCCTTACCTGTACCAGACTGTCCTTGGCAAGACGTTAGCATGGATTTTGTTCTAGGCTTACCTAAGACAGTTAGGAAGCATGATTCAATTCTAGTGGTTGTAGATAGATTTTCAAAAATGACCCATTTTTTGCTCTGTTGCCAAACGTCGGACACTTCGAAAGTTGCAAGAATATACTTTAATGAGATTGTTAAATTGCATGGATTATCCAAAACCATTGTCTGATAAGAATGTTAGATTCATGAGCTACTTTTGGAAAACCCTATGGCACCTTCTAGGCACAATTGAAATTTTCTTCTGCCTTTAACCAACAAACAGATGATCAGACTGAAGTGGTCAATAGGAGTCTTGAAAATTTATTACGTTGCTTGATTGGGCCTTTAACCGACAAACAGATGATCAGACTGAAGTGGTCAATAGGAGTCTTGAAAATTTATTACGTTGCTTAATTGGGGAACATATGGGTAACTGGGATCTTTTATTGCCCCGAGTTGAATTTGCATATAATAGCTCTATTAATAGGTCCATTGGCATGAGTCCTTTTGAAGTAGTTCATGGATATCAACCTAGAAAACCAATATATCTTATCCCACTATCCATGCATGCTAGAATTTTCAAATCTGCAGTCATTTACACAGCATGTCAAAAGTTTACATAAAGAGATCGGTAAAAAAATTAGTATTAGTAACAAAGTTTATAAACAGAATGCAGAATCTCATCGACGTGCCCAAGAGTTTGTGGAAGGAGACTATGTGATGGTTCGAATAAGGCCTGAACGATTTCCACTAGGAACCATCAAGAAGTTACATGCTCGAGAAGCAAGTCCATTTAAGATTTTAAAGAAGATCGGACCAAATGCGTATGTTGTGAACTTACCTTCTGATTTTGGGATTAGCTCTACTTTTAACGTTGCAGTCGTCGCCTATCAAGAGCCAACTTGGATACCTAGTGAGTCATTTGAGCCCGAACCAACCTTTGAGAGAGCCTATTCCTGAATATCCACCAGCCAAAATGTCAAAGCATGATCAGATTGAGAGAATTTTGGATGAGCAGATCATCTCCACCTGGAGTCGAGGCTATCAGTGGTACTTAGATGGCGAGGTCGACCGAAATCCGAGGATATCTAGATCACTCAAGAAGACCAGCAGCGTATTGATCCCGATTTGCTTGAGCGTCATCAGAGCAGAATCAACCCCCACTCGACAGGGCCGAGTTCTCCCCACCCCGAGAGAATTGGTGCGGACACTAGAGCCACCAGAAGTCGACAACATAATTTAGATTCAATTTGGATTGAAGAAGCTATATCAGAATAACTCTAATTCAGTTATTTTGTTCTAGTCCTTTTGATTTAATCAATTAGTTCTTTTGATGCATTTTGTTTTGGATCCATAGGACCATACTTGGGTTTATTTTGGATTGAGCCTTATTTGGAAAGAGACCATCATAAAGAAGCAAGCTTGGTCCACATCATCTTTGGAGCCACCACCCTCCACACGCCTAGGGAGGAAATACACACGGCAGCATATGCCATGCCCAAGGATCCTCATGCCAAGTTGTGCCAGACATCAAGCGCCCATATGGAATTCTTTTTCTTCCCTAGGATTTCTTAAGAGTTCTTGATTTCTTACTTATTTTATTAAAAGGCTGATTTTTTTCCTATGATTCTATAAAAGATAGATATGATATATTATTGTATTTGAAAACCATACATAATGTTTTACATTTTTGTTAGAAGGGTTGATTTTTTTTTGTAAAGATAATAGGATTCCTAAAAAAAAAGGACCCTTAGGATCCCATATAAACCCATGTATCTTTCATGAATGAGCAATGAATGAATAAATGAATCACTTTACAATTCCCACAAACACTTATGTTGGTCGCTCCGAGAGGGAGGGTGTGAGACCCAAAATCGTCTCACGAGGGGAGGATGTGAGGCCCACCTTTTTCTATCTCTTTAACCTTCATTTTCTTGAGATTCAGTGTTCCTACGACCTCGATTCGTCTTCACCATCTACCTACATAAGCCTATTCCACCAAAAGAAGATCCGTCTCTTCCAAGATTTTCATCTATCATGCAGAGAGAGAAAGAGTGATCTATTATTCCACAGATCAAACGTTAACAAGGACCTTCGTTCCTTCTCAACTGATCTTTGATTTTTACTTATTTTTTTTAGATCCGATGTTGGTAAAGACCCAATTCTTTATCGATAGATCTGCTTGGTTAAAAGATTAAGAGCCCTAATCATGATAATTTCTTAACTACCACGATTCAGATTCTTCTTATCTTTTTTTTGGATTTTCTTGCTATCCTTCATTCCATTTATATTTTTCTTTTTGCAATTATTCATGAGCATGTTTAATTTCTGCTATCTGTCTATTTACTTTATTATTGCTAGTTATTTACTGATCTCTAAAATGGCATTCATCAGCATCATTTAGATTGATCGTGCTTTGGTTCCGTGTCAATCAGTCACGCCTCCTGAGCAAAGTATAAGTAACTATACTGTCCGTCCTAAAAATAATGTGCCACGATCGGACGTGATTTGTTGTTGACAAACGGAAGGAAGCTTGATCTTTTTCTTTTTTATTTTTTAGGCTGTAACTATTAGGGCTTTAGTTTAAATTCTGCAATTTAAAACTCCTGCAAGTTAAATTTTCATAATTTAAATTTTGCAATTTACTAAGTCCAACATTTAGCATGCATTTGGCAAGTAATCTATTCCATTAGAATTGCAATTCAGCCTAAAAAGGAAATCGTGATTCCACTAATAGTCCGATGGATTTACGATTCCACTGTTTAGGTGGATCACATTGAATTGTGAATCAACTATTACTTGGGCAGAGTTGTGTTTCCGCTATTAGTCAAATGGAATCATGATTCCAATTCCATGGGGGATTGGAAAAAAAAAAAAGAAAAAGATGGTCATAATATGCATCTCGTACCATACCTACCCTTCTCTCTTTCACATATCTCTCCTCTCTCCATTCCCCACCGCTGCTCTCTCTCATGGGACTCGATGGCAATGATCCCTCATGCCATCTCTCTACCGTATGGCACCCGCCATCTCTTACCCTCCTAGTCCACTATTGTTGCCTCTTCTCCACCAGGCTGCTGCCCTCTCCATTTCTCTTCCGCTGCCTCTTCTTCACCTCCCCCTCCTCACCCTTGTCCAGCAACCATACTTACCCACCTCATTGTTCTCTTCCACCTCACCCTTATCTCGTTGTCCTCCTCCAGCTCCCTTCTCCACTTACAGGCTGGTGCCCCTCCTCTCCTCTTGCTCCTCCTCTAGTCTTGTCATCCTCCTCCACAAGCCCAACTCAGCTGCCCCTTCTTCTCTTCCGCATATTTTTTTGAAGTTAACCTCCTCCTATATCTTTAATATGTATTCTTGTTGTTCATATGTTTTCTGGAACACGTTCCTGAATGCATGGATGTTGGTTTCTGGTTCTTCACTTGCCAGATTGTTGTGTATGTGGTTTCAGGTTCTGTCTGGTTGCATGTAGACACCGGCTTTGTTTTGTATGGAGTTTTGGCTTGTGTGGGAATGTATTTAGAAGTTGCATGAATTACAAAGGTTTTGTATTGCATGTCCAATGCTAGTTTGCTGTGTTACCATATAATATAGCCCCTTTACCTATCATCAAAAAATGGTAGTATTGACTAGAGCAATTGCCCTTTGGGTTTGCTTCTATTGTCTTTCCTTTTTTTTTTTTTTTTATATAAAGGGTTTGCTTCCATTATTATAGAGCACAAATCTCCACCAAACAAGTCCAAAAGTCATTAAAGCATCATCAATTGTTGCTTCAATAATCAAGCCTTTGTTCAGTGAGGATCCTGAAACATGAAGTTTCATCAGTAATCTGTAAGAAATGAAATCATTCAGATTCTGGAATTTTCATGCCTGACACTAAACTTATGCTATAATTGCCACATTCATATACGATATGATAACATACATGATAGGGTCAATAACATCATGCCTGATAGTTATATTTAGAAAGTTATATTTAGAAAACATGTCAATTCCTCCATTGAAAAGTATATCAATTCCTCCAACTCCATCCTTAATTTTGTATCATTTGAATTTCTTCTTTATTTGTTTCCCACAATCACGGGATTTTGGTGTATTATATGTATTTGTAAATGAATGCAATAGATGAAGAAACTTCACCATATTGTTTAATATGGTATCATAGCCAAGATGAGAAAACTCTAGCCTACTGCTCACCAGCGGTGCTCTTCCTCGCTTTGCTTCCACTCCAACGGCATTTTTTTTCTTCCTCTTTTAGTTGTGCATCCTTCCAGCCAATAGGACATGACACAGACCAGATGTGGCTGATTAAACCTACTGTAGCTCATTGTTTGGGCTTGCCGGAACAGTCAACCTGCGGCTGTCTGGACCAGATCTCTCAGCGCGTGAAACAAGAAAACACACCTAGGTGTTGGGATTCATATATGCAGTGGAAATAAATTTCAAAACAATTTTGACATGCATCATCATATGAAAACATGAAAACAAAATCCCAATCCTATAATCACCTTGTCGATTTCAATCAAACATTAACCAAGAAGCAATTAATCAAGATGGAGACGATGATTACCCTCCAAGAAGATGTGATTGCTTGAATGGTATATCCTTGAGGCACCCAAATGTGTGCCCTCCAATGGTGATCCACGGGATTCGATCAAGAACTCCCCCCAATTTACCTTTGCTGAAATTCTGCAGCAGAATTTCGGCAGCACCTCCCCTCTTAAATGATCCAACTCTTGGACTAAGAACTCTCTCCTTTCCCCCTCTTTTTGGACGTGGAAGGCTAATCCTAGACTTTCTAGGCATGGAGAATCATCCATAGGTCAAGGGAAATGAGCTCTATTTATAGGCTCCAAGTCCTAATCTCATTAGGACTCTCTTGGTAGTTACTCTAACCACCTAACAACATAACCTCTCAACTAACCGTAACCCCTTAACTAATTAACCATTAACTAATCATGGGAGTTAGTGAGTTAAGGGGCTGAGTTGGCATGTGAAAGAGGGAGCGAGTTATGGGGCGTGTGGAGGCTTCTAAAACAAGCTTTGTGATGGGAATCAGGGTTTACACATGTATTTCAAAAGAAAGCACCGTTAAAAAATCCTAACCCTAATTTAATTTTGTGGATTTATTTAGGATTTTTTTATTTTATTGGAACTTAATTTTGTTAGAACTTAGTAAGTGGAGTTCTATTAGGTTACAATTCAGCAAATAGAGTTCTATTAAATTGCTTTTTATATCCCTATTTAAAAGCTCCACCTGCATGAAGAAAAATAGACTTGATTGATTGTTTGAATTTTTTTTTACTTTTCAATTTTTTTCTTTGTTTTATTTTGGCTTTACATCAATTTGACAAGTCAAAGTCTAATCCATCTAGAAAACCATGTTGACTAGGGATTTGGGTCCAATCCATGTGCTAGCATGTGCATCAAGACCCAATAGGATTTCAACTAAATCCTTGTTTGATTAGATCTTCACAAGCCCAATCAAAAGTCCATGATCAAAACCCATTTTGTGTGACCCATTAGGTTCCATATCTAGCCAGCAATAGGTCCACGCTCGTGTATCCTGGTCCAATTAGAACTCTTCTAGTAGACTAGGTCCAAGACATGTAAAGCCCAAGTTAATTAATTAGAGCACCTTCTAATTAATTGATGAATCAAACTCTTTAATTTATGAAACCTACAAATCAAGATTGACGTCTAACGTGTCATGACCACCCAAAAGATATGAAATTTGACAGAATACGAAAATACCATTCTACGGTGAGTTACCGTGCAATTCAATCCTTCGATCACACAACATTCCAAATAGGCCATGGACATGGAGTCATGTCAAATCCAAATCTCTATTCATATATAACTCGATCTGATAATGATGACTCGATTGATGAACCATTAGAAACTCTTTCTAATATTCATCTTGCTCTAGACTTTTTGAGTCAACATCCTAAGAAACTACATAGGATGTTCTCTCCCTTACAAGAAGTGACCGATTCCATGTTGACCACTCACAACCTCCATACACACTTCACCATACCCAGAACATCCCACACAATGCTTAAAGAGTCAAGCTAAGGTATGAACCAAAGTACAGATCCATATGCACAAGGTACCATGGCGATTTCAGGTCTAAGGATCACTTGCACCACTCCCACTGGAGAACCATCTATTAACATGCTCATAAGGCTTCATCAGATGTTCTCCCTGTGGATCAATCCAATGAACTCATTCTCAAATGAGCACCCACATCCTCATATTAGTATCTCTACATAAGTGACTGTGAGATCAATCACCCTATCCAACGAGCATACATAGGGTGTGCCAGTCTTACTAGTATCATTGATCTCGACTCAATGATCCTATGACTGAATCAGGGCTATCAAGGTTTTAGATCTCACAGCCATCATCTCATCATGGCCCTAGAACTATTGCCTTAATCCATAGGATTCGTCATAATCTTAACTAAGTCACAAAAAGATAATAAGATACAGCAAATGACGAAACACGATGCCGTATATCATCAATGAATGAATAATGTCATATACATAAGCAGGAAGATAATAAAGAAAAGTGCCATCGCATCAAATATGTGATTGACTTGCAGAACACTAATCTTTCAATCTCCCACTTGCACTAAAGCCAATCGCCCCTATACCTTATGCCCATGCTATCAAGATAGCGGTCAAACTGCTGCTATGACAAGGCCTTAGTGAATAGATCTACCATGTTGTTTTCTATATCTACTTATTCTATGATTACATCTTATCTTCCGATAATTTTTCGAACAACGTGGAACCGTCTGAGGATGTACTTGAATTTATGATGAGACCTTGATTCCTTAACTTGAGCAACAACCCCGATGTTGTCATAATAAAGTGGCACTAGATGATTGATTTCTGGAACCATACCCAACTCGGTTATGAATTTTTTCATCCAGACGGCTTTCTTAGTAGCCTCACTTGCAACAATGTACTCAACCTCAGTGACTGAGTCAGCCACTAGTGGTTGTTTGGAACTCTTCTCACTGCACCTCCATACAAGGTAAAGACATATCCTGAATGGATTTGCTATCATCTACATCAGATTGAAAACTAGAATCTGTATATCCTTCTAGTCTCAAATCTAACCCATCATATATCAGAAAAACATCTATAGTTCTTAAGTACTTGAGAATGTTCTTCATAGCTTTCCAATGATCCTTACCTGGATCTGTCTAAAATCTATTGGTTATATCCAAAGCATAAGCCACATCACACCAAGTACATAGCATAGCATACATAATAGATCCCACAGCCGAAGCATAAGGGATTGTGCTTATCCTCTCTCTCTCTCTTCAAATGTCTTAGGAGACATCTTCTTAGAGAGATGTATGCCATTTTACTCCTAGACATCTTCAAATTATGGATAAGTAACCTCTTTTACTCCCATCCATATTGTACCTCTTCAACACAAGGTCTATATACCTAGACTAGGACAAGCCTAGCATCCTTTTAGATCTATCTCTATAGATCTTTATACCAAATATATAGGATGCTTCATCCAAGTCTTTCATGAAAAACTTTTGAGATAGCATAGACTTAACCGATTGTAGAATCAGGATATCATTTCCAATTAGTATGTCATCTACATACAAAATCAAAAAGACAATGGCATTCCCATTTCTCTTCTTGTACACACATGGCTCATCCACATTTTTGATATAGCCAAACGATTTGCCTGTCTCATCAAAACGGATGTTCCAACTTCTCGATGCTTACTTTAAACCATAAATAGATCTTCTTAGCTTGCATACTTGATTTGCCCTCCCACTAGAGACAAATCCCTCTAGCTGAGTCATGTAGATTTCTTCCTTAAGATACCTATTGAGGAAAGCAGTCTTAACATCTATTTGCCAGATCTCATAATCATAGTATGCAGCTATATAGTAAGCAATATCCGAATAGACTTGAGCATTGCTACCGATGAAAAAATCTCTTCAAAGTCAACACCTTGTCTTTATTTGAAATCTTTTGCCACTAGCCTAACCTCGTAGGTTTCTACTCGGCCATCCGCTCCAATCTTTTTCTTGAAGATCCATTTACAGCCTATTAGGGTCACACCATCAGGCACATCAACCAAAGTCCAAACTTAGTTGATAAACATGGAGTCCATTTTGGATTTCATGGCTTTAAGCCATCTATCAGAGTCTCTACTCATGATTGCTTCCGAATAGATCAAGGGATCATCATTCTCAATGATGTGTGGCTCATTGTCATTCTCAATGACAAACCCATATCTAAGTGGAACACCATGCACTCTAGATGACCTTTAGAGGGGAGGTGTGTGTCGTGGTTGTGCCTCAACAATGGGCACATTTGGTCGAGGATCATCTTGTAGACTATCCACAGGTTGTCATGGGATTGTTTATTGGTTTTGAACTTCTTCAAATTCAACTATCCTCCCACTACCTCCTAGGATAAACTCTTTTTCCAAAAAGATGGCATGCCTATTGACAAACACCTTTTATTCAGTAGGGTGGTGGCGTGTGGAAGTCTAATCCATAACTAATTAACCATTAACTAATCATGGGAGTTAGTAAGTTAAAGTGTTGAGTTGGCATGTGGAAGAGGAGGAGAGTTATGGGGCATGTGGAGGCTTTTAGAACAAGCTTTGACTAGTCAAAGTCTAATCCATCTAGAAAACCATGTTGACTAGGGATTTGGATCTAACCATATGCTAGCATATGTATCCGAGACCCAATAGGATTTCAACTAAATCCTTGTTTGATTAGATCTTCACACGCCCAATCAAAAGTCCATGATCAAAACCTTTTTTATATGATCCATTGGATTCCATATCTAACCAGTAATAGGTCTAGACTCATGTATCCTGGTCCAATTAGAACTCTTCTAATAGACTAGATCCAAGATATATTAAGCCTAAGTTAATTAAAACACCTTCTAATTAATTGATGAATCAAACTCTTTAATTCATAAAACCTACAAGTCAAAATTGATGTCTAGCAACGTGCCGTGACCATCTAGAAGATATAAAATTTGGCAAAATACCAAAATACCCTTCCATGGTGAGTTACCGTATAATTCAATCCTTCGATCACACAATATCCCAAATAGGCCATGGACATGGAGTATGTCAAGCCAAAATACCTATTCATATATATCTTGATCTGATGACGATGATTCGATTGATGAACCATTAAAAACTTTCTTATGTGCATCCTACTCTGGCCAGAGACTCTCTGAGTCAACATCCTAAGAAACCACATAGGATGTTCTCCCCCTTACGAAGAGTAACCGATTCCATATTGACCACTCACAACCTCCATACACACTTCACCATACCCTGAACATCCCACACAATGCTCAAAAAGTCAAGCTAGGGTATGAACCAAAGTACAAATCCATATGCATAAGGTACCATAAAGATCTCGTCTCAGGATCACTTGTACCACTTCCATTGGAGAACCATCTATTGACATACTCGTAAAGCTCCATCAGATTTTGTCCCTGCGGATCAGTCTCGTGAACTCATTCTCTAATGAGAACCCACATTCTCATATTAGTGTCTCTACATAAATGACTGTGAGAACAATCACCCTCTCTAACAAGCATATATAGGATGTGCCAATCTTACCGATATCATTGATCCCCAACTCAATGATCCTATGACTGGAAACGTTTTGGATATCAATGCTATCAAGATTTTAGGTCCCAGTGGCATGATCTCATCATAGCCCTACAACCATTGCCATAATCCATAGGATTTGTCATAATCTTAACTAAGTCACAAAGAGATAAGATATAACATATGACGAAACACGATGTCTCATCATCAATGAATGAATAATGTCATATACATGAGTAAGAAGATAATAAAAAAAAGTCCCATCGCATTTGATATGCGATTGGCTTGCAGGGCACTAATTTTTCACTAAGTTCATTTCAACCTGACTCAGAGACTTTCTACCTGTTCTGAGAACTGCCTTCAATCCAAACAAGTATGTCACAATCTGAGATTACCACTGCTGCTCCTAAAACTAGTAGTTTTACCTCTGCTTTTTCTAGATCCTTTATTATTACTATAAAAAACTATTAGGCAGCTCCAATTACCTATCCTGGTCTGCCCTTGTTGGGCTGTGGTTTATGGGTTAGGGCTATAAGGAACATTTAACTAAAAATTAGATGATATTTCGGATGATGATAAACCAATTTGGAAGAAAATTGATGCTCAATTGTGTAATTTACTGTGGATGTCCATAAATCCCAAATTATTGCCAATTTTCAAGGCCAATAAGACTTGTTATACCTTATGGGAAAAGGCTAAGACCCTATGCACCAATGATATTTAGTGATTTTACTCTGTTATTTCTAATATGGTAAACCTGAAATAGCCATACCTAGATATCACAACTTATTTAGGCATAGTTCAAACAATTATGGAGAAGTTTAATGAGTTTATGCCTCTAATTACTAGTACTATTGAACAAGAGAAATAGAGGCAAACTTTTTATGATACTTGCACTGTCTACCCTTAGATCTGTTTGACCAAGTTCGTTGTCAGACCCTAGTCAGTCCTATTATTTCTTTTATAGAGAATGTTTTTGCTCGGTTGCTATGCATTTCTTTTTCATCGGTCACTACTACTGAAAATTCTTCAACAGAGTCCTCTATTATGGCTTCACAGACTGCTGATAAAGCAGGCAGTGGAGGAGGACAAGGAGGTAATCATAATCGAGGCCCCCATCCTCAGTGTACTTACTGTAATCGAATTGGCCATACTAGGGATCGCTATTATTCTCTGAATGGCCGACCACCTCATATGGTCAATGTTGCCCGGATAGATTCCATTAAGATCGTGAAATCTAGACGATCATCTCAAACTACTTCCTTATCAAGTGCAAAGTATTATGAATTCTTACGGTATTAAGCCACCAAATAGTCTTTTTTCGCTGTTGCTTCCATTGCTCAGACTGGTAATCCAATTGCTTGCCTTTCTCAGTCTTCTTCACTTGGACCCTAGGTTCTTGACTCTGGTGCCTCTGATCACATCTCCGATAACCAAAATCTTTTCTTACATATTATCAGTTCTACATCTTTAGACCTAAGATCACCACGGTACTTTATGCACATAAACTTATATTTTTTATTCATACTCAATCATGACATTAAGTCATGAACGGGGTATTCTAAATATGGTCAAGGGTGTATGAAGGTTGTGAGTAGGTCAACAAGAAATCGATTACTCCTAATAAGAGAAGATGATGTCCTATGTATTCTCATCTATTGATAACTCAATAAGACTTTGGCCAGAGTAGTATGAAAATTAGATAGGACTTCTAATTGTTCATTAGAGTTATCATTGTTTGATGGAGAATCGACACAAATGTGTTTGAGTTTGACATTTATCCATGCTCATAAATATATTAGGGATGCAAGATGATCGAGGGATTGAATTGCACGGAAACTTGCCACTGAAAAATATGTTTGGTATTTCCACCAAATTTCACATTTTTTAGATAGTCATGATACATTGACTTGTGGGTTTGATTGAATTAATGAGATTAATTCGATCCTCAATTAGATGGCTCTTCTAATTGGTGAAATCAGATTGGCATTAACCTTAATCGATTGAGATTAAGTTCAATCGAATTAAATTAAAACGCACCCGGGCCTACTGCTGGCTAGATGTGGAGCCCAATATGTCACACACATCAAGGAATTGGTAAAGAATTAATTCTAGGATCATTGAATCCTAATTGAGTGGCTAATTAGCATGCTAGCACATGTTGGCTAACCAAATTCCTTACCAAATTAGTTTTGATTCGAATCCTTGCACTTTTGGCTAACCAATTTTATTTAAGTCTGAATTTTGGTTAAGTCAAAAGGGTTGGCCATCAAATATTTGCCACTTGGCATTATCTGGATTTTATTTGGAAGAGTCCATGGCACCCCAAACTCTTCCTTAGAGTTGGCGCACAAAATAGGGTGGCGTATGCACTCAAGTGACGTGCAAGAGTAAGACTCCTACTTTGGGTCTTTGACCAGGTAAACGCCTCCTAGTGTCTCCCTATCTCTCTTGATGCCTACCATCTTTGACTGGTCAAATATAGTGGGCGCAAAAATTAAAACTCCCGAGAAACTACGCGAAGAGTCACGTAGTCTCAAATTAAATGGCACCAAAGAGTCCTGCATGAAGGCTCTTAGTTGGCACCTAACCTGATATTCTCTCTTCTCATCCACGCCGTATCAGAAGGAAAAATCAAAAAAAATTCGGAATAATTTGTGGGGAGTCGTATATACGATGTTTCAGAGGTAGAAACCACTTCTTACGTGATTTCTAAGCGCCTCCGATAGTCCTATATTAAGGGACTTATCTGGCCTCTTGATACCTCATTTGGATGACTGATAAGTGCTTGGGAATGGGTGTTATTGACGCCACATCTAGATGTATAAATAGGATATAGATTAGAGGTGTCGGGCATTAAAGATTCAAAGATTGTCTTAAGATTCTTCCTTCCTTTCTTTTAGACAAGATATTGATAAGATAAGGAGTCTTCCTCTAGACAAGATCTTAACCAATATAAGGAGTCTTAATTAAAACAAGGATTAAAAAGATTATTTAAGAAGGCTAAGAGAGAATAAATTAGAAAGATTAAAGGAGAAGAAAGGCCAAGGAATTCTAGATTAAGAATTCAGCAAGCAAGGCTTCAAAAGGAATTGTTCTTGAAATAAATTCTCGTGTGGATTACTATTGGAGGGCAAACACATGGGCGCCTAATGAAAATATATCATCACCAAATCAGATTATTAAATGTGTGTTATCTATTCTTATATCTTACGCATGTATGTGATCGGATTACATCAAGGTTCATCCTAGGGTTTAGGGTTTGAATGACAAAATTTTTGAAATCTAATGCTTCCGCTGTATCAATCAAACCCTACAGTGATATCAGAGCCACACCTTGTATGGTTCAATCATATACATAAATACTTTTAATAGTAATTTAAAGCATAATATGATTGGTACATGTTATATATAATAATAAGGATGATATATGATATTATGAATGATCATGCTGATGCTTTATGTCATGTAATATGATCATGGTTATATTATTATGATTTTTTTTATTTTTTGCAACTTGATATAATGTCTTAGATAAGATATTATGATGTATGTTGCACTTATTCATCATTTTGATTATAAGGTTGTCCTAGCATAATCGACACTTATCCATTATGCTGTGAGATTGTCCTAGAATGATGAATACTTTAAATATTTCACATTGCACGGCATATAGATTCATGTATTAAAGTTTTTAAGGATGTGCATTAGATCTTTAAAGCCCTCTTAAAAATTATATTAAGTCATAGTGTTAAAAATCAAAAAGCAAACCTATTCTTGATAGAAATTGGTCAATTGGTGTCTAGGAAAGTAGTTCTAGGAAGGTAAAGAGAACGTGGTTTAGTAATTAGGTCCGTTTCTTACCTGGCCAATTGTATTGGCGTCTAAGGCAAGAACGGGGAGCCTTCCACCTCTCTCCTACTTACCTGGCCAATTTGATTCAATTAAAGTCTTGAATTGGAAATGCATATTGATCAGAAACACTATAAAGCGCCTTCCTTCATGCTAAGATGATTGTTATTTCATGAACTATAGTAAGTTTGTTGTGCTATCCACAAGACTTACCTTAGGGACTGATATAATAATATCTTGGTGCATTTAAAAATGCTTATGGTATATTTGATTTATTATTGCTCTGTTGTGCTATCCACAAGAGCAATATTAATTTCAAATATAACTATGTGAAAATGAAGGTTTTGACTTAACTAAAACATTATAGTTTATTGTGCTATCCACAAGACTATAAATATTTTAGAGGCAGGTTATGTTAAGAGTTGCATGGAAATGCAATTGGATAGATTTTCCTACCTTTGAACTTATTGAAGTTTGTTGTGCTATCCACACGACTTCCTTAAGGGATAAGAATCTCAACCCCACTAAGGAACCGATTTAGGATTTTCTCGTATAACGTAGAGAGGGCTATGATATATGGTAAAATAGTGAGAATAATAACTAAAATAAAAGACCTCATCTAGTTATACATGTCATCTTGAGTGGTCTGCTTATATTAGTATTCTTATTTCATGTAGATTAAAATATTTGCATAATGGCTTCTTCACTCTCACTGCGATGCATTCTTGATACAAATAAATTGACTGGTTCCATTACGTGGACCGGTTGAGGAACTTGCACATAGTGCTGGCACAAAAGAAGCTATCTTATGTTCTGGATACTCCTGACCCAGGGCCGATCAGTGAAGATGCTTCTGAGGAGAAAGCGACATATAAGACGTGGCAAATTGACAATACGACTGTCAAGCTCATCATGTCGGCCTCCATGAGTAATAAATTACAGAGGCAACATGAAAGTATGGATGCTACCTCCATATTGCTCAATCTAAAAGAGCTTTATAGATAGCAAAGCCGAACTACTAGGTATAAATTATCTAAGCAATTATTCTAGGCTCGGATGACTGAGGGAACTCAATTCAGAACTATGTGCTTAAACTAATTGACTTAATCATAAGCTTCGGTCAATGAGGTTTTACCATGGATGCAGAGCTTAGCCAGGATCTAATACTGCAGTCTCTCTCAGACTCCTACCAGTTTGTTGTGAATTATCACATGAACAAACTAGATACTACCTATGTTAAAAGTAGCAAAAAATCACATTAAGGTAGAGAAAGGTCCACTTCTGTTGGTGGACAAAAAAAGGACTGGCAAAAGGGTTCAAAAAAGAAAAATAAGTTAAACCCTAAAAGAAGCACCTTCAAGAAGACGACAAAGAATGTCCCTACAGACAAGATCTGTTATCACTACGGCAAGACGAGACATTGGAAGAAGAATTGCAAGAGTTATCTTGCAAAAATAAGGGAAAATGCAGCACAAAAGGGTATGTACATGATACATACAGTATTTTCATTAAGTACTTCAGTACTTCAGCCAGTAATTCATGGGTATTAGATACCGCATGTAGTTCTCATATCTGCAATTCTTTGCAGGAGCTACATAGAATCAGAGGACTAAAGAAAAATGAATTCAAGCTGTTCGGTGCTAGTGAAGAAACCATCTCTACAGAAGTGGTGGGCACTTACCTACTGGAGCTGCCGACTAGAAAAACTCTCAAATTGAAAGAATGTTATTATATATCCAATATAATAAAAAATATTGTATCTGTATCCCTATTGTTACAAAATAATTATCAAATAATTTATGAGCACAGGTTGCTCTATTTTTCATGCAAATGAATTTGTTGGTAATGGACATTTTAATAATGATCTTCTAATTTTGTCACTTAATGAAAATATAGTTCATATTGATAAAAATATGAAGAGAAAGAAGGCATTAATATGTCATTTCTCTGGCATTGTCGTCTCGGTCATATTAGTGAATCAAGGATTAACAAGTTATACAAAGAGATTCTTTGAATCCTATGATTATGAATCATATGAGACTTGTGAATCTTGCCTCATGAGGAAAACGACTAAATCTTCATTTTTTAAACATGGAAAGAGGGAAAATGAGTTATTAGCCTTAATATATTTAGATGTATGTGGACCAATGACAACTCAAGCTAGAGGAGGATATTCCTATTTTATTACATTTATTAATGACTTATCAAGATATGGATGTGTATCTTAAGAAACACAAATTTGAGGCTTTTGATAAGTTTAAGGAATATCAGAAGATGATAGAAAATCAAACTGGAAAAGTATTAAAGTCCTTCGATCTGATCGAGATGGCAAATACTTATCCAGTAAGTTTCTTGATCATCTTAAAGATAAAAAAATTCTCTCTGAATGGATACCTTATACACTACAATTAAATGTAGCGGAAAGGAGAAATCGTACACTCATGGAAATGGAACGATCCCTGATGTGCTATGAAGATCTTCCAATATCCTTATGAAGATATGCCCTAGAAACTGCTGTTTATATTCTTAACAGAGTGCCTTCTAAGTCTGTTCCTAGACTTTATATAAATTATGGAATGGAAGGAAGCCTAATCTTAAGCATCTTAAGATATAGAGCAGTCCTGCTTATGTCAAAAATATTTTTGAACATAAGCTAAGTGCAAGGTCAAACAAATATTTGTTTGTAGGATATCTTAAGAAAACTAAAGGATGTTATTTCTACCACCCTACTGAACAAAATATAATTGTCAATAGGCATGCCATATTCTTGGAGAAGGAATTCATCCAAGAAGGTAGTAGAAGAAATATTGAACTTAAGTTCAGAACCTACAAACTATTCCAAAAATATCTAATAATAGTCCTCAACCAGAAATATCCAAGGATGAGGTACATCCACAATATACACCTCTCTGTAGGTCAGAGACTGCATCATGCACCTCTAAGATATGGTTTTGTTATAGGGAATGATAATAAGACATATTATTCAAGATGATGATCCATTGATCTATTCTAAAGCCGTCATGAGTAAAGACTCTGACAAATGGCTAGAAGCCATAAAATCTGAAATGGACTCTATGTATTCCAACCAAGTATAGACTTTAGTTAATGCACCAGAGGGAGTAAGCCCTATAGGGTGCAAGTGGGTCTTCAAGAAGAAGATCGGAGCAGATGGCCAAATAGAAACCTACAAAGCTAGGTTGGTGGCAAAAGATTTCAGATAGAAACAAGGAATTGATTATGATGAAACCTTTTCGTCAGTGGCTATGCTAAAGTCTATAAGAATTTTACTTGCTATAGCTACATACTATGATTATGAAATCTGACAGATGGATATCGAAACCGCTTTCCTTAATGGTAACCTTGAGGAAGAGGCCTATATGACTCAGCCAAAAGGGTTCGTCTCTAGTACGAGACCAAATCAAGTATGCAGGCTTAAAAAATCCATTTATATATTAAAGCAGGCTTTGAGTTAGAACATCCGATTTGATATGATAGTCAAAGAGTTTGACTTCATAAAAAATGTGGATGAAACTTGTGTATATAAGAAGGCTAGTGGGAGTGCCATAGTCTTCTTAGTTTTATATGTCGATGACATATTACTTATTGGGAATAATGTCCTAATGCTCTGGTCAGTTAAGACTTGGCTATCAAATAAGTTTTCCATAAAAGATCTGGATGAAGCATCATATATTCTTGAAAAAAAGATCTATAGAGATAGATCTAATAGGATGCTAAGCTTGTCCCAATCTAGGTAAATTGACTTAGTATTGAAGAGATTCAACATGGAGGAAAGTAAAAGAGATTACTTGCCCATAAGTCAAGGCATACACTTTTCTAAAATAATCCCCCAAGACATCAAAAAAAAGAGAATGAAATCGATTCCTTATGCTTTGGCAGTAGGATCGATTATGTATGCCATGTTATGTACTAGACTTGATATGGCTTATTCTTTGGGCATAGCAGATATCAGGCTAATCTAGAGGAGAATCATTGAAAAGCTGTGAAAAATATACTTAAGTATCTGAGAAGAACCAAAGATATTTTTCTGATTTATGGAGAATTAGAGTTAAAACTAGAAGGTTATACTGATTCTAGTTTTCAATCAAACCCGGATGAAAGCAAGTCAATATCAGGATATGTGTTCACCTTAAATGGAGGTGCAGTGAGTTGGAAAAGTTCGAAACAGCAGTGTAGCTGACTCAACAACAGAGGTAGAATACATTGCTACTAGTGAAGCTGCCAAAGAAGTTGTCTAGATGAAGAAATTCATCGATGATCTAGGAGCGGTTCCTGAAATTCAACCAGTACCACTTTATTATGATAATATTGGTGCAGTAATCCAAGCCAAAGAACCAAGATCTCATCATAGATCAAAGCACATCCTCAGACGGTTCTACCTCGTTCGGAAGATTGTCGAGAGACAAGATGTTGTATTAGAACGAGTAGATACTAAGAACAATATAGCAGACCCATTTACTAAGGCCCTACCACAACAACTGTTTGATCATCATCTCAATTGTATGGGTTTGAGATATAAGGGTGATTGGCTTTAGTGCAAGTAGGAGATTAAAAGAATAAGTGCCCTACAAGCCGATCACATATGTGGTGTAATGGGACTTTTCTGTACAATCTCGAACTCATGTAATGACATTTATTCTGATATTAATAAAAATGAGGCATTTGATTCATCATTTCAATTGCATCTTATATGTTTAAAGATAATGATGAACCCCAAAGATTAGGATAATGGTTTTAGAGGACATGAATGAGTCATGCCTGTAAGACCCAAAACCCTAAAATCCTAATCTTGAATATTCCTGATCGGAGGAATATTAAGTCGGGGATCAATATTCCGGATAGACTGGCACATCCTATGTATGCTCAATAAAGAGGATGGCGGATCTCACAAGCCACTTATGTAGGGACACTAATACAAAAAAAAGGATGCTCATCGAGGAATGAGTTTACTGAACTGACTCACTAAAAGAGAACATCTTATGGAACCTTACTTGTATGTCAAGAGATGGTTCTTTGAGTAGAAGTTGTGCAAGTGATCCTTAAACCTGAGATCACCACAGTATCTTATGCACATAAGCCCATATTTTTTGTTTATACTCAATCATGACATTAAGTCCTGAATGAGATGTTCTAAATATGGTCAAGTATGTATGAAGGTTGTGAGTAGGTCAACAAGAAATCGATCACTCCTAGTAAGAGGAGATGACATCCTATGTATTCTCATCTATTGATAACTCAGTAAGACTGGCTAGAGCAGTATCAAGATTAGATAGAGCTTCTAATCGTTCATTAGAGTTATCATTGATTGATGGAGAATCGATATGAATGTGTTTGAGTTTGATATTTATCCATGCTCATAAATATATTCAGGATACAGGATGATCGAGAGATTGAATTGCAAGAAAACTTGCCACTGAAAGGTATATTTGATATTTCCATCAAATTCCACATCTTCTGGGTAGTCATGATACGTTGCTAGACATCAATCTTGACTTGTGGGTTTGAATGAATTAATGAGATTAATTCGATCCTCAATTAAATGGCTCTTCTAATTGATGAAATTGGGTAGGCATTAATCCTAATCGATTGAGTTTGAGTTCAATCGGATTAGATTAAAATGCACTCGTGCCTACTACTGGCTAGATGTGGAGCCCAATGGATCACATACAAAGAAATTGGTCAAGAATTAATTTTAGGATCATTGGATCCTAATTGGATGGCTAATTAGCATGCTAGCATATGTTGGCTAACCTAATTCCTTGCCAAATTAGTTTTGGTTCGAATCCTTGCATTTTTGGCTAACCAATTTTATTTAAGTCTGAATTTCAATTAAGTCTGTTGGGGATAAATCCCGCTCCCGCCGAAGTCTAGCCCGATGCTCGGCCCAATGCAACCAGTAGCCGCTGAAGAGCTTTAGCGCCAGGCGCCAGGCCGAGCCCCTACCACGGCCGAATTGCCTAGAGGCCGAACTCCCCTGCGCCAAGGTCCGGGCCGAACTACCTAGCTGCCGAACTCCCCAGCGCCAGGCTCCGGGCCGAACTCCCACCGCCAGCCGAACTTCCTGACGGCCGAGCTCCTTGGACTCCAAGCGGCAGGACTTCTTCGGGAGACGGACTCCTCCCAGACGCCCGTTCGGCCACCCGAGCTCCTCCCGGGTTTTCCTTTCGGACCGACTCCAGGCGAGCCCAGGCGGCCGAACCCCTTCGGACCGACTCCAGGCGGTCGAACTCCTCGGCAATCGTCCCTCGGCCGAACTCTACAGATGGCCGACCCTTCAGCCAGCCGAGCTCCTCCCGGGTTTCCCCTTCGGCCGAACTCTGTTACAAGTCCGAACTCCTCTGGACGAACTGTCGCCTGCAGCAAGACCGGACGGCGCCTTCCTCTCCGTACCGGACTCCATGCGGCCCACGACTCGCCAGTATGGCTCCCACGATCCACCGGACGACGCCTTCCTCTCCGTACCGGACTCCATGCGGCCCACGACTCGCCAGTATGGCTCCCACGATCCACCGGACGACGCCTTCCTCTCCGTACCGGACTCCATGCTGCCCGACGACTCTCTGCCAGACGGCATGGCCGTCACCATCAACTAAGCTCCGCTATAAAGGACCCTTCCGACATGCTAAGGCTAAGCTCTCTGATCTCTAAGCTCTCTGATCTCTAAGCTCTTCTCCTCTTCTCTAAGCTCCGGAACTCATTCCGAGCACTCCATTACTGTTGGCCAGAGCTGACTTGAGCGTCGGAGGGTCCTGCCGGAGCCACCCCCCACCGGCTCCGGACGGGACTTTGTTTTGCAGGTCCCCGGCGGCGACCTCGGCGGCCTCGACTCCAGCGACCTCCGGCGACGACCAGTTTCTGCACCAACAGATTGGCGCTAGAGGAAGGGCCCGAACCTCCGAGGTTCCCCTGTTCTTAAAGGAGTGCTCGGCGACGATTTCCTTCCCCTGCTCCAGATCTCTCTTCTCCCTCTTCAGGATTCCTTTTCTGGAAAGAAAAATGCCCCCCAGAAGAGCCTCGACCCGGAGGTCGGCAGCCTCCGCGGCCCGATCCCGTTCGGGTCCGTCCGCTCCCACTCCGGCCCCGGCAACACGGGCCCGCTCCGTACTCGCGGTAGATGCGGAGCAGTTCGACCTGCTTGCCCAGCAGGTCCGCGATCTTACGGAGGCGGTGCAGGCAGTGCAGGCCACGCATTCGCGGGGTCCGGCACCCGCTCGACCGGCGCGGGGTTCCCCAGAGCCCTGGAACCCAGTCCAGGAGCGACCGATGTGGGCTACCCGACCTCCGGTCCTCGGGAGAGAAGGGCAACCGGCAAAGAGCCCCAGCTCGGACCGCGGCTCGACCCAGGGAGAGGCTTCGCACCTATTCTGCGAGAAGACCTTGGGGATTAAGGATCGTGAAGATTTCCTGGATCAAAGGCTCTTGGAAATGGGCCGACGCATAGAAGAACTTCGTCATACTCCTTCCTCCCGCGGTAATGATATTTGCACTGACCCTCCTTTCTCACAGAAAATTATACAGGAACAGGTACCGCCGAACTTTAAGCTCCAGCATTTTGAAAGCTACGATGGGACCACCGACCCGGTCGACCATTTGGAGGCCTTCAGGACGACGATGTTGCTCCATGGCGCGCCTGACGCCATTTTGTGTCGGGCTTTCCCCTCTACTCTCAAGGGAGCGGCCAGGAATTGGTACTCGGCGCTTAAGCCGGGCACCATCCTATCGTTTGACCAAATGAGTCAACAATTCGCGGCCCACTTCGTCAACAGCAGACGGCCGCGCAGAGACTCGGATTCCTTGTTGGCCATCAGGCAAAAAGAGGGGGAACCCATCCGGGCTTACGTCACCCGGTTCAACGCTGCCGCGCTGGAAGTCCGGAACTTGGACCAATCAGTCGCTATGGCCGCCCTCAAGGGCGGCCTTCAGAAGAACGACCTGTTGTTCTCCCTGGAAAAGAAATATCCCAGGGATTTCGCTGACATGCTAGCTCGGGCCGAAAGCTACGCCCGGGCAGAGGAGGCTTTTGAGGCCAAGGATAATGAAGCTCGCGACAAGCGACGAATAGGCAGAGCGGGAAGGCCCGCCGAAGAGAGAAAGCGCACCGAAGCTTGGCCGCGCTCCCGGACTCCCCCTGGTCGCGGGCGAGCCCGAACTCCACCTCGGGCTCGGGGGCGGGAAACCCCCGACGGAAGGTGGCTCAGTATTACAATTCCAGAGTCAAAAGCAAGGCGTTCAGAGTTGGGGACTTGGTGCTTCGACGAGCAGCCGTCTCTCAGCCCCAGAGTCAAGGGAAGCTCGTCCCAAATTGGGAAGGTCCGTACGAAGTGGTAGAGGTCATCCGACCTGGAACCTATCGCCTAAAGGAGCTCGGAGGACTAGCGCTTCCCCGACCTTGGAACTCAGAAAACCTGAGAATGTACTACCAGTAGTTTCCCTCAATAAAACCCCGTTGCTCGACACTATCGTTTCAGGATCGCTGGGAAAAAGCGAGCGGAAATGTCCCGTTAGGAATAGGAGGAGAGCCTCGTCCTGACATGAGCGAAGTCGAAGGCCCCGTTCACGAAGGACGGGATGGGGGGAGAAGCTCGGACGACGGTCCGGATGTGCCCCCACAGCCCGTTAGGAACAGGAGGAGAACCTCGTCCTGACGTGAGCAAAGTCGAAGGCCCCGTTCATGAAGGACGGGATGGGGGGAGAAGCTCGGACGACGGTCCGAATGTGCCCCCACAGCCCGTTAGGAATAGGAGGAGAACCTCGTCCTGACGTGAGCAAAGTCGAAGGACCCCGTTCATGAAGGACGGGATGGGGGGAGAAGCTCGGACGACGGTCCGGATGTGCCCCCACAGCCCGTTAGGAACAGGAGGAGAACCTCGTCCTAACGTGAGCAAGGTCCAAGGCCGAGCCCCAGAGTCTACGGCAAGCTTCGCTGCAGAAGACGAGGTCTCCTTCGGACCTCAGCTTCAACTTCGGTGTCAGCATCAGCGGGAGACGAGATCTCCCCCAAGCGATCGTAACCTTGACTGCAAGAGAGGAGGTCTCCCCCGAATCGACTTCGGTTGATGAAGGCAATGTCAACTCCGACCCTGACCACGGGGGGCGACATTGACTCCGGCCTCAACATCAGCTTCACCAATTTTGGCTGGAAACGAGTCCCACTTCAACTCCAAACATCGACTAGAGACAAGGTCTCCCCCGGGCCCCGGTTTCAACTTCGACGTCAACATTGGCTGGCGACGAGACCTACACCCGAGCTTCAGCTGCAGCGAGCACGGGGCCTGGAAGAAGACTTCGGCAGTCGCTCTTCCTGCACTCCCTTCGAGCTTCGAACTTGGGAGTGGGGGGGCAAGTGTTGGGGATAAATCCCGCTCCCGCCGAAGTCTAGCCCGATGCTCGGCCCAATGCAACCAGTAGCCGCAGAAGAGCTTTAGCGCCAGGCGCCAGGCCGAGCCCCTACCACGGCCGAACTGCCTAGAGGCCGAACTCCCCTGCACCAAGGTCCGGGCCGAACTGCCTAGTGGAGGCTTTAGCGAACTCCCCTGCGCCAAGGTCCGGGCCGAACTACCTAGCTGCCGAACTCCCCAGCGCCAGGCTCCGGGCCGAACTCCCACCGCCAGCCGAACTTCCTGACGGCCGAGCTCCTTGGACTCCAAGCGGCAGGACTTCTTCGGGAGACGGACTCCTCCCAGACGCCCGTTCGGCCACCCGAGCTCCTCCCGGGTTTTCCTTTCGGACCGACTCCAGGCGAGCCCAGGCGGCCGAACCCCTTCGGACCGACTCCAGGCGGTCGAACTCCTCGGCAATCGTCCCTCGGCCGAACTCTACAGATGGCCGACCCTTCAGCCAGCCGAGCTCCTCCCGGGTTTCCCCTTCGGCCGAACTCTGTTACAAGTCCGAACTCCTCTGGACGAACTGTCGCCTGCAGCAAGACCGGACGGCGCCTTCCTCTCCGTACCAGACTCCATGCGGCCCACGACTCGCCAGTATGGCTCCCACGATCCACCGGACGACGCCTTCCTCTCCGTACCGGACTCCATGCGGCCCACGACGTCGCCAGTATGGCTCCCACGATCCACCGGACGATGCCGTCCTCTCCGTACCGAACTCCATGCTGCCCGACGACTCTCTGCCAGATGGCATGGCCGTCACCATCAACTAAGCTCCGCTATAAAGGACCCTTCCGACATGCTAAGGCTAAGCTCTCTGATCTCTAAGCTCTCTGATCTCTAAGCTCTTCTCCTCTTCTCTAAGCTCCGGAACTCATTCCGAGCACTCCATTACTGTTGGCCAGAGCTGACTTGAGCGTCGGAGGGTCCTGCCGGAGCCACCCCCCACCGGCTCCGGACGGGACTTTGTTTTGCAGGTCCCCGACGGCGATCTCGGTGGCCTCGACTCCAGCGACCTCCGGCGATGACCAGTTTCTGCACCAACAAAGTCAAAAGGGTTGGCCATCAGATATTTGCCACTTGGCATTATCTGGATTTTATTTGGAAGAGTCCATGGTGCCCCAAACTCTTCCTTAGAGTTGGCGCACAAAATAGGGTGGCATATGCACTTAAGTGGCATGCAGAAGGAGTAAGACTCCTACTTTGGGTCTTTGACCCAATAAACGCCCCCTAGTGTCTCCCTATCTCTCTTGACACCTACCATCTTTGGCTAGTCAAAGATGGTGGGTGCAGAAATTAAAACTCCCGGGAAACTACGCAAAGAGTCGCGTAGTCTCAAATTAAATGGCACCTAGGAGTCCTGCATGAAGGCTTTTAGTTGGCACCTAACCTGATATTCTCTCTACTTATCCATGCCATATCAAAAGAAAAAATTAAAGGAAATTCGGAATAATTTGTGCGGAGTCGTGTATACGACGTTTTGGAGATAGAAACCACTTCTTACGTGATTTCTAGGCGCCTCCAAGAGTCTTTATGCATTAAGGGACTTATCTGCCCCCTTGATACCTCTTTTGGATGGCTGATAAGTGCTTGGGAATGGATGTTATTGGCGTCTCATCTGGATCTATAAATAGGATACAGATTAGAGGTGTCGGGCATTCCAGATTCAAAGCTTGTCTTAAGATTTTTCCTCCCTTTCTTTTAGACAAGGTATTGGTAAGATAATAAGTCTTCCTCTGGACAAGGTCTTAACCAATACAAGAAATCTTAATTAAGATAAGGGTTAGGAAGATTATTTAAGAAGGCTAAGAGAGAATATAAAAGAGAATAAATTAGAGAGAAGGGAGAAGAAAGATCAAGAAATTCTAGATTAAGAATTCAGCAAGGCTTGGAGAGGAATTGTTCTTGAAATAAATTTCCGTGTGGATTACCGCTGGAGGGCGAACATGTGGACGCCTCGTGGAAATATATCATCACCAAATCAGATTATTAAAGGTGTATTATCTATTCTTATATCTTATGCATGTATGTGATCGGATTACATCAAAGTTCGTCCTAGGATTTAGGGTTTGATAGACAAAATTTTTGAAATCTAATGCTTCCGCTATATCAATCAAACCCTACAGTTAGTTACGTATCTCTAAAAGCAAAGGAGATGAGAGATTGTTCAAAGCTAGATTTATAAGAATAGCCAAGCATGTTGAGTGGCTGGCCAACATAGTGCGTCAAGAAAAATGGGGAATTAAGAGTATGTATTTATCTTAAAGAAGTTAATAAGGCAACTCCAAAAGACAAGTGACATGGTAGTGGATGTTGCTTCACAATACAAGGTAATTTCTTTTATGCATAGTAATTTTTGTTACAACAAGATTTTTATAGCTGAAAAGGGTGTACATAAAATCCCAAAAATTGAAAGATTGTTTTACGTACATCCTCAGCTACACAAAATTGGTTGCAACGAGAATAACCATCCATAAAGTACCTTGTGATGTGAAGCAACATCCACTAGCATGTCAGCAATCAGTATGGCATATTCATCTTTTGGAGTTGCATTATTAAGGTCTTTAAAACCAATGCATACTTTTAATTTCCCATTTTCCTAGAGTACAGGAACTATGTTAGCTAGACACCCAACACACCTGGCAGTTCTTGTAAATCCAATTTTGAACAATCTCTTAATCTCCTCCTTTAGTTTTAGATCTACTATAGTTGACATCCTCTTTGGCTGAACATAGGGTTTAAATCCTTATTCAATGGGTAGTTAATGTTCCAGCAAGCTTCTGTCAAGCCCTAGCATTTCTTTGTAATCCTTGACGAAGCAATTTTGGTACTCTTTCAACAACAAGACCATCTTATCTTGATCTCCTAAACTTAACAACCCCCTTATGAAAGCAGGTCACTTTTCAATCAATCCTAAGATTAACATCAACCAGAGGATCTTGCACTTTAGTACTAGGATCCTCCCTCTTGGAAGACGCTAGTTAAGTTTGCTAAATTGTATCTTATCTGATATATCTTCTTCTTGATCAGACTGGGCCATACAAGACAATGTCCCCAGGAGTTGCTCTATTACTGCATAGTCTGATTTTGTCCATAGTTTCCCTTACGGTATTAAAGATTCATAGGTCGTGCTCACAGCTATTGTTCTAGGCTAGTCAGCCTCTTAATATCCATAGGTTATGAAATCTTCAGAACATAGGGGAAACTGACCAAATTAGTCTTTATAGCATTCGAGGTCGTAACTCATAAGTTTAGTTGGACTTCTATATTTGTCTTATCCTGTGGACCTTCTAAGACCAAGATTTCCAAGGTAGAGTCTAGCGACCACATTAGCATTTATTAGAAAAGGTCTACTATTCTCCATGACAATTTCTACTGTGTTTTCCTTCTTTTGCATCCAGGTCCCACAACACCAGGAACTGATGGAGAGACCAAGGCACCCAATAGTTTGCATAGATCCAATCCCAACCCAACAACACATTGTATGCAGCAATAGCATCAAACACAAAGAAGGTGGTCATGGAAGTTCTTGAATCCACCTACAAATGGACCAGTGAGACTCTCCTTGGTTTACATGGTCTGCCCATAAAGTTAATCACCACTGCTACCATGAGTAGATCATCATCTCCTTTCTCAAGTTTCTTTATGACTGATGCTGGCATATATAATATATAATCATCCTGCTATATATTAAATCATTGTACATATTTTATATATTATATATCATATTACAATAATGCGCTCCTTTCTATTATCACCAAATGTAACCACTCCTTTAGGCTCAAAAGTGACAAATTGAGATTTGTCACCCATCATATGCCTTGAATAGCCACTATCAAGATACCAAAGTCGTTTCTTATCATAGGCTGCAAGACACTCCCACACAAAAAAGTCAAGTTTTTAGGTACCCAAGTCATCTTGGGTCCTTTGGGATTAGTAGTCATGGTTCCTTTTGGAACCCAAACCATTTTAATCATTTTTTCATTTAATTTTCTGAAATCACGTATATAGAATTTATGACCAATTTTACCATAATAATAACATGAGATGTTTGGGGTAGAATTTGATGAAGCTTTGACAAACAGATTTTTCAATAATTTTTGCTTCTTATAAGGTTTGAATCCTAATCCGATCTTATTAAAAACAGCTCTTTGTTCATTCAATAACATATTTAATTTTTCAAAGCTATATGTAAATTTCTCTACAAATGGTTTGATCTTTGCTAATTCATCACTTAAATTCTAGTTTTTATGAGTTAGCAAATTCAATTTTTCAGAAGCGATTTCCTT
Organism: Cocos nucifera; assembly: GCA_006176705.1. Lineage (NCBI taxonomy): Eukaryota > Viridiplantae > Streptophyta > Magnoliopsida > Arecales > Arecaceae > Cocos > Cocos nucifera. Next base: position 243,778 of record QRFJ01002802.1, on the reverse strand, counting down.
TTCGTGAATAAGTTCTGAATTTTGCCTTTTTAAATCTCTATTTTTCGAGGTTATTTTTCTAAATTCAGTCATAAGTTCAGTGAAAGCATCTTGTAATTCATCAAAGATGAAATCTAAAGGGTTTTCAGCATTTGCCTCCTCATGGTGTGCCATTAGGCAAAGGTTGGCCACTTCTTGTTACTCTTCTTCGGAGCTAGAATCCTCACTATCGCTCCAAGTGGCCATCATCGCCTTCTTGAACTTTTTGGATATTTTCTTGAAAATAGGGCAGTCCATTCTAAAATGGCCCAATTTCTTGCACTCGAAGCAAATGGATAGCTCATTTTCTTTTTCTCTCTTTTTCTTTACTTGGCTCACCCTTGAAATTTTTCTTCTTGAATCCTTGCTTCTTCTTCATAAACCTCTTGAACTTTCTAGCAATCATGGTCAAGTCTTCTTCTTCTCCTCTTCATCAGATTCTTCACTTTCATCATTCTTGGAAGTAGTTATCTTGAGAGCTATAGTCTTCTTTTTCTTGATTTCTTCCTCCATATTTTGCCTCATGTTTAATTCATAAGTTATTAAAGTCCCAAGAAGTTCTTCCAATGGTAGCTTGTTGAGGTTTTTGCTTTTTAGATGGCAGTGACTTTCGGTTCCCAAGCCTTTGGAAGTGATCTAAGAATTTTTCGAACAAGTTCACTGTTAGTATAAGATTTGCCTAGACTTTTCAAACCATTGATAATATCGGTGAATCTAATAAACATTTCAGAAATAGGTTCATTAGTTCCCATTTTTAATAATTTATATTTATGCACAAGCATATTTATTTTAGACTCCTTCACTTGATTGGCACCCTCATGGGTAACCTCTAGCCTATCCCAAATCTCCTTAGCCGATGCATATGTAGAAATTCTATTGAATTCATTAGGATCAAGTGTACAATATAAGACATTCATGGCCTTAGCATTTAACTCTATCATTCTCATGTCATGCTCATCCCAATCCTCTTCGGGTTTGGGAATTTCATTCGACCTTAATTGTGGGAGTGTGTGGGCCTTTGATTATCACTCTCCAAAGTTGATAATCAAGTGCTTGAATATAAATGTGCATACATGCTTTCCAATAAGTGTAATTTATTCCATTGAACAAAGATGGACGGTTGGTCGATTGCCTTTTGGCAAGGGATGCATTCATATGGGTTGCCATTTGATCTTAACTCTTGATTATTAAATCAAATGAAGTGAGTACCAAGGCTCTAATACCACTTATTACCCAGCAAGACAATCCAAGAGGGGGGGGTGAATTGGGTTTTTTGAAATTTAAACAAGTTATGTGCTGTTTTTTAAAACTAGTAAAATATCGAAGTGTGTTTTAGTTTTATGCAACTAAGTATGCTGAAATGCAGAAATGAAAATGAGATGGAGAGCAAAAGCCAAAGGCAATCACAAACACCAAAGAATTTATAGTGGTTCGGTGCCCCTTGCACCTACGTCCACTCCCCAAGATCCACTTAGAAATTTCCCTATAATCTCTCCAAAATTATAGCCGAATAGTTTTCCAAGGCTCACTATCCAAAATCTAGTTGATTTTACACCGACTCCAACCATAACCAAACCCTAAGCCAACCCTTGGCTTACAATCCAATTCTTAGGCTTGGATAGGCCTTCTTCTTAGCTTCAAAATCCTATTGAAGCTAAGTTACAAGAAGAATAAGCATTACACAACAAGAATAAAAAACAAAGCTCCTTAATGAGCAAAAGAATCAATGAGGCTTGTAGAATCTTCTTGATGGAGGCTTTTCAGTAGATTGAGCTTGTCTTCTTGCTGAATGGAATCACTTGATTTGATGTTTCTTGGAGTTGGGAGTGGGATGCTCTCTTTTCAAGGCTTTTTGGACTTTCTTTCTTCACTATTGATTCGTTCCAATGATTGAATGGTCATGTCACTTTCTCCAAGTGTTTTATAGCTTTTTCCCCACGTTTGGTAGGCTGGAGAAGGGTTTTTGACCGTTAGAAGAGTGAAAATAGCCGTTTGAAGAGTGAAAATAGCCGTTCTAAACATTCTGCAGAAACTAGCCATTAGAGCTCAAGTCGAAGCTCGAGTCGACTCGTTACTCTGCTCGAGCTCAAGTTGAGGCTCGAGTCAACTCGTCCCTCTGCTCGAGTCCATTCTGCACTTCATCCTAAAAATTATATTTTCTATATTTTCCTGAGACCTCGACTCGAGAACCTCGAGTTGAAGCTCGAGTCAACTCGTTACTCTGCTCGAGGCCTTGCCGAACTGTCCCGAAAACCCCATTCTCTATATTTTTCTATGACCTCGACTCAAGAAACTCGAGTCAACTGGATCCCCTACTCGAGACCGTGCCAACTGAAACTCTCGCATGCCAGTCTTCATTTTCGTGCCGTTTGAGCTCGAGTTGAATAAGGAGTTGACTTGAGGTCTGTTTATACTGAAAATTTTTGCTTTGACTAATTAATTTTCTTCAATTTTGGTTTTGAGATATCTCTTTTAGATCTTATTTTAAATATGATTTATGTCTCAAAAGCCTCCAACTTTTCCTTGTCCACTTCCAAATGCATTTTTATGGATGTCTCAATTGATACTCTAAAATGCATCCTGAAATATGATCTCAACAAATTAATTAGTCCAAACATATACTCATATTTTGTTACTCATCAAAATCAATTCTTGGGGTTAACACAATAAATAGTAAAGCTGGCAAACCGATTGCCGGCTACTTTTTTTTTGTTTTTAAAAAAATTTCATGAAATAGGCGATCACCCCTATTTCACGCCATGGAGCTGCTGGCGGCGTTTACGCTGCCCGACGGCCAACCAAAGGCCCTTCGGCGGCCTCTCCGATGGACCTCCTCTCTTTCTCCGACGGACCCCCTTCTCTCTCTTCCTCTCTTTTTCTCTTCCTCTTTTTTCCTCTCTCTTTTTCTCCTCCCTCTGTAAGTTCGCATCGATTCGATCCGGTATGGAACTGTACCGGACCATGCCGCCGGCCGACCGAAACGGCCACCAATACCAGAACTGAGAACCTTGGTATGTAATATTATAAATAATAATAATACTCAAGCCTTAATTCCAAACTAGTTGGGCTGGTCACATGAATCCTTTTCTTTTATTCTGCTCTATTTACAACCACAATTTCTGAAAGATGTAGCAATACCAAGTCCTTCCTTGCTACTTATAATATTACTACTTGCTACTTATAATATTATGGATTATATGTACGTGTAAAAATAATAATAATAATCAAGGTTTGCAATTTCCTATACCTAGTCTAACATCCTTGAGCAGTTTAAATTATGTTTTCCAAGTTAAATCTTTGACGTTAAATATAACCCAGCGATCACAAATTATGGGTGTATTAGTGAATTGAAAGATACACACTCATTTGATTTCCTACAAGCATCATGCATGGAAAAGACTAACAAAATGAACACTTACATACAATAATTGGTAAGTGTTTAACATAATGTGCATTATGTTCCAACATAACCTTTCCACTAAAAAACAAATAGCAAGTTAACAGGACAACTCTTTCAATGCAGTATTCAATTTTAACAATTTCATCACTTTTGAGAAAATGAGAACATTGTAGGCTAATCTAATATACAGCTTTCTATACTTGTGATATATTATATGGTGAGGTGATTTGAGCAGGACCCATCTACACTTTTCAAGGCTAATTTGTCTTAAGTGATTTAAGAGGGTTTTCAAAATTTAGCTCATAAAAGTTTAACCAAACACAAACAAGGCTGTCATGTTTGCTTGTGAAAAAGATAAAGTAAAAATCTTTGGCAAATTCCTCTAGTTGGTTGGCAGATATCTTTAGTAGGGTGCCTGAAGAACCACTTATTATAGCTTGTCACAAGATTTTCTTCCAACGGTCATTTAACTTAGGGACAATTGAAAGAAAACAACTAACCATCTAATTGTGTTAACAAACCAATGATGTATTACCTCAGTTTTAGATTAATCAAAAGCATTTTTCTGCTAAGAATACTTTATCTTTTCATGAACATATCATGCTTTTCTTACAGGCCTTTCATAATAAGGCAAGAATTCAAAATATACAATAACAACCAAAATTGCTCTACAATTTTTCCCTTCTTAACAATCTATAAATCTTTGAAACGTATATCAGATGGCTTCTCAATTAAATCATTTATGTGAAAGATTCAAAATCATTGGAAAGTTATCCACTAACTATCTAATTTGTTAACAAATAAATGATGTATTTTTTCCAGTTTTAGATTGATCAAAAGCATATTTTCATCTAAAGAATATTTTATCCTTTCATGAATATTTTCTTACAGGCCATTCATAAGAATGCAAGAATATAAAATATACAATAACAACCAAATTGCTCTATAATTTGTCCTTCTTGCCTATCTACACATATTTGAAACATATATCAAATGGCTTTACAATGAAATCATTAATGTGAAAGATTTAAAAACAGTTGAACTTAAGTTTCAACATAGCCTACCTTAAATCCAATGATCTACAGTAAAGATGTCATCAATTCTCAATTTGTGAATATTTACCTAAATATTTCTTGAAAATAAACAGGAAGGAGATTCAAGGTAAAAGCTTTGTTAATTTTGCATGTGAAGAGCAGTGAAAATGAGCGTACCACAATCATGATTGTAGAAAGATGGAAGCATATAAATAGCATTCCCAACAGCAGCATCAGCTTCAACTGAGGCAGCTGCTGATGTAAGCAGATCCTCATATGATCCTCCAGCCAATTCAACACGGAATGAATTTATACGAATTCTGGCAAGCACATTGATATACCATTGTTTGGTAAGAACTAGTCCAGTCAAAGAAAACTTATTCTTGATAGAGTGGTGAATAGAATGATGAAAGTAGCTACAAGTTAAGAAAGCAGACACTAAAGGAAGTGCAATAAATTTATAAGCTGAAGCAAAGGATACATGATATTTGTTTATCCTCAAACTTTGCCTTGATAAATGTGTACTTCAGCAATTCAAATTCCTCAACCACCTTAACATATGAGGAAAAAAAAAGAACAAGTAGATGAAATGAAACTAAAGAGAAATAAAAAACTGGATTCATCATAAAGGTCTGTTCATGTTCAAAGTTGAAGATAATAATTCCATAACATGTTCCTATCATGTAGAGGGATCAGGACTCCAAATACCTCTTCAAGTGTCTCAGGAAGTAAACAGGCTGGTTGAAGGATGTTAAGACTGTCTGCAGGTACTGCTCCCAATAAAATCATAGAGGCGAGACGCTTTACCATGAGAGGGTATTTCAATCCTCGAACCCTTCAGAAGAAAGGAAGTGAGATAGTATCTTTTACTCCGATGTGGTCAAAGGTAATTATGATAATCTCCGGTAAACAGGCTACAACAGTTTTTAACACCATGTTGAGATCAACCTAGGTTAGTCTCATGCCCCTTGAAATTTGAGCTTCATCTCAACTTGTGATTTGACAACACAAACCAGTTCAGTTCATGCTCAGTTTATTATATCTTATCTCACCTCGAGCTCTACTTGGCTTACTTATGAGAAACATGCTCTAGAACCGTGATCATTAAACCAAGGCTAAAAAGCTAATAGCCCTAGGTTATTACATTTATGGAAAACAAAAGGAAAATATGGTTCTACAAGAATAGCTAGCATAACAGGAGGCCAAGTTGACTAAGCTAGTAATTCCTTGCATACAGAAAGGATAATAATGCCACCACTGCATCACTGCATTATTGTTACAGTGCATGTTTAGTATCATAACTAGCCATTGATATGACTATATATAAACCATGTATTTGCATGCAAATAGTGAGATCATGACCATTTATAAAATTGCAGAAAAATGAGGACTACTAGTAAGGTGAGGGGTTGCTATAGTGTAATGGTATACAATGCATACCTATCTGATGATTTTTATTTATGTAATTGCAAATTTTATCCCACTGGACTACCTCATAAGGCTCCCAGGTGGTTGTTATCACCATTAATGTACCTAATGAATATTTTTTAAGAGGACAAGATAATTGGGGGCAGATCAATGTTATAAGACCAAATATTAGATGGTAAAAACATGCTCAACTTGGGGGAGACAAGGTTACATGGAATTAACAAATTATTGAAGTAGCTACTAGGCAAAAAAGCACCATTGTGTAAGGGTTTTCATGAAAGAAGAATGCAAAATGGCTGATTAAGTTGCTAAAAGAGATAATCTGTATCTAGATTCTTATATTCAAAAAGGATATCATAGTTTGATACAAACCAAGATCAAAAGAAACCGACATATCTAATATCATGCTTTTCATTTGGCAAACTGAGCACTTTTAACATGATGATTCTTAAGGCATGTTTATTTCTTCTTTACCGAGAGGCCAAAATCTAGTTCAATCCAAAGTGGACACTCTTGACTGTTTTATTTCTTTGTAACCAAGCCCAAACTCCAGATTCAAGTTCCCAATTCAACCAAATTGGCCGAACTTGACTTCAGAAGAGAAGGCTCTGAAGTCATGTCCCAAGAGGGTAAAGCATTTAATGCTTCACACGCTCCATGCGAATGCATGCACTTCCTATGTACCAGTTGTTACGAGACAGATAGCCGAATTGACAGAACTTGAGTTTTTTTCCTGTGAAACAGAAAAGCTTATCAGAACCCGTTGTCAAAACTCAATTACTGAGATCCCAAATTCAGACACTTCTGATACTTGCGAGCAAACAAACGTGCCCAAGATCAATGTTTTAGCATCCTTCAGGTTGTACGCTCACATAGTTTGGTTTATAAGGTTCCCAGCACTGAAAGTTTTAAACAATAGGCAACACACACAAACTCATGTTGATTCTCACTTGATGGATTGCCTGGCTCATGTTATCTGGAAGTATCAATAATTGGCTAGATAACACAATAGTTTTCAACTGTTTGAAGCAGCAAACTAATAATTAACGAATGTAAACTGTATGTATAATTTTAGCTAATTTTAACTCATCTTTTCCCCTTTAATAATACATAATATGTAAGTTCTTCAACAAACACGACAACACAAGCATTAAGCATCAACTGTCTAGAGTAGATTCATGAGTGCATATGGTTCACCAGTTTAGTCAACATCTTTGTATTGTCTAGTATAGTGTAGAAGAATCTCAGAAATGTTAAAAAGCACGATTCAAGTTGAGAATATCAAATATTTTCAAGAGGCTCGACCTGGCAACCCAAGCAAAAGCTCATTAGCTGATCTTTTGACATTCCTAGTCCCATGGCCACTCTTTTGGAGGTTGTAGTGTCAGATGGTTTAACAAAATAAATACAAATTTGATATGATGACAAGCCTCTAGAAAATTTGGGGAAATTGGAAGGTATTGGAAAAGAAGCACCAAGAAACCAAGGAAATCCAGACATACCAATGACAACCTAAGATGTAGAAACATCAAGACAATGCCCCAGCAACAATATTTTTTATAATGTTCCAAATACTTGCATACCTGCAGTGATTATCGTACAATGACCAATCTGTTTTCTTCTCCACCTCAAAGAAAGCCTAACACAATATTTAGAGAAAATAATTAAGAAGCAGAAAGTGATTCTGTAGAAATACGTAATTTTACAACTGAAAATTTTTGCTATCAGGAAACTAGTTAAATTACATGCACCAATTATGTTACAACTAAAATGATATTGTATTTTAGAATTTATAGAAAAACCAGATAAAGTGAGTGCACCAGGCAACTAGAACCATAATATACATATTTAGAAAAAAAAGCACTAACATGTAAAAAAGTGATTCTGTAAAAACACCTAATTTTACAACTGAAATTTTTTTATATCAGGAAACTAGTTAAATTACATGCACCAATTATGTTCTAACTAGAGTAATATTGTATTTTAGAATTTATAGAAAAACCAGATAAAGTGAGTCAACCAGGCAGCTAGTACCATAATATACATATTTTGAAAAGAAGCACTAATAGCACTCCTGTCTATTGCTCAGACACCCTGCAGTCAATTTCCAAGGTCCAAACCCGCTTCAACCAGTAAAGAAGGTAGTATTAGTGACGTTGGGGTCAATTTTAGTCACCACTAATGAATCATCAGAAGCTAAAAATAATATACTTATTGTTATATTACTTCTGAACTATACGTGAATTCTTTTAAAATAAGCTATTAGATAGTGTACTTCCAAACAAGAAAAAGTCCCCTTTATTTGTCATTTTGCAGATTCAGACCACTTTTTCTGGCATGATGATTTTCAAAATGAACAAACTCTTGCCCAGGACTAACAGTGGACAAGCTTGTAGATACGTTGAAGAAGAGGTAATTACATGGTGAAAGGCACATACTTCAATAATAAATGCATAATTTTTCATACAAAGGCACATAATTTTATATTGAATGCATGCACTTTTTCTAAACATGCTATATGCATTCCTGAACTGAAGTGTGTCCATGGGATCAGGGGCAAAAGCATTCAAAAATATTGGTCCAATTTCTTTCACAAAGTCATAAATAGATGAACAAATAAAAGAAATAAAGATGACCCAAATATGCAGAAATTCCCTGCAAAATTCCCTACCAGATACGCTTGATGGAATTCTTTGTTGCAAGCAAACCAATGAAATAAAGGATTTATCTGTCATTAGAGCTCGCCACAATTCCTTCCAACAGCCACTACAAACCTCAATTAATAAGTCAAAGCATTCAATTTTGCATACTGCCTGATGACAAAGTTGCATCCTGGTCCTCTTAATGACAGGTTCTACTTTAAGTTTCCTCCCAGCCAACCATGGCTAAATAATACAAGCAAATCCAGAAAACTGCCAATCAGTAATTTGTAGAATCTCTGAATCTACCGGACTTTTCAAGAAATCTTGTGTTATGATAAACTTCCACTTAAAATTCACATATTGGAGATGCCAAATTTCTGTCCAACTTCAATAGTGAGGTTTGATTATAGAAATATGTGGCCTCAATCTATATGACTATAATATTTTAAGTCCATGACTCCAAAAGTCATAAATCAGGTAGAATCTACATCTGAACAAGTTTTTCTTGACAATGAATTGAAGGGTTGTGATGAAATCGTATTGTGTGCAACATAATATGGAAATTATTGCTGCATTTTAATTTTCCTCCAATCTGAAAAGAAAAGAATAGACAAGGATACAGAATTAAAGATAACATATACAAAATTATACAAGCACGCCGATATAGGAAATCCATTTGTTAAAAATTCTAGAGTTATAGGTCTTCCTGCAGTCCTTAGATAAGCTCTCCTCTTGCACTTCAGGTACATATGGTGATGAAGGTGATGCAGCACAGCCTAGAGGATGGTACGATCATGGTAACAATATTCACCAATTTTTCAAAAAAATGCGAATTGTTCTTGAGGGAGCCTTAGCTGAATTGTTCTGCAATATATTTGCTGATTCACAATCCGTTTGTCAATGTTTCATAAAACTGACAGACTTCACAATATTCATGAATAGAAAATGGTTCACCCAATGGATAACATATTGGAAGTGGGTATGCTCTAAAAGCCATTTGCATATTTAACAACAAGGATGGTTGAGTTACGGCTATCCCCTATCAACACAGTCATATACAGTATAAGATATATGTCATACATCAGTCATAGAGCCAGAAAAAAGTCCGTAGATACTATGAGGGTTTATCCAAGTGAATGGGGCCCACAGGAGAATTGGAGAAACCTAGATATTAGAAACTTGCTCAGCTATGGGTGAGATTAGCATTGCACCTATAAGTGAGGGGTGGACAATAATAGTGTGGAATTTCTCCTTCACCGGTATCAAACCTCACACTAACATCTGGGTGTGCCATCACGGTCAACACTGGCAATCTATCTCAAAAACTACCATCAAAGGAAGAGGTGCAAATTAGGTTCACAGGCCCACAAGTGGTCCTTTGACCTAAAGAACAAGACACATCGCCGTATTCAAAGATCAGTAAATTTGCGGCCAACACATGTGCTGACTATGATACCCTAGATGATGTTCCTGATAGGGAGCATTCATTTATTGGATTCTGTTGGTTCTAAAAATGGACCACCGCCGGAGATTGCTAGAGTTAGCGTCCGAGATCTTGCCGAAGAGACCTGCAAAATAGAGTCCTAGCCGGAGGTGGATGGTTCCAGCATGGACTCTCCGATAATCAAGTCAAAAATATCACCAACAAAAATGAAATATGCAGGAGTTAGATAATAAAAAGAGTTCTTAGACCAGAAAATGTATCTGGAGGGTCTTATTTATAGATGGAGCCTGTAACAGATTGATGGTGACCGCTGTAACTAAATATCAGAAGGCCGTTCGAACCATTTAGATTTTGTTACGGAGAGTGGGCTAACAATTACAGCCACTTGATGGCGGTTAGCCATTGTCTGTTGAAGTCTAGATAGAGGTCGGATGTTTTCGAGCTTGATAGCAGATCATTTGGTCTAAAATTATATCATGAAGTCTAGGATCGGATGGACTAAGCTTGAAGATTGTTTTTTGGACCAGGAGTGATGAGCTCAATGATCAGATTTTTTATTTGGACTATAGTAGGATCGCTTCAATTGCCAGCCAAAAGTTCAGTCATCTTCAAGGTCGGCTCTTAATGGAGATTGATGTTTTGGACTAAAGTTGTATTATAAAATCTAAGGCCAGAGAGAATGACCCCGGGGGTCAGCTACTTGAATTGGATTTATACTTGGGGTACCAAGGTTGGACTAACTTGAGGGCCAAACTAGTATTAAGCTTCTTAGTTGAAACTGCGACGAGGTTACTCTAACAGATTTAAGAGAGATTTGTAGGGAGTTTGGCCATACTCAAGGTCGGATCTTGTTGAAATCTTGTGTTGCATAGTGATTGTCGTTTATCCTTAACTAAAGATCAAAATCAAACAAATACCAAGTCTCCCTACCGGCTAAAGTTCGAGGTCGGGTCTCGGCAAGATCTACTACTATGAAAATGCTATTATCAAGCCTGAATCGAAGGTCGGAGTACTTTGAATTAGGAGCAAATCCTTTGGTGCTAAACCGAGCTTGGGAACCAATTTAACTGCATTTCGAACTGGGTTGTGTGGATAATATCTTCTGGAGATCGGCAAGAGCCGACCTGCCTGGATTTCGACAGGACCTCTGCCATCACGAGTTCGAAGTTCGGACGAAGGAAGTACTCAAACTTGCTATCGCCGAAGTCCAGCTCTGCCACCGCTTGTAAGATAAGATATTTTTTGCAGAAACCAAGTCGGGACAAAAGCTTCATCACTGCATAAAGACTTGAAAAGATTTCAAATTTCAAAACACTTTTCGGACGCCGAGCTTCATGTCCGGCACAATAAATACTCTGCCTGACACCCGCAGTTACCATAAAAGTCTGGACACGTGGCAAATTGGAATACGATGACGATGATTCGGCATCATGGAGGTTTAGCGCCCTCCCAGCTATTTAAGCTTCTTTTTTCACTTTCTTTCTCATTCTGATACCTTTCTTCTCCGGTTCTCCTTCTGCCATCATCTTCCCTGACTCCGACCGCCCTAGCCCTTCATACTTTCCTCAGTCTCAATCGCCCTTTCTTCATCCATTTTCTACCATTTCGACTTCCGCATCGAGATTTCCACATCTCTAGGTTAGTGTTCCAACTTTTCTTCTTTTTTTTTTTTTTGCTTTAACATCTTCATTTTGTTTTTAGGGTTCTTTTAGAATCCATCCGCTCTTCCTTCGGTTTTCAAGATTTTTCTCCATTTTTCTCTAATTTTTGGTTGGTTCCTTTCGATTTTCTTTAATCCGAAATGACTTCTCCTGATTCAGAGTGCTCTTGGTCTTCTTCTTTTGAGAATCTCTCTGGACCAAACCCCTCAAAACCCGATCCTGAAATAGATCCCAAATCTAGAGATGAGGCCCATCCGACCTTCATACCTGGGACCTTGCTTCCACTCTTTCTTTTGATGACCTATCCTTCATCCGAACTCGATATGAAGTTCCTTCTGAGTATGAACTTGAGCTACCAAGATCGGACAATAGAATCTATGCCCCTCTCCCAAGTCGGCTTGGTTTGTACTTAGAAGCTCTACAAGCCGAGCTTAGGTTACCGATTTCTTCTTTTATTATCGAACTTTTCGCTTTTATGATGTCTTTATCTTCTGTAATTTCTAATCCTTTCCGTTTTATTGTGGGATTCTTGGCAGTTTATTTTTTGGCCGAGATCCAACCTACCATTTCTCTATTTCGAACTTTCTTCACCCTTAAACGTCACCCCACTGCCAAGGACTGGTGGTACATATCTCCTTAGTTCGGCAAAAAGAGGTTGATCAAGAGCACTCCTTCCTCCATTCACAGTTGGAAGTAGAAATTCTTTTTTGTTTCTAATCCTTTGATCAAATGGAGACTTCCACATTAGAGTCAGCCAAAAGAATCTATTCGTAAGGCACCAGGATTGGAAAAAAGGGATTCTGAAAGAGTTAAAATTTTGAGGGACTATAAAATTCCTCCACTAACCCAATTACTATCTAATCAAACTCTTTTCAACATCGGCTTGAGTCCTGCTAACCCAGAAGGTATCAACTTATACTTCTCTTGATTTCTTATCTTCGTCTGATCTTGGTTTGTTTATATTAGCAGAAATGACTCCCAAGGAACTTGAGTTATTGCAGATGGGGCGCCAGTTGAGGGAAAGAAAGGGTACCAGCTCAGAAGAAACATCCAAGCGAGCCAAAATCTCCGAGCCGAGCCCCACTGCTTCTACTCTTGCTCCTGCTATTCCAGAGGTCGAAGTAGCCCTACCGACCCCAAGCATACCGAATGAGACTGTTGCTCCATTGCCTCCCGTTGAAAAGAAAAAGAAGGATAGAGAAAAGAAGAAGATGGCCATTGCCAAGAAACTTCGATCGCAGAAAGATGCTAGGCAGTCGAGCAGCAATAACATTGATTGAAAGACGGCTACCCTTGACAGCTGGAGAGGGTGGTTTAAGCTCTTGTAGAAGAGTATATGCTGCCGATCTAGATCAATAAAATCCATCACATGAACTCCCAAGAATAGAAGAAAGGAACACTTGCAACTTTTCTTGTGGTAATTGCTTCATTACTTTTCAAATTTAATTATTCTTCGATAGCAAGACTAACTTCGTCGTTTACAACTAGGTTATTTGACCGTTGGCATTGAGTCGACCAACAATAACAAGGCTGAGACATCCAGAGCTCTAAAGGAAGCCGAAGTAGCCAAAGCTGAGACCTCCGAATATAAGGCTGAAGTCAAGCATCTTAAGAAGGCGCTCAAAAAAGCAGAGAAAACTTCAATCGAGGTAGAGAGTGCCTTGATTTCCATCAGAACTTGAGTTTTTGAAACATTCAAAGAGGCATAATTATTGAATCTTCTCGGAGGGGGGCTCTGCTGCATTCTTCTATCAGAGTTTCTTGGCCGACGAGCCCAAGGTAGGGTTCGAGTTCATCTACATTTAGGAGATGTCCTAGAACACGACCGACCTTCTCTCAGCCTTTCAGGGGGGAGAGAAGACTTGCTGGATTCTCCTGCCAAGTATTCCTTTACGGCATCAGCATCCCATAATTTAAACGCCTCTTCAGCTCGAGCATAGCCCTCAACCCGAGCCAACATGTCGGCGAAATCCCGAAGATACTTCTTCTCCAATGAGAAGAGGATATCATTTTTTAGAAGACCGCCTTTCAAAGCGGCCATTGCAATAGACTAGTCCAAATTTTGAACCTCCAAGGTCGTAGTATTAAAACAGCTGATATAGGCTCGAATGGATTCTTCCTCTCACTGCTTGATGTTAATGAGGGAATCCGACCACCGCCTCTGACGTCGACTGCTGACAAAATGAGCCGCAAACTGATGATTTAATTAATCAAAAGAATAAATGATACTCGATTTTAGGACCGAGTAGCAATTTCATGTCGTATCCTTCAAAGTTAATGGGAAAGCTTGACACAGAATTGCATCCAATGCACCATGTAGTAACATCATAGTTCAGAAAGCTTCCAGATGGTCAACCGTATCTGAAGTCCCATCATGGCTTTCAAACTATGGGAGCTTGAAATTCAACGGATGGGACTCCTGCATAATCTGGATAGTAAAAGACAGGTCGATGCAGATCTTGTCATTCCAAATTGAGGCTGAATTGCAAAGCTCTGCAATCCACCTATTCATTTCTTAAAATTTCAGATTGAGATCATCATCTTGATTGCGAATCTCAAAGCATAGTGACCTTGATGGGGGCAATAATTTTTCGAGAATAGAATCATGCTCCGAACAGGGACTCATAGCTCTCTGCTTTCCTCTTCTAGGACTTCTTGGTTGGCTTCTCCAAGTGGGTCTCCTCTGCTCCATATCCTAATGCTCCAACGATGGCTTTTCAAGTGGTGTCGGTACCGGAGCTTGCTATATAGCATGTATGGCCTTCGTAAGCTTCTTCACCTACCAACAGGTTGAATTGACTTGTGTCTACCACCGCCGTTGGCTGGAGACGTTGCAGTACAGGTGACAACATCGAAGCTGGACGATCAGCTGGTTCCGGATCTAAAGAAGAAGCAATGGCGACATATCACTGAAAAGATAATATTTTGAGAGGCATTTTTGCTTGAATGATGGAAATAATCTCTCAACTAGATACTTCTTTTAGAACAAGGGCTCACTAACCCTTCCTCTAGCGCCAATCCTATTGGTGCTGAAAATGGACTACCGCTGGAGATTGCTGGAATTGGTGTCCAAGATCTTGCCGAAAAGATCTACAAAATAAAATCCTGGCCAGAGGTGGGTGGCTCCGATGTGGACCCTCCAACGATCAAGTCAAAAATCTCACCAACAAGAATAGACTATGCAAGAGTTAGATAATGAAAAGAGTTCTTAAACCAAATAATGTATCTGGAGGGTCTTATTTATAGATAGAGCATGTAACAGATTAATGGTAACCGCTGTAACTGAATGTCAGAAGGCCGTTCAGACCATTCAGATTTTGTTACGGAGAGTGGACTGACAGTTACAACCACTTGATGGCGGTTAGCCATTATCTGTTAAAGTCTGGATGGAGGTCGGATGCTTCCAAGCTTAACAGCAGGTCATTTGGTCCGAGATTATATCATGGAGTCTAGGATCGGATGGACTGAGCTTGAAGATTGTTCTTTGGACCAGAAGTGATGAGCTCAAGGATCGGATTTCTGATTTGAACTGTAGTAAGACCGCTTCAATCATTCTCAAGAAAGTCAGCCAGAAATTCGGTCATCTTCAAGATCAGCTCTTGATGGAGATTGATATTTTGGACTGAAGTTGTATTATAAAATCTAAGGTTAGAGAAAATGAGCCCGAGGGTCAGCTACTTGAACTGGATTTATACTTGGGGTACCAAGGTTGGACTAACTTGAGGGCCGAACTAGTACTGGGCTTCTTAGATGAAACTGCGACAAGGTTACTCTAACTGATTTAAGAGAGATTGGTCGGAAGTTCGGCCATACTCAAGGTCAGATCTTGTTGAAATCTAGTGTTGCAGAGTGGCTATCATTTATCCTGAACTGAAGATCAGAATCAAACAAATACCAAGTCTCCCTACAGGCTAAAGTTTGTCTGGCTAAAGTTCAAGGTCGGGTCTCGGCAAGATCTACTACTATGAAAACGCTGTTATCAAGCCTAAATCGAATGGCGGAGTTCTTTGAATTTGGAGCAGATCCTTTGGTGCTAAACCAAGCTTGGGAACCAATTTAACTGCATTTCAAATTGGGTCGTATCCTGAACCTAGATGATATCTTCTGGAGATTGGCAAGAGCCGACCTACCCGGACTTCGGCGGGACCTATTTTTTCATCAAACAGATTCAAATATAATTGAGATTCAGGTTGGACACATGGAAGCCATCACAATGCCACAACATCAATATTAAAACATGGACATGGTTAGATATGTTAGACTCGAGCTAGCAGTAACTTGAAAGATTTTGAAAATAATTGTTGAGCAAAATTACTATAGGTAATAATTAATTATTTGTAAAAGGGATTTGTGGGAACAGTTTTCACAAAAGGATCTCTAACATGATTCAGGGTTCTAACAAGTCATTAATGACAAAAGGACTGACAGTGTCATGCTGAATGATCATATAGGAACACTAGAATGATAGGGAACTGAATTGTAGAACATGGTTTGTACAAGAACAAAGTCTTTCATTCATCAATACTACATTATCTCATCATATTAGTGTGCAGCCTCAATTATAGATGACCTAAAAGTGCCTACTAATGTAAAAGGCCCTGCAGTTAAATCTAATTACAAGTTAGCCCTTAGCTCATGACCATATAACTTGTTGACAAAGTACACATGAAATAAAATTAAAGCTACTTGATGCTCAAGCAAGTGATTTAATGGCTAAGTAAAATAATATGAAATAGAAGATAATAATAGAAAATCACTCAACTAATGATTCAAATAAAAGAAGCCAAACTAATAAGACTCGGATGCCTTTGTTAACTAATTAAGACTCAATTAACTTGACTAAAGCACAAGATTAACACTAGAAGATCTTAATCCACAAATCATCAACAAGCTCAACTTTTGTAAGTGCATGATATGACATCTTAGGTTCAAGATCTTCCTGTTGTTTTCTTGCCTCCAAGATTTGATTATGAATTATTATCCATGGCTTTTGTTGTCCCAAGTTCTTCATTAGTGCCTGCACATGTTCATTTGATGATGTTGTTTATCCTTGTTGCATGTCATCCAAAACATAGACTCTATTCTTTGATTACAATTGTCCTTAAGGATCTTGATAGGACATTGTTAGTATCAAAAAAGATTTTGTTTGAGAGCTAAAAGAAAAAAGAAACAAAATGCAGAAAATTATGAAAGCGAGCAGATAGGAGAGAAGAAATGCAAAGTCACAAGATCCAAACTCACTTCAAAGGGCTTCACGCTAAGTTTTGCACTATACAAGATGTTGGTGCAGAATTTGGTTGACGTCGGATCGAGCTGGAGTCGAGGAAGACGAGGTCGCCGCCAGTGACCTGCAAAACAAAGTCCCATCCGGAGTTGATGGTGGTGACTCCGGTAGAGCCCCCAGACGGTCAAGTTAGCTCTTCTGGCCAACAGAAATGGAGTGCTCAGAGAGGAGTTCGGTAGAGTTTCGGGAAGAAGAAAAAAGCTTAACAAAAACGTATCTGAAGGATCCCTTTTATAGATAGAGCTTGTTGTAACTATCCTAATAAATGACTGTCGTAACCATTCTGATAAATGTCGATCGTGATTGTCTTGATAAATGCCGATCGTGATTGTCATGATAACTGTAACCGTTCAGTAGTGGGATTGTCTGTAGGAATCCATCTGAAGGAACATTCCGAAAGGAGTTCGGCTCCTATAGGAATCCGACCGCTAGAGGAGTCCAGAAGAAGTTCGGCTTTCGTAGAAGCTCGGTTGCTGGAGAAGTCTGAAAGGAGTTCGGCTTCCGTAGAAGCTCGGTTGCTGGAGGAGTCCGAGGAGTTCGGCTTCCGTAGAAGCTCGACTGCTGGAGGAGTCCGAAAGAAGTTCGGCTCGCATAGGAGCCCGACTACTAGAGGAGTCCGAAAGGAGTTCGGCTTCCGTAGAAGCTCAACTGTTGGAGGAGTCCGGAAGGAGTTCGGCTGCTGAGAAGTTCGACCGACTGAAGAGGTTCGGTTGGGGCTTGGCCGCTGAAAAGTTCGGCTAGGTTGTCCGCTGGATAGTTCGGCCACTGAATGAATCCGGCTGTTAGGGAGAAAATTTTCGATTGAAGCTCTTCCGTGATTACCAGCCGCATTAGACTAAGCTTCAGACTAGACTTCAGCGGGAGTGGGATTTATCCCCAACACGAGAATAATCAAATGGAAAGGAAAAGGGTCTCATTCATCAGTACTGCATCATCTCATTACACTCTCAGGAGGAGCAACAACTATTTATAGATGACCTAAGAGTGGTTCTGAGCAAAATGCTTCTCCTCTTAAATTTAATTACGTATAAGCCCTTGCTTCATCCCCAAGTAATTTGTTGTCCAAGTAAACATCAAATAAAAAAATTAATGTTTCTTTATGCTAACCAAGGAAATAGCTAAGTAAAATAATAGAAAAATAAGTAATATAAGATTGCATGGACATTACTACTGACTCGAATAAAGAAAAGAGTAAGCTAACTAATAAGAATCAAATTACTCAATCAACTCTAAGCACGTGATAAAACCTGAAAGCTCTTGATCCACAAATCATAAAATAGCTTGACTTTGGCAACTATATTAGAAGGTCAAAGGTGAATGTAATTTATGTTGTAGACTTGTGGATGTAGATGTTGATTGTTTAACCAAGTCAACTCATAACTCAATCACCTCCAGGTTTAGTTGGTTGTTTAGGATCAGCTTATTTCCCTTCAAAAGAGTATTGTTAGGATTAGGAAAGGTGGCTGCATAAGGCTATCAAAAAGAAGATGTATGCTACTGGGTAAAAACAGAGAACAATGTTTAGTTTGAGACCATAAGTTGCCACAGACCTTAGTTTTCTCTCCTACCATCTTCTATTCTTCATTTACTTTCCCTTCTCTTCTGCTTTCTTCCATATTATTTCACTGTTTTCTTCTCTTGCTTGATTAAAATCCAGCATATTCTTCTATCTTCATATCTGAAGTCAGATCTAGATCTATTCTCTTTGCTGTTATCTTTTTGTAAAATTCAGATTGAATAAGAAAAAAAATATGAAGAACAAACAAAGTAGAACTAACATTTAAAATCAGAAAGATTATATGATTATGATTAAGAAACTATAAAACCTATACCACCTAAAATAATTCTCTCATTTGGAAAAGAAAATATTACTAAAACTTTGGTATATGAAAGAACATTAACAGCTAAAATAATTCTCAAGCAATCAATATAAACATACAGTCTAATGTTCCTAAATTAAAAATAAAAGATTATACATTACATTTAAATTTTAAAAAAAATGTAAAGCTAATTTAGGTACATTACAAGATCTAATTTTCTTGATCGAAAATTATGGATTCTTGGTAAACCACCTGTTTTGGTCAAATATCTAATGTCTCATCTTCCATTCTATGAAAGGACTGCTCCAGTTAGAATACAGATTCTTGATTTAGTCTCTTTCAAGCATGCAAAAAAGTACCATAGTTAGCTCTCATAGTTTTACTTCATGATTCAACTTTTGGTCCCTGTGACCTTGATTTGCATTTCTTAGTCCTTGTTCCCATGCTTTTTTATTGTGTCTCTAGCATGCAACCCTCTGGGTGTACATTAAATCATCATAAACTGTCACTCCAATATTTCTGGATGAGGCTTCTGTTCATCCATGGACAGGTGTCTGATGTAGGCATTGGGAAACCAATTCAGTCTGACGCTTGGAGCATATCGTCAGCTTAATTCCAGAGCTTGTGTTGTCTGTAACAGCAAAAACTGATCATGATGCTTTTGACTCCTTTGCTTTGCCCATTATCTATTTTATAATGGTATTTGACACCAAAGGATGCACAACACATCTTAAAAACTCTGATAATTAGCTTGGCCTAGATGCATCTTCATGGCTCCTTAGTGGAATTCCAAATGTCTAGCAACTATTACGAGCTATGGATTTGGATCAGCACATCTGTGAGTGGTTGCCCTTCATGGTAGAGTTGAATGTTTCTGTGACTATCAACATCTCTATCTATTCCTTATATACTGAAAACAACCCATTTGAATGGCTTCTCCGTCAAGATACAATTGCTATCATTAAGGCTATCATCACCAAGAAAATAGTTGAAACAATTGTTACAATACCCAGATATATGTATCTTTCACTTCTAGCCATTAGATCTTCATGGATGCTCTTGTTTGATCACTCTGTGCTTTAAGGCATTCCTTCTCTAGCAATCGCAAACACCTGAGCAACCTCAAGGAAGACTAGTAAACATTGTTTGTGAAACAAGCTCCATCATCAACTTCAAAGAACTTGCCATAGATTCAAGTGAAGAGAACGAAAAGGTCACTTGGACGTGTTTGGTTGACGATTAAAATTGGAATCAAATTCAGAATCAGAATGGATTGATGATATGTTTGGTTCGTGACCAGAATCAGAATAGGAATTAGAATGAGATTTGAATACTAGGGGAGAGTAGGGATTGGATTTGGGGGGATTGGAGCATTCTCATTCCTCCTTAGAATCGGAATAGGAATGGGACTCCCCACAACCAAATGGCTGGAAAGTGAGTCATCCATTCCCATTCTCCAGTCCAACTTCCCCACAACCAAACATGCCTTTAAAAAAGAATAATCACATTAAGCTCACAGAATCGTCACTCACTGAAGATCCAGTTCTATATCACCATCACTTTTCAAAGAAAACAATAGTTAAGAACACTCAGCAAGAATGTATTAAATCCTCCAGTGCTACTTAATATGCATTTGCCACATGGCCTATGATGTACTAGTCATCTATAGACAAAAGAATCAAGCGAACAAATTATATTGGTAATTATACACAAAATAAAACCTTCTGCAAGGAAAAGAATCATAGCAGATGTCAAACTACCAAGTGATCAAATCAAGGGAAAGGGAAGAGAATGTAGGAACTGACCTTGGAATTCTCTCTGCAATCCTCACTGCAGAAATAGTAGGATCTGGAACTTTCCTGCCCCAACTTCCTTAGACAATAATAACACACCTGCAAAGACCAAAAGAATAAATGATATAGCGTTAAGAGTTTGATCACAAGAAGAGGAAGGAAGAAGAGGAGGGATTGAGTGGGGAGAAGAGAATACTTTGTGGAGGAGAGAGTAAGAGGGGTAGGTGACCAAGGGCTGGGCGGAGTGGATCAGTTCGCCGGTTCCAATTTTCCGCGTCGCAAACACGCCCCTTCCAGCCGACTCGGTAAGAGCGACTCGGATCGGCGGAGGGCCGGATCTCGCGGCCGGGTTGCGGACATTGGCCGCCGTGGTGGAGTAGGTGGCGGTGGTGGAGAGAGAGGCTGCGACGGGAGGGTTTAGGGTCCTACGCCGCAGGCGGCGTAGCTCCGACGACGTCCAGCGGCGGGAGGTGACGGCACGGTCGAGGAACATGCTGCTCGTGGGGCGGGACGACAGAGGAGACCGGAGAGGAATGGAGCGCCCTATCTTCTGTGATTTTTTTTCTTGTTTAGTTTGTACAAATCCGCAAGCTAAATATCGCTATATTTCTAGGGGGCAAAATCTAAAAATAAAAATGCTCATAATAAAGTAGCACAACTTGCTATAGTAAATCATTCTCTAATTTTCTAAAATATCATAGGTGTTTGGTTGGTCATAGAAATGTTTTCAAAAAATATTATTTTTATTAATAATAACTATCATCGAAGATATGTTTATTTTTGCATATAATCATTATTAAAAATTTATTTAAAGATAATCTAGCTTTTGATCGAGATGTGGAATGTGGAATGACGGTTTATCTACCGACATTATCAAATCCGCAAGCTAAATATCGCCTTATTTCTAGGGGGCAAAATCTAAGAATAAAAATGCTCATAATAAAGTAACACAACTTGCTATAGTAAATCATTCTCTAATTTTCTAAAATGTCTGGGATGTTTGGATGGTCATAGAAATGTTTTCAAGAAATATTATTTTTATTGATAATAGCTATCATCGAGGACATGCTTGTTTTTGCGTATAACCATTACTAAGAATTTATTTGGAGATAATCTAGCTTTTGGTCGAGATGTGGAATGACGGTTTATCTACTGACATTATCAAAACCTCGACTGCATGCCAATCTAATCAGCTTGGGCCATATCCAATTGACATAAGAAGCAAAGACTCATGGCAATAATTACACGAGTAGTTGCCTAATCTACTCCATATTTCATATATGCTTCAGAACGAATGCATAACAGCCCATCCCGATCAAAAAAGGTAGAAACAATATAATCTTCTCAATCACTCATGCCCTTCTTTCTAAAACTAGCCAGCCGCCCCACTTATAAATAGGAGGGCATGGAAGACCTCCAGGTAAGCTCTTTGGCCAAACTCTCTCCCTCTTTTTTACTTTTCTTTGGTAACTAACTTGAGCATCGAAAGATTCCGATGAGAGACTTAATTTGCAAGTTCTCCACCATTCGATATAGAATCAAGCTTCAGTCATACTAGATTTGTCTGCTCCAATGCCAGGTCGGCTGCTAGCAGCAATCGATTGGAGCTAGAGAAAGGACCCAGGCCTACTTAGAAAGTGTTGGTGCGAAAATCTGTGAGGACACTTGAGGTAGCCGAAGTTGGAAAAGTAAGGTCGCTGATGGAATCTGCAAAATAAAGTCCAAATCGAAGGTGGGTAGCTTCGGTAGGATCCTCCAATGCTCAAGTCAATTCTCTGACCAACTGGAATGGAGTACTCAGAAAATAAAGAAGTAGAGTGACAGAAAAAAGAAGAGAGCTTAGAGAAAAATATATCTGAAGGGTCTCTTTTATAAATGGAGCGTGTAACAAACTGATAGTGATAGCCATAACCGTCTGTTAGTGGGCCTCTTAGGTCATGTGATGTTTGTTATGGAGGATAAGTTATCATTTATCATGACTTGCAGGTGATTAAGATCCATTTATTGGAGTTCGAATGCAGGTTGAGGACTTCAATATACGTAGTGAACTTACAATTGATCGAGGTCCGTAGGGATAATATCTTATGACTTTAAGAAATTTGAAAGCCTTCGGACTAACGTGCAGACATGTGCCTCTTAAAGTATCATGTTCCATCTTTCGTGGAGTAGTTGTCATGAGTTAGTAGTTTGACGAGATCCAATCAGTGGTTTGACGAGGTTTTTTTGGTGGTTCCAGCTGGCAAACGTAACACGGGCTAAGTAGGTCCCCAACTTAGGGAGAGAAGCTTGTTTTGAAGGTTATTCAAATAGAAAGACTTCAGCTGAAGGAAGCACGATTGAAAGGAGTACGTCCTAAAGAAGTCCGCTTGGAAGGAGCGCGACTGGAGAAGTCTGTTCGGAAGGAGCGCTATCAAAAGAATCCGTTTGGAAGGAATCTGACTGAAAAAGTCTGTCTAGAAGGAGCACTACTGAAAGAGTCCATCTAGAAGGAGCATGTTGTCCGCAATATAGGACTTCAACTGTCTTCCAAGCTCATCACCAATCAAGGTCGGGAGGGCTGAACTTTGATCTTACCATTCATTTTAAGTTAAGAAGCAAGGTTAGTTAAATAGCAGTTCTCCTTTATTGTTCAAGACTATCTGGTCGGACTTCAATGCGTCTTCAACGAGTTCCACAATATAGACTTGTTATTGAGAAAATCAATAGATTCCTTCAGAACGGGAGTCGGCGGCTAAGGACTTCGATGGGGGTTATTTTACCTCCAACACTTGTCCTCCTACTTTCGATTTTGAATTTCGAATGAAGGAAGTATAGAAAAATCATCGGGGCCGAAGTCTTTCATCAGCTTCCCACTCTCGGAGAATGAAATTTTTTGGCTTTTCCAAACTGACGCTGAGGTTTAATGCTGAATGACCTGAAAGGACCAATTTCCTTGAAAACTTGTCTGATGCGGAGCTCGACGTACGGTGCAATAATTATTTCATTAGGCGTCAGAGGCAAGTGGGACATGTGGTGAGTTGGGGTCGATTGAAGAGATCCTGCAATCATAACTTTCTCTGACTTCATCCATTTATTTAAGTATTCTTCTTCCTTCCAACTTTCCATCTCCACTTGTACTTGTCTTCTCTCCTTCATTTGTTCTTCTCTGTCTCCAAGAGTTCCACCATTCTATCAATTTTCCAGCCATCAACGTTCTTTCCGATCGCTTCCTGCTCTTTCGGCCATCTTTCTGGGTTCCTCAAGTGCCTTGTTTCTTCTCATCCGCAATCCTTTCGGCCGTCAAAGTTTCTCTCGACTGTATTTCATCTTTCCAATCTTCTCCTTTTGTCCTCCTACCAATCTAGATTAGTCCTCTGTCACTCTTTTCATTTTTTTCTTTGTTTTCAGGCCTTTTAGTCTTCCATACAAGTTTCGCTGTCCTTCCTATAAGATTTTATACCCATTTTCTTACCATTTTTATAGAGATTTTTATATTTTCTTTGATTTAATATGTCTTCCAAAATCTCATGGTCGTCTGGTTCTAGGAGTTCATCTGGTCCAACCTCCCAAAATCTTAATTCTAAAGAATAGACCGAACCTAGGAATGTACCCCATCCGACCTTCATTCCTGGCACCATTTCTAGTTTCTTATCTCCGGATGACCTTTTCTTGATTAGAATTCCTCCCGAGTACGAATTAGAACTTCCTAGATCAAGTGATCGGACTTGTTTTCCTCCTCCAGGCCATTTTTATTAGTACTTAGAGGCTTTCTCTGCTAGACTTAGACTTCTTCTTCCTCTTTTGTAGTTGCCCTATTTCGCTTTTTGAACATCTCCTTCATTTATGTAGTGTCGAACTTCTTTAGATTTATCATCGGGTTCATCTCTCTTTGCCTTTTCACTGAAGTTCGTCCAACAATTTCTCTGCTCTGGAACTACTATACCTTCAAGCATTACCCTTCCGCAAAGGACTGTAGTACTTCTCCTCCCAGTTCAATAAAAAAGAATTGCTGAAAGATGCTCCTTCTTCTATTCATAACTGGAAGAAGAAGTTCTTCTTCGTGTCCTGCCCAACTCTAGAGTTAGGACTTTCTTCCTGGGGTTTTCTTAGAGAGTTAGTCCACCGAGCTCCTATTTTAGAAAGAAATGACATTGATTCTGCCAATAAACTAAGAAGCTACCGGATCCTCCTATCCGAACTTTTGAATGACTGACTTTGTTCAATATGGGCTTGAGTCCTCTTAATCTTGTTGATATATTTTCATACTTTGCAAGTTTTCTTCTTATATTATTATTATTATCTTTTGATCGTGACTCCCTCTTTGTTGCATAGATGGACACCAAAGCGATCGAGATGCTCGCCAAGGGACTTCAGGCTCATAAGAGGAAAGAAAACGCATCGAACGAGAGTTCAAAAAGAGTGAGAATCGACATTCCAAGCCCTACAGCACCCACCAATGTCACTATCGCCCCCGAGGTGGCTAATGGCACCGAGGTTGCCCCTGCAATCGAGATTGGCATTATCGATGGGACTGCAGTGCCTCCCATATCATCAAGTCCTCCTGCTAAAGTTTAAGTTCTGGAGCTTTCTGTTGGAGGAGAGAGGAGGGAGAAAAAGAAGAAGAAAAAGAAGTTGGCCACTGTGAAAGTTCGGTGCAAGGCTCGTCCTAGCGAGTCTACTGACGACAACGAAGACTCGGAAGAAAATTCCTTCTACAACAGGACATTATTAGGGACTTGGTTGATAAGTTCGCACTTTTCGAAGTGGTAGATCAGATCACCGACTTCGACTACGAGCAACACACTTGGGATTCCCTTGGGTCTTTTCTTGAGGTTATCACCTTATCTTTTCTCTTTTTATTTTTCTTATATGTGTGTAACCTAATTTACTTCTTGTAGTTGGATCATCAATTGCTTGCCTACATCAAGATGGTGAATCGCTTAAGGGCGAAAGCATTGAAGGTCTAGGAGGATCACCAAGCTAAGGTCAACCATCTCCAAGGAGAGAAAGCCATCGAGGTTGACCACCTCATAGAAGAAAAGGCGGTCGAGGTTGGAGGTCTTCAAGAGGCACTCAGGAAGGAGGAGCAAACATCGGCAGAGTTGAAGGCCGCTTTGGCCTTAGAAGAGGAGAGGAGGAAAAGGTCAAAGTCGAGATCATCGAATTGAAGGAGCAGGTCTCGAGGTGGATTTCAGAGGCGAAGGTCCAGGCAATAGAAGAGTTCAAAGTCTCCTCCAAAATGAGGGACTTGAATGCTAAGTTCAGCCATGATGCCTTCATCACGGGATTTGAGCTCTATGAAGATAGGATGGCTAATAAATTTTTCGAGCTCGACCTTAGCTTTCTAGTCGAAGGAGTTTCTATCGAAGGGGCTGGACCATCTATTGCCATGGCCGACTTTCCCCCTACCGAACCTATTGTTGAAGAGTCGGGGCCGACTGATGCTGCACCAGACTCCTCGTTAGCTCTTCCAGAGGTCTGAGACCTCTTAATTTGTATTTTTCTTTTTCATTTGTTTCTTTTCATGCACTTAAAAAATATTTTGATTAATGAAGATAAGTTTATTTTGAGAGCGAATTTCTTTCTTTTGCGAAATCTATGTTGTAATGTTTTCATGCTTAAAGTACAGTCCCCTATCGAAGCCGACCCCCTACCTCAGGGTGTTTTCTTGAAGGCCCATATAAGGAGCCTAAGGAGGGAGGTTCGTCATCTTAAAAAAAAGTTAGAGGAGACTGAAGATGAGCTTAAAAAATCAGAGAAGAACTATGCCAATGCCGCTATTAAAATTAACCACTTACATCAATCATCCAGACAACTATTCAAAGAATATAATACCAAGAAGTTCTACCTGAATATAGAGCTCGAGGAGGTTAAGAAGCGTGCAAGTGAGAAGTCCTGGACTATAATAGCCAAAGCTTACTCCCTTGAAGTTAAACTCAATGCAGCGAAAAAAAAAATTTGATTATTGGAGGGAAGCTTAGCGTGGTCTACCGCCAAGAGGAGTCCGATTGGGATTGGTCCAAGAGATTTTCAGAACTTCAAAATCAACTTCACATTGCCAAAACTTCATACAAGAGTTATGAGCTCGATTGGAGTGATGAAATCGCCGGTCTTTGATAGTAACTTCAAAAAATAGATGAGAAGATAGCTGGTTTTAAAAGACAATTGGTGGAGAGGATAGAGGCTAGCTCGAATAGAGAATTAGATAAACTTCTTTCCTTAAGAAATTCTTTGGAGATCCTATCAGCAACATATGCAAAAGAATCGATCGAGCTTCAACAGCAAAAGATCCAACTGACTTATGAGCGACAAGCTATTAAGGATGCAAAGACTGAGTCAGAGGTCTTAAGAAGATAGTTGTGGGAGTCCAAAGATAATTACCGGTAGGCTGATAAGTTATTCGTAGAGAGTCTATTGAAAAGAAAGGAACTTGAAGAAGAGATTACTAGCTTGAAGCAATATTTGACGATGGCAGGGGTCAGCAGTCCAAGGTCCAAAGACTTTGGTCCTTCCTAAGACTTCGTCCATTTTACTTTTTTGTATATGGTCTTGCAGATCTTTATTTTGTAATGAACTTCAACTTTAATAGAATGATGTTTTATTCAATTATCTCTTTGTCTTGCATCAATTTGACGTCTATTAATTTTTTTATTTTCTTCACCTCATTTTTTAACGAAACGATCATCGAAAAATGCTTTCTTCCTATCTTAGATAATCATAGGCCTTTATCCATATTAGGATGAGGTTTTTCTCTTATTTCTAGTATGGTTAGCATTTACTCTTATCAAGTCGAGATCCTCCTCCTGTTCTTGATAAGATCTCTGGGGTAACAGAGGGCCATTAAAAGGGCCTCTTTCCTCATTCTATTTTAAATAATCGAAGATCTTCGTTCGTGTTAGGATGAGATTCTCTTCCTATTCATGACGCGGTTGGCCTTTATCTTGTCTTTCTGTCAGAACGAGGTTTTCTTTCTGTTCCTGATAAAGTTAGCCTTTATCTTTGTTAGGACAAGCTCCTCCTCCTATTTCTAACAAAGTTATTGGAGCATAAAAAGGCCGTTGAAAGAGCCTCTCCCCTCTTCTTATCTTAAATAATTAGAGATCTTCATCCATGTCAGGATGAGGTTCTCCTTCTATTCCTGATGCAATTGGCCTTTACTTTGTTCTCCTGTCAGGATGAGCTCCTTCTCTTATTCCTGATGGAGTTGGCCTTTATCTTTGTTAGGACGAAGTCCTCTTCCTATCCCTAATAAAGTTATTGGAGCACAAAAAGGCCGTTGAAAGGGCCTCTTCCCTTCTCCTATCTTAAATAACCGAAGGTCTTCATTCGTATTAGGATGAGGTTCTCCTTCTATTTCTGACATGATTGGCCTTTATCTTATCCTCCTGTCAGGATAAGGTCCTCCTCCTTTTTCTGATGGAGTTAGCCTTTATCTTTGTCAGGACGATGTCCTCCTTCTATTCTCAACAAAGTTATTGGGACACAAAAGGGCCATTGAAAGGGTCTCTTTCCTCCTCCTATCTTAAATAATTAAAGGTCTTCATCCATGTTAGGATGAGGTTCTCCTCCTATTCCTAATATGGTTGGCCTTTATCTTATCCTCCTATCAGAACAAGATCCTCCTCCTATTCCTGACAGGGTTGATCTTTATCTTTGTTAGAATGAGGTCCTTCTCCCGTCCCTAACAAAATCATTCGGATACAAAAGAGCCATTGAAAGGGCCTCTTCCCTCCTCCTATCTTAAATAACTAGATATCTTCATCCATATCAGGACGAGGTTCTCCTCCTATTTCTGACATGGTTGGTCTTTACCTTATCCTCCTTTTAGGATGAAGTCCTCCTTTTGTTCCTGATGGGGTTGGCCTTTATTTTTATTAGGATGAGGTCCTCCTCTTATCCCTAACAAAGTTATTGGGGCACAAAAGAGCCATTGAAAGGGCTTCTTTCCTCCTTCTGTCTTAAATAATCGGAGGTCTTCATCCTGTTAGGATGAGGTTATCCTCTTATTCCTGACACGATTGGCCTTTACCTTATTTTTCTGTTAGGATGAGATCCTCCTCCTATTCCTAATGGAGTTGGCCTTTACCTTTGTTAGGGTGAGGTCCTCCTATCCTTAACAAAGTTATTGGGATACAAAAAGACTATTGAAAGGACCTCTCCCCTCCTCCTATCTTAAATAATCGAAGGTCTTCTACTTTGTTTAAGGACGAAGTTCAGTTAAGTCATTTCTTGTCATCATATAATTTTGCGACAAGAAACAAGGATATTTAAAATAAGAAAGTTTTATTGAGACAAGATTATTGATAATACATTCTTAAGTTCTCCAAGTTCCAAGGTCATGAGAGTGCTTGCCCTTTGAGCTCCTTCAGATAGTATGTCCTGATTGGATGATTTCCATGACTTCATAGGAGCTTTCCCAATTTGGGACGAGCTTTTCTTAATTTTAAGGTTGTGAAATATCCACTCGTCGGAGCACTAGATCTCAATGTCTTGTTTCTGACCCTAGAGTTGTAGTAGCGGGCTATTCTTTGCTTGTAAGCTGTCATTAGGATTTAAAATTTCTCTCGCTTTTTTTTTAACAAATTGAGATTTGCTCTGAGATCCTATGAGTTACTTCCTTCATTAAAGGTCTCAACCCATGCTGAAGGAAGCCGGAGTTGGATTGGAATAACTATCTCCATCCTGAAGGCTAGTGCAAAGGAGGTTTCCCCAGTAGATAATCTTTGAATAGTTTGGTAAGTCCAGAGCACATGATAGAGTTCATCTACCCATGTGTCCTTTGTCCTCTCAAGTCTTATCTTTATCCCTTAAAGCAAAGTTCTATTGGTTACTTCTGCCTCACCATTCGCTTGCGGATGAGCTATTGATGTGAAATGGTGAGATATGTTCAGATCTTCGCAGAACTTAGGCAACTTTGCACTTACGAACTGATGCCCATTATCAGTGATTAGTATTCGAGGTCGACCAAATCTATAAATAATTAACTTCTAGATGAAGTCCTATACTTTGGCTTCAGTGATCTTCACTAGAGGTTTGGCCTCAACCCTCTTAGTAAAATAATCTACTGCCACCAATAGGAACTTTCGCTATCTAGATGCTATGGAAAAAGGTCCAAGTATATCCATCCTTCATTCTGCAAATGGCCAAGGAGCGCCCAATGGTATAAGTTGTGAAGCTGGTTGTTTCTCAATGTTTGCATTTCTCTAACACCTATCATATTTTCTCACATAATCCACCACATTTTAGTGTATTATTGGCCGATGGTATCCCTAATGGAGTAACTTATATGATAAGAATCTCACCTCTAGATGATTTTCATAAATTTCTTCATAAACTTCCCTCAAGGCATAGTCGACTTCAGAAGGTCGGAGACATTTGAGGAGTGGTAGGGAGTACGACATCTTATATAGCTTATTTTCATATAAAATATAGCAAAAAGCTTAATTTCCTAACTTCCAAGCTTCTTTATGGTCTCTAGAAAGAATTTTGTCTATGAGATAAGCAATCAATGGATCGATCTAGCTGGGCTCCTGATCAACTTGTATTATTATCTGGGGTTCTTCCGAACTTGAGTGCTGCAGGACTTTAAAAAATACTTCTTTTGGTAGTTCGTT
This sequence comes from Cocos nucifera, assembly GCA_006176705.1. Lineage (NCBI taxonomy): Eukaryota > Viridiplantae > Streptophyta > Magnoliopsida > Arecales > Arecaceae > Cocos > Cocos nucifera. Next base: position 213,661 of record QRFJ01002802.1, on the reverse strand, counting down.
TAGGGCTAAGGTGGCTAGCTTAGAGAGGAGGTCCGCTCTAGTGTTCTCCGTCCTGAGGATTCATTGGATATTAAAATTATTAAAGGCTGAGATCAAGCTCCTTATCTTTTCTAAGTACTTTTTCATGCTTTCCTCTCAAGCTTTATAATTATCACTGACTTGCCCCACAACTAGCTGAGAATAACTGTAAATCTTTAGATGTTCTACTTCTAGTTCTTTGGCTATTCTTAGTCTTGCAAGCAGGGTTTCATACTTTGCTCCATTGTTAGTGGTAGGGAAGTCAAAGCATAATGCATACTCCGCTACAACTCCTTCTAGATTGATGAGAATCAAACCCATGCCTGCTCTAGAAGCATTAGATGAGCCATCCACATATAATATTTAAAAGTCTTCAGGAAGATCAATCCTCTCTTTAGGGGAGGCAGGAATACAAACTTCTTGATGCTCCAGTTCGGTCTCCTCTGGAATAGTGCACTCCATTATAAAATCGGCTAGTATTTGAGTTTTAATGGATGGCCGAGGTTGAAAATGAATATCAAACTCAGTTAACTCGATTGCCCACTTTGCTATTTTTCTTGAGGTGTCAAGCCGATTGATTAGTAAGAAGAGTGATTATGTATCCCTGAAAATAAGGTCGGAGCTTTCTGGCTGTAATTAATAAGGCATAAGTTAGTTTTTCTAATATGGTGTACTTGTTTCTGCATTTTTCAAGACTCTGCTTATATAGTAGATCAGTTTCTGAACTTTCGCTTCTTCTCTGACCAAGATGGCTCCAATAGCTGCTGGAGACACAGTGAGATATAAGAATAGCTCTTCTCCAAGTTCGGGCTTGGCTAGGAGTGGAGGCGAGCTGAGATAGTTTTTCAATTCTTCAAAGGCCTGCTGACTCTCAAGAGTTCAGTTGAAATTCTTAGGCTATTTTAGGACTTAGAAGAAGGGCATGCAACATTCTGCCGACCTTGAAATGAAGTGATTCAGGGATGCTACCTTGCCTATGAGGTGCTGAACTTCTTTTATTTTTTTCGAAATGGTCATCTCTTGGATGGCTTTGATTTTTTCTGGGTTGGCTTCAATGCCATGCCTCGACACCATGAATCCCAGGAACTTTTCCAAGGTTACTCCAAAAGCATATTTCATAGGGTTTAGCTTCATCTTATACTTTCGAAGGATGCTGAAGGTCTCCTTAAGATCAGCAATATGACTTGGAGAAGATCGGCTTTTGACCAGCATGTCATCTACATAGACCTTCATGTTGTGGCCCATCTGTTCCTTGAAGATCTTATTCATCAGGCACTGATAAGTTACACCTACATTTTTAAGCCCAAAGAATATAATCCTATAACAATAAAGATCATGATCAGTAATAAAAGCAGTCTTCTTCTCATCTTCTGGTGCCATTCGGATTTAGTTATAGTCAGAGAAGTCATCCATGAAGGTGAGAAGTTCATAGTCCAAAGTTGCATCTACCAGTTGGTTAATCCTAGGTAGGGGTAGCTGTCTTTTGAATAAGCTTTGTTTAAGTCGGTGAAGTCTATGCACATCCTCCACTTGCCATTTATCTTTTTGATGAGAATAACATTTGCGATCTAGTTCGAATAGAGCACTTTCCAAATGAATCCTACTTTGAGGATCTTGTCGACCTCATCCATAATAGCTTTTTGCCTCTTAGGTCCAAAGCTGTGCTTTTTCTGCTTTACTGGTCGACGTTTAAGATCCATACCCAGGCGATGCTCCATTACTTTTGTATCAATCTCAGGCATATCCACAGACACCCAGGCAAAAATATCTATATTCTTTTACAAAAAGGTAACGAGTTGCTTTCTGACTTCTTCTTTTAGATTAGAGCCGATCTTCATAATGTATTCTTTATTCCCATCATCCAAAGGGATTTCCATAAGGTCGTCGATGGGTTCTCCTCTTTCTTCAAACAGATCATTATGGTCATCAAGCCCATCTACTGGATAAGGGTTTGCTTGCCTTCCCGCTGTAAGGCAATATTGTAACAGTGTCGAGCTAGTGCTTGATCTCTTCTAACTTCCTCGACTCTATGCCTTGTTGGGAACTTCATTTTCAGGTAATAAGTTGAAACTACAGCCCGTAGTGCATTCAAACCAGATCGATCAAGGATTACATTATAGGCAAATGGCATCTTCACCACTAAGAAATTGACCTGGGCTCTGGATTGTCTTGGCCTCTATCCTGCTACCACCGATAATGTTATTATTCCTTCCACTGGTACTGCATCACCTATAAATCCCACTAACGAAAAATTCATCGATCCCATTCTACTATCAGGTATAGACATTTTAGAGAAAGTATCATAAAATAAGGCATTAGTAGAGCTTCCATTATCAACTAAAATGCAGTGTATATTATAATCAGCAATATTTAAAGTGACTACAACCGTGTCATTATGTGGAAGTTAAACTCCCTGGGTATTTTCATTAGCAAAAGAGATGGGCTCTTCAGTCCACTATTTCTTTGCTGGTTTTGCTGACTCATTAATCTTCCCCTACCGATGTCCCCTAATTATGGTGTTGATAATTCTAAGGGAAGGCCAATCTCCTTATGGGTCATCTCTCCGAGGTGGCTTGGGCTGTGGCGGCACTCTTAGATGATCTTCTCATCTCTCTATCGATGTTTAATAAATCGATTTAGTCGACCTCTTCTGATCAGCATCTCGATCTCATCCTGAAGCTAGATACGCTCTTCAGTATTGTGACCATGATCATGATGGTAGAGGTAGTATTTATTGGAGTTATGCTTTGTCAGATGAGTCACATCCTCTCCGATCTCGGCAGTTGCCCCTTTATCTCCATTAGCACTTGGGTCTTTGAGGCATTCAAGGAAGCATAATTGCTGAATCTCCTAGGAGGAGAGTTCTACTAGGTCCTTCGATCCGGACATTCCTACCGATGAGTTCGATGAGGAGTTCGGGTTCGTTTGCACTCGAGAGGAGTTCAAGAGCACGGACGAGCTTCACTCGGCTTGCTTTCAAGTGCAGACTTGCTGGTTTCACCTGCCTGCCACTCTCTTGCAGTCTCATTATCCTTCAATTTGAAGGCCTTCTTAGCTCGGGTGTAACCTTCAGCCTGGGCCAACATATCAGCAAAATTTTTGAGGTACTTTTTTTCAGAAAGGATAGAAGGTCATTCTTCTGAAGACCGTTTTTCAGTGCAGCCATTGATGGAAAGCAAGTAGGGTCTCTAGCTCTACTTTTAAATTTTTTTAAAAATTAATTATAATAAAAATAAAAAATAATCTAATTAATTTATAAAGAGCTATAGATTTGATCTACAAATCTTATATTACCAGGATCTAATATGATATACATGCATGCTTTGAAATATGAAAATAAAATAGCTGCAGGTAGTAAAATAATTTTACTAATCTATGTGTTCAGAACATGTTACCTTATGCGGATAGACGAACTCCACAATCAAATCACTACCAATCTAATCACTAGATAGATCTGATCATTATGATGCAACCACACATGCATCTGGCCTCTAAGGATGGTCCATACAAGATCCTAATCTCGATCGGCTCCTTCCGAGTGCTAGCTCGATGAAGAACTCTCCTGATAGCTAGATCTGATCAAATAATTTTGATCTCCCTCCATCAAAACTTTAGATACTCTAGATTAGCAGGATGGGCAGAAGAGAGGATGAGGAAGTACTCAAAAAAATTTCACGAAGATCTGACGCTTAGATCTTGTGAAATCAGAATAGAAACCCTAGATCAAGATCTAGGATAGCACAACACTCAAATCTTGGTGCCTAGTTTTCTCTCCCAATTTTTCTTCTCAAATTTTTTTCTTTTGTTTTTTTTTTAGGCTATAGAAGGGCTCATAAACTAGAGGAGAGAAGTTTTAAAAAAAATCTCACCTAGAAAAAATTTCAAGAATTTTATATAGGGAGAATAAGTCAAGGTGGCATGTGAAAGAGTTGGGATGAAGCGGTTTGCTATTTGAATTCAAATCCTATTTGAATTCAAATTGCAATCAGATCAAACCCATCCATTTAGGACATGAGAAGGGAGGGCGAAAGCCATCTTTTGTGTGGAAAAAAATTTATGAGAACATCTTTCTTGGGGAGAAAAAAAATGGCGCAAAGAGGGTGAGGTAGCACATGGAAGACTTGGTCAAACTAGTCTCATAATTATTCATCTAATTGAACCAATCCAATCTAAATTGGTTAGGCCCAATCAGACTAGATTAAACCCAACTTATTTAGGCTTGATTAGGCTCAATTAAATCTTAATCAAATTAGAAATTAAATAAGCCCAACCCCTAATCAAATCAGCGATCATACTTTCTCGGTGATTAGGTCATATTATAACCTAATTGGGTTAAACCCAACTGAATCTAATTCAATTGGACTTGATCCAAAAATAATTACTCAATCAAATTTAGTTAATTAGCAATCAAATTACTAATTAAATCTCTCATAAGTATAGAGTCTAAATCCAGTAGGTATTCAGATAATAGAGTTCCATCAAAATGAAATTCTTGATCGAAGAGTCTCAAACCAATGAGACTCTTGATCCCGCTGTCTGAAATGAGTAGAACTCGTGATCACAGAGTCCAAACTCTCGATCATAGAGTTTCAGATAAGTAGAACTCAAAGTCCTAGAGCAGTAGGACTCTTGGTCGAAGAGTCTCAGTCTAGTGGGACTCTTGACCATAGAGTCTCGGTCCACTAAGACTCCTGATCATAGAGTTCTAGATAACCAGGACTCAAAGTTCTAATGCAGTAAGACTCTCGGTTGAAGAGTCCTAGTCTAGTGAAACTCTTGACCATAGAGTTTCAGTCCAATGGGACTCTTCATCAGCCATCAGATTAGGTAAGAACCTTTAAAGTGTGTGACCCCGTAGGTTCGAATCTAAGCTAGTAGCACAGGAACCACTTCCTGTACTAATCGAAGTAACCATCTAGTAATGGTATCCAATGTTTGGATAGATCGAATAGTCACAATCATAATATTTAGAACCTACGTGAATATAATTATTGCATAATTCATCCCTTTGACTTCGTGTATAAGGATGACTTAGAGTTAAACTTGTTAGATATATGTGCCCTAGAAGCCAGAATTGGCTGACACTTGTAATACACTTCTAGGGGCAAAATTATAATTTTGACTATAATTAATGAAATGGGTTATTTTCTATCACACCTGTGTATTTAGTGTCTGTGATACATCCTTTGAGTTAATGGTAATGATAATTCATATTTTCAAGAGTTGAAAATTTAAGACATGAATAATCATTATTAACTCATAAACAGCTCCCGACCATAGGATCATCACGAGGATGGTGATTGATCCGGAAGGTTGGTGTACGATCGCTTCTCTTTAGTAGATGAGTCTTGAGTCTACGGTGTGGAGACACCAGAGCGAGAGTACAGGTACTCGTTAGAGAACGAGGGCACTGAGCGTGACCACCTCGAGTAGTCATTAGGAAGTCTACCTTCTCGTCAATGACTGACTCGATGCTGCAGTAGTGTGTCTGGTTCTTTGACCTGAGATGCATCGGCAGTTCACCTTGAGGGTGTTATAGTTTGACTACACCATTACTCGATCTCCTAGCCATATGGAACCCTGAGGTGTATGTTGGCTATAGCATGTTCATTGTAGGAACTGGATTGCATCAAGATGGGATCTATCTACCTCGGTGGTAGAGGAGCAAGCCCTATGATAATCATGAGAATCAAGTCCTGAAGCCCATGGCCATGGCAGAGTGAAATAATAGAAAGAGTTTCTATTTAGGTTTTCACATTGGACTCGAATCGAATGATTATATCATATGACAGAGACTAGGGTTTGACGAGTTTACCTTAACCCTAATCTGATCGGGGCTCAAGATAGAAGAACTTGAATCACACAGGTAGCTGCACCAAGAGGTTCACATTCAGCTCTGATGGGTTGCCACCATATACTGCTAGGTGTCACTGGTGGATTTTGGGAGCAATTAGAATGATTTAGATGATCGATCATTCTAGCTATTCGAATCAGAAGAGTTCTGATCCATCGAAAGGAGTTTCGATGATGTCTATGATAGAGATCATGACATATCCCATTACCATACAGAACTGAACCTAACTGGGTCACACAAATAAGGGTTTGAATCTGGTGATCATCAATTGAACTGATCTAGTTCAATTGATCTGAATGAGATTCAATTAGGTTCAAGAAAATCGTGCTAGCACTCGATTGAACCTAACGTTCTTCTTTTACTATCATAAATAAGTTGTCCTGACTGAGCCAAAGGAGTTTGTGCTCAATCAGAGGCCTTCATATGGTCTGACTGGAGGTTGTCCAAGTCAGAATAGGTTGTCTTATTTGTAAGACATTACCTGCCATTTTTGGTCACCTGCCATTTCTTGTTCTTTGACTTTGGTCAAAAGTCTACCTTTGACTGGTCAAACGTTGACCATTGACCCTTTGACTTTTGACCACATGTCATGCACCTATTGGAGAGCTGGTGGGGGCCTGTCCCCCTGCCAGAACCTGGCAAGGAGAAGGGCGCACGCCAAGGGTGGCGTGAGCCCAAGTAGGAGGCGCCTAGGAGTCCTTGTTGGACAAGGACTCCACCTCCCTTTTGGATTCCAATCAGAGTTCTACTAAGAATCCAGTTTGACTGGTCTTAGGCGCCCTCTAAGGAGGAATCCAGGGGTCTCTATTCCAACCAATCAGATTTAGATCTGATTTCACAAAGGGTTGTGATTGGTTGAGAGGAAGAGGAGTTGGATCACAAGAGGTCTATAAATAAGACCCTGCGCCCAACCCTAATTCTAATGAAAATTAGACATGCCCCAAGGCTGCCTCTCCCCTCCTTCTCCATGCCATAGTCTCTTCTCCCCTTGCTCTCCACGTCCAAAAGAGTTTTGGACTTAGGTTGGTGCAATTCAGATCAAGGAAAGGCGATCAAAATCAAGAAGGCTGCGCTGCTGCAAAAGGACGACTGCAGATCTTCAAAAGAGTTTTGAAGATCCTCCAGATCAGATCCAGATCTAATTTTTGGAGGTATGATAGAGAAGAAGAGGATCTCTAGATCCAACCCGAGTGGATACCGGTAGAGGCCAGGCGCTTGCGTGGCTAAGATCCAGAACCTTCCGCTGCAATCAGGATCATCTACAGGGTAATAGGATTACCCAAATCAGGTAAATTAAATTTGATTTAATTTATCTTATTTTATTTTATTTATTAAAATAATAAGAATCAGATCTGAAATATATCAAGATCTGATTGAGATCAAGAGAAAATTTTTGAAATATATCTCTTGATCTAATCAGATTTGGACGAACCTGGATCGAAAAATTAGGATTTTCCTTCAAAACTATCAATCCTTAAAGATATATCCAAATCATGTCTCAAAGCAATTAGCCCCATGACTCCTCACTAGAATTATCCTGACCAAGAATTTGCTAAATTGAAATATAATTGAATATAACTCCTAAACCAGAGTGGTCAATCCCATCTTGACTCACATACCGATTCCTCAAGTACTTGACTGTACCCAGAAATCTTCTATCACTGAATAGAAATTCAGGTAGTCCGACACCAAAACATAGTGAGTTGCTTGGAAGTCACCATGATGATCTTAGGTTGGAGAGACACTTATACCCATATTCCTATCAAAGCAAATCTTGACATTAGAAAAGCTCTGGAGTTGGTCACGTTTAGTGTAGATGTATCCCTATATCTCATCTACATACCATACCAATGTCTACGCACTTCTTGGTTAAGAGGAACAATCCATATGGCACACAATGACCTACACTTGATAAATGTTGTCGTCCTTAGTAACAATAGATCATTTGATCGCGAACAGATTTAAAGACTAAACGATAAATCCTCCTTTGTCGATTCTAAATAGTACTAAGGACATCACCACAACACAAGAGTTCATTAGAAGATGTGAGATTTTGTGATGATAATATGCCAAAATAAATTTTATTTATTAATAATTCATATATGAGTACAAGAAATAGCATAACCATCAACAGACTGATGATTGACTTTGGGATACTATTTCCAACAGCCATGTCTATAGATTGATCCAAGTTTCAAACCTTCAGCGCAGTAGTATTGAAGCAGTTGATGTAAGCTCGGATAGATTCTTCTTTCTTTTGCTTTATATTAATGAGGAAGTCCAAGCCTCATCTTGGACGTCGGCTACTTATGAAATAAGCCGCAAACCATATTGTCGTCCACAACATTCCAGACATCACCTAGCTCTGATACCAAATTATAGACCCATGATATCGCTCGAACCCTAATCATCCTTGACATCACAAGCACCGATATCATGTTGCGGAAGCTCTTGATCTTTAGTACGGACTTGATGAAATCTATGACATTCTCTATGGGCAGCAAACCACCAATCCTCCATCTGGATCTGTGATGGCGCCTCCCTCCTTGGGCTTGAGGGAGATGCCCCCTTCTCTAGGGCTTCTTCAAGAACCTTAGGGCAGCAACTCTAGAGAGAAGAGAAGAAGAGAGTTGAGAGAGAAATGGTCTGTATTCCACAGCGTTCACAACATTATGAAATCCTAATACAACCTATGTATTTATATATAGCCATTAGGCCCGACCAAAAAACTTTCCGACTAACCCAATACATGAAAGCACTCATCGAGCCCATGTACACCCATGTCTCCCATGCTCTCATTCTCTGGATTTAGACCTAATCCATACATGAATTAGCCTTCTTAAGACCTCTCAAACCAGACCTTAAGATCCCTAGGATCAACTTAGACCCTAGCCTAAAATAGACCCTCGCGTAACTTTGCCCGCGCACTGAACTGGCTCAGTCTCAGCACCGAGCCGACTAATTTTCACTGAGTCAACTCAGTCTAAAATTAAGCCAGCCCAGTCCTGTGCCATGCTAGTAGTTTCGAACGTGCAGCTCTCTGTTTTGCCTATGCACTGAGACTTAGCCGATCTAGTTTTGGACTGAGCGGCTAACTTATAGAAAATCTTCTTTCTGTAGTTTTGATTCTCCGGCTTTGGTTCCTTGCTTCATCTTGTGTTCTAGATTTTCGAAGCACCAACCAAGCTCCTGAAATCTCTAAAGCCAACATTGTGACTCCTCCCATGGCCTCCCAAGATTTGGGAGCACCATAAATCCTCACAATCTCCACCTTGGTGCTCTCAAGCCTTGGCAAACCTCTCAATAATGACCTCCTGCATGATTTCGCTGTTCCTACACTCGAAAACACCTATGCAAACATCATCTTTGCCAATCCTCTTCAGCCATTGTGCATCCTTGAGGCCTTTGGAATGATCGCCTCCATCGCTGAAGGCCTTTGCTTGCTTTTTGGCACCATCCTGAAATTATAAGATCCCTTCTGCTTAGTAGCTGCATCACTTTCTCTAGACTTTTCTAGAGAATCTACAGCATTTCTACATCAGTACATACTGTACCACCTGACACGATCTTTTCAGAGCTATGCTTGTCCACCTGCACACGCCACTCCATCTGAAACTGTGCATCACCAGTGCTCTGAACTCATGCCAAATTTTTTCTCCACTTGTGAAGCCACCACTGCAGAGCTCCACCTATATCCGAAGTCCACATGATGTCGCAAAAGTCAACTCTATCACTAAGTCCCTCGAGGCCAACCACTCAATGCTGCACTACTGAGCTTACCGCTGCATCTCAAATACTATTGCTATCCCTTCGAATCCTCTGCACTCTGCAGCCCTCTTTGAAGCCATCTTGGATACCTCCGCAACCTGCAGATACCTTCGAAACTCAAGAGCTCATCCAACTCTTCTGAAACTAGTGACTGAATCCTAGAGAATTTCATCCTAGTCCTTCTCTTCTACCCCTACACCAGCCATCGCTTCAGTTACGCTCGGAGAACCATCCTCCACCTGAATCGCGACTCTCCCTAGTGCTCCTACAGAAGAAATCTGATTCATGATATTCCCAGCTACTAGAGACCTCCTGATGCTCCCTGAGACTTTCTGGCTCTTTTTGAGACCTTCATCCAATCTCCTTGAAATACCACTAACACTCTCTACTAAGATACACTCCTTGACTGCTGCATCGCCAAGCCTCTCTCAGCCCCTGTGCCTCTAGGATAGCACTTCTGCAGCACTCCAATGCTCCCTAATTCATCTCTACATTGCTCTATAGCCATCCAGCCCTAACCTGCTGGACCTCCATGGATCATCCATCTCCATCACTCCCAAGGCTCCATAAATCCATGCTCTAGTTAAATCGCTGAATACATCTCCGACTACTTTTCCACCTTCTTAACACCGAAGGATGTATAGTCACTTCTTCAGCCTTCCTTCAATCATTATCTCTTGAAAAACCTCTCTTCAATAGTCCTACACTGCCCATCTTCCTAAAGAATCCTGATGCTCTCTACTAAGATATCTTCCTCGACTGCTGCATCGTCGAGCCTCTCTCAACTCTGCATCTTCAGAAAAATGCTACTGCAGCACTCTAGTGCTCCCTACCTATCAAATAACCGTCATACATCTCAACTTTTCCACTAAGATCGATCATCAAATCATGCACCAAATCCTTCCATCTCAAAAATTTCCTTTTCATTAATCCTCTCAACCTCCATCTTTAACTCGCTGCTCTTGATTGGCCAAACCATAGCAACAACAAAGTAGATTTGAGACATATCATGGAATCCTTGTGCAGATTTTTGATTTCACCTTGTACGACTTCTCCTTCGCTTTCATGCACCATCAAGCTCTAAAACCTAGCACTTTTCATTCACCATCAAGCTCTAAAACCTAGCTCTGATATCATATTATCGACCATAATGTTTCAGGCATCACCTAGCTTTGATACCAAATTGTAGATCCATAATATCGCTCGAACGCCAATCATCCTTGACATCACAAGCACTGATATCATATTGCAGAAGCTTCTGATCTTTATCATGAATGTGAAAAAATCTATGACATTCTCTATGAACAGCAAACCATCGATCCTCCATTTGAATCTGTGATGGGGTACCTCTTAGATATTTATGCCCTATAAGTCGAAATTGGCCGACACTTGTAATACACTTCTAGGGGCAAAATTATAATTTTGACTATAAATAATAAAATATGTTATTTTCTATCATAAATGTATATTTAGTGTTTGTGATACATCCCTAGAGTTAATGGTAATGATAATTCTTATTTTCAAGAGTTAAAAATTTAAGACAAGAATTTTCATTATTAACTCATAAAATGCTCCTGACCATAGGATCATCATGAGGATGGTGATTGATCCGAAAGATTGGTGTACAATCATTTCTTTATAGTAGATGAGTCTTGAGTCTATGATATAGAGACATCGAAGCGAAAGTACAGATACTCGTTATAGAACGAGGACACTAAGCATGACCACCTCGAGCAGTCATAAGAAAGTCTACCTTCTCGTCGATGACTGACTCGAAGCTACAGTGGTATGTCTGGTTCTTTGACCTAAGGTGCATCGACAGTTCACCTTGAGGGTGTTATAGTTTGACTATACCATGACTCGATCTCCTAGCCATTCAGAATTCTGAGGTGTATGTTGGTTATAACATGTTCATTGTTGGAATTGGATTACACCAAGAGAGAATCTATCTACCTCGGTGGATCAGGAGCAGCCCTATGATAATCATGAGAATCAAGTCCATAAGCCCATGGCCATGGTAAAGTGAAATAATAGAAAGAGTTTCTATTAAGGTTTTCACATCGGACTTGAATCGAATGATTAAATCATATGATAGAAATTAGGGTTTGACGAGTTCACCTTAACCCTAATCTGATTGGAGCTCAAGATAGAAAAACTTAATCACACAAGTAGCTGCATCAAGAGGTTTATTTTCAGTTTTGATGGATTGCCACCATATACTGCTAGGTGTCACTAGTGGATTTTGGGAGCAATTAGAATGATTTAGATGATCGATCATTCTAGTTGTTTGAATTAGAAGAGTTTTGATCCATTGAAAGGAGTTTCGATGATGTTGATGATGGAGATCACGATATATCCCATTATTATATAGAACTGAACCTAAGTAGATCACATAAATAAAGATTTGGATCTAGATATTATCAATTGGACTAATCCAATTTAATTAATTTGAATTAGACTCAATTAGGTTCAAGAAAATCGTGCTAGCACATGGTTGAACATAACATTCTCCTTTTATTATCATTAAAAATTATCTCGACTGAGCTAAATAAGTTTGTGCTCACTTAGATATCTTTACTTGGTCTGACTGAAGTTTGTTCAGGTTAGAAAAGGGTTATCTTAATTTATAAGATAAATTTGAGACAATACCTGCCATTTTTCGTCACTTGGTAATTCTAGTCCTTTGACTTTGGTCAAACATTGACCTTTGATCCTTAGACATTTGCCCATATGTCATGCACCTATTGGAGAGCAGATAGGAGCTTGTCTTCTTATTTGAAATTAAAAAGAAGGGGGTACATGCCTAGGGAGGTGTGCGCCCATGGATAGGGACGACTGGAGTCCTATACGGATGGGACTCCAGGTTGCTTCTTAGATTCTACTTAGGTGACCCCTAGCTATAGACTTTGACCAGTCTTGGGTGCCATCTAAGGATTAATTAGCAGGACTCTCATCTGATTGGATCAGATGATGTCATCCCACCAATCAGATTTAGATATGATTGCACGAAGCAACGTGATTGATCGGAATGATGTGGCATTGCATGGCGTAGCAGGATCTATATAAACCCATTTGTGCCACACTTTTAGAGAGTTCCCTCTTAGCCATGCCCCAAGGCTATCCCTCTCCCTCCTCCATGCCGTCTTCTGATCCTCTCTCTCCTCTCCACACCCAAAGAAAGTTGGGCTCCAATTTGGTGCGATCCAGGCAAGAAAAAGCTGACGAGAAAGGAAGAAGACAGCATTGCTATAGAGATGACTGCTGATCTTCAGAAGGAGTTTTGAAGATCCTCCAAATCAGATCCAGATCTGATTTTTGGAGAAATAATAAAGAAGGAGAAGATCTCTAGATCTAGTCTGAGTGGATATCAGTAGAGATCAGGTGCTTACGTGGCTAGATCTAGAATCTCAAGCAATCAATAGGATCATTAAAGGGTAATTAGATTACCCAACATCAAGGTATAAATTAAATTAAATTTAATTTATTTTTATTTTATTTATTAGATCTATAAAATTAAATTTGAAATATCTCAGATATAATCTAGATATATGAGAGAAATTTTTGAAATATCTCTCTTGATCCGATCAGATCTGAATGAATCTGATCCAGGAAATCAAGATTTTTCCTTCAACTGGTATCAGAGTCAGGTTCTCTAAGTTGTTTAGATCTAATTTTTATTTATTTTTTATCTAAATATTAGATGATTTCAGATGTCACATGAGATATGATTAGATCTGAAATTAAAAAAATTAAAATTAAATAATATAGATCTAAGTTCTATAATATGCATGACTAGTTATAAAATAGAATAGTTCTATACATAGTCTTACATAATCATGATTTATTTTGATTAAATTATAATTTTAAATCTATTTATTTTTTATTTCTTAATTATTATAAATATTATAATAAGATCTAAAAAATAGAAAATAAAATTATTTAATTTTTAGATCATATGAGATATGATGCATGCATGATTAGACTAGTTGTAGAATAGTTCTACATAATTGTCTAGATTAGAATTTATTTTGATGTGATCAATTTAAATCTAATTTTTTAGATAATTATGAGATAATTTAGATTTGAAAAAAAAATATGCATGATATGATACATGAGATGTATGCAAAATATATATTAAGTTAGATCAATTTTATATATGAGATATATGATGTAGATCTAACTAGTTTTGTAGATTTATATTTCTGATTAAGGTATTTCTCTTAGCCATCCGATCATAAGAACAAAGTAGGATTTAAATGCCCCCTCCTCCCATTCGATGGGATGTTCTTATGATGTGTAGGGGTGCTGCGCATTCATCTTTAATCAGAAATCAAAAACTTACCTTCTGCAAAACCCTAGATCTTGAAATCCTAAGATTTTATTTACATATTTTATTTGTGAACCCTAACTTAATTAAGAATTAAGATTATAAAATATATATTAGATCTAAAATTGAGAATTTTAGATCTAAGACATATTCATAAAATTGGGTTCGAGCTTGGGTAGCTCAATTAGGTCTAAGCGATTGATCAAACCGAATCAAGAGTTGGTTAGATGGGATCAACAGTGCTGAAATTGACCAGCCTAATAGGATTAAATCTGGGTCAAGATCAAGTCACGTGAGTGATCGATCAAGCTAAGACCTAATTAGGCTCAGTGGTTAGAGTCTGGATTGTAGTTTAATCTGATTGGTTTTGGCTCAACAATTTGGTTTCTAAGGTAAGTCTGGCAGATACGATCGATTGGTTTTTAATTGAAAGCTACTCAACTCAAATGTGTTCTTATCGAGTTAATGGCATATTCCTTCCACCGATCTCACTTACCTGGCCATATTTATTGGCTCAGTCCTGATTTGAGGTAGTCAATAATCTGAGCTAACCATGCCACTAGGTTAGTCATAATGGTTATGACTATGTCAAGTCTAGTTTAATGAGACCTAAATCAAATCTTCCTAAGAAAAGATTAAGTCTAAGATCTTCCACCATTGTAAATGCGCGGGCCCTTTTCGGGGTTGATTATTTTCGACTGGTTACAGTGGTTCAGTTGCATCGAAAAGATGCAACCATATCTATTAGGCATTGGATGCTACCGATTGGAGGATGGATTGGGCTCAATATTTTGAATATGGTGAGAGACTCAATTAGAAATCTAATCTATGTAAATTATGGGTCTGACTTAACTAAGGAGTGGATCAATATTCTGGGTATGGTGAGATTCATGAATTAGAGATTAAGTTTGGGTGCACCATTATTGGTGCAGAATTTGATTGATGTCGGATCGAGCTAGAGTGGAGGAGGACGAGGTCGCTATCAGTGACCTGCAAAATAAAGTCTCATCCAGAGTCGGTGGTGGTGGCTCCGGCAGGACCCTCGATGATCAAGTCAGCTCTTCTGACCAACAGAAATGGAGTGCTCAGGGATGAGAAGTGAGCTTTGAGCTTTAGAGGGGAGAGGAGAGCCTAGAGAAAATGTATCTAGAGGATCCCTTTTAATAGGCGGAGCTTGATTGATGGTGACAGCTAGAACTATCTGGCAGCAAGCTGCTTGAGGCCTGGTGAGTTTGGTATGCAAGGAAAGGTGTCGTCAGGCTGATGGTGACAACCATACCATCCGATAGCATCGTCTATAGCAGACTGTAGCATCACCTATGACAGACTATAGCATCGCCTGTGGTAGACTGATGGTGTTCGTTCGTCGAGATTTAATAGTCGTAGCTCTGAGAAAGCAGGCGCTGGTTGGTGGACCTCGGCATATATCAATTCCAAAGGAGTTCGGACTCCTGAAGGAAATACGTCTGCTGGAGATTATCCAAGAGTGATCTACTGGAGGAATTCGATTGAGAAAGAAGTCCGAAAGAAGTTCAGCTCATGGAGGAGTTTGGCCAAAGGAGAGGCTTGGAAGGAGTTTGGCTCCTGTAGGCATCTGGTTGGAGGGACGCGGAGGGAGTTCGGCTCTCATGGGAGTCTGACTGGAGCTTGGTCACTGAGAAGTTCGGTCGATTGAAGAGATTCGGCTATGACTCGACCATTGGAGAGTTTGAAAGGGGCTCGGTCACTGAGGAGTTTGGTAGGTTGAAGGAGTTCAGCTAAGATCCGACCATTGGAGAGTTCGAAAGGAGCTCGATCACTGAGGAGTTTGGCTGGCTGAAGACGTTTGGCTAAGACTTGGCCGCTGAAGCTCTTCCGTGGCTATCGATTGCATTAGTCTGAGTATCGGACTAGACATCGATAGGAGCAAGGTTTATCTATAATAATAGTCCGCCCACTCCTAAGTTTGGAACTTGAAGGAAGGGAGTGCAGAAAAGATGACTGCCGAAGTCCTCTTCAGGGCTCTACGCCAGTTCAGATTGATGCTCGTGGGAGATCTCGTCTCCAGCCGAGGTTGAAGGAGATCTCATTTCCTACGATTGAGATTGAAGGTTGAGCTCCTTTAGGGAGATATCATCTGCAGCAGTCGAGGTTGAAGTTAAAGTTGAGGCTTGGAAGGACCTCGTCTCCTGCAGTCGAGGCTGACTCGATCGCTCGGAGAAGATCTTATCTCCTGCAATCGAGGTTGATACAGACACTCGGAAGAGATCTTATCTCCTGCAGTTGAGATTGATACGGACGCTCGAGGGAGATCTTATCTCCTGTAGCCGAGGTTGGCCTAGTCGCTCGAGAGAAATCTTATCTCCTATAGTCGAGGTTGAAGCTCAGAGGAGATCTTATCTCCTGCAGCCAAGGTTGATACGAGCGTTTGAAGGAGATCTTATCTCCTGCAGCCGAGGTTGGACCGATCGTTCGGAGGAGATCTTATCTCCTGCAGCCATGGGTGACTCGATCGCTCGGAGGAGATCTTATCTCCTACAATCGAGGCTGACTCGGTTCGCTCAGGAGAGATCTTATCTCCTACAGTCGAGGTTGATACGGATGCTCGGGGGAGATCTTATCTCCTACAGTCGAGGTTGATACGGGTGCTCGGGGGAGATCTTGTCTCCTGCAGCCGAGGTTGGTCTGATCGCTCGGGAAAGATCTTATCTCCTGTAGTCGAGGTTGATACGGGCGCACGAGAGAGATCTTATCTCCTACAGTCGAGGTTGGCCTGATCGCTTGGGGGAGATCTTATCTCCTGTAGCCGAGGGTGGTCCGATCGCTCGGGGGAGATCTTATCTCCTACAACTGAGATTGACTCGATCGCTTGGGAGAGATCTTATCTCCTACAGTTTAGGTTGATACGGACGCTTGGGGGAGATCTTATCTCCTACAATCGAGGTTGGCCTGATCGCTTGGGAGAGATCTTATCTCTTATGGTCGAGATTGGAGCTTGGGGGAGATCTTATCTCCTATAGCCGAGGTTGATACGGGTACTTGGGAGAGATCTTATCTCCTGCACTGAGGTTGGCTCGATCGCTCGGAGATCTTATCTCCTGCAGTTGAGGTTGATATGGGCGCTGCAGCCAAGGTTGGCCCAATCGCTCAGGGGAGATCTTATCTGCTGCAGTCGAGGCTAACTCGATCACTCGAAGGAGATCTTATCTCCTACAGTCGAGATTGATATGGGCGCTCGGGAAAGATCTTATCTCCTACAGCCGAGGTTGGCCCAGTCGCTTGGGGAAGATCTTATCTCCTACGATCGAGATTGAAGCTTGGAGGAGATCTTATCTCCTGTAGCCGAGGTTGGTCCGGTCGCTTGGGGGAGATTTTATCTCCTACAGCTGAGGTTGATACGGCTGCTCAGAGGAGATCTTATCTCTTGCAGTCGAGATTGATACGGGCGCTCAGGGGAGATCTTATCTTTTGTAGCCGAGGTTGGCCTAGTCGCTCGGGGAAGATCTTATCTCCTACAGTCGAGGTTGATATAGGTGCTCGAGGGAGATCTTATCTCCTACAGTCGAGGTTGGCCCGATCGCTCGGGGAAGATCTTATCTCCTACAGTTGAGGTTGATACAGGTGCTCGAGGGAGATCTTATCTCCTATAGCCAAGGTTGGCCTGATCGCTCGGAGGAGATCTTATCTCCTACAGTCGAGGTTGATATGGACACTCGGGAGAGATCTTATCTCCTACAGTCGAGGTTGGCCTAAATCACTCGAGGGAGATCTTATCTCCTGCAGCCGAGGTTGAAGTTCGATGGAGATCATATCTCCTACAGCTGAGGTTGGCTCGGAGGAGATCTTATCGCCTGTAGTCGAGGTTGATACGGATGCTCGAGGGAGATCTTATCTCCTACAGTTGAGGTTGACTCGATCGCTCGGGGGATATCTTATCTTCTGTAGTAGAGGTTGATACGGGCGCTCGGAGGAGATCTTATCTCCTACAACCAAGATTGATATGGGCGCTTGGAGGAGATCTTATCTCCTACAGTCAAGGTTGGCTCGTCGCTCGGGGGAGATCTTATCTCCTACAGTCGAGGTTGATACAGGCGCTCGGGGGAGATCTTATCTCCTGCAGTCGAGGTTGGCTCAGTCGCTTTGAGGGAGATCTTATCTCCTGCAGCCGAGCTTGATACGGACACTCAGGAAAGATCTTATTTCCTATAGCTGAGGATGATACGGATGCTCGAGGAAGATCTTATCTCCTACAGCCGAGATTGATATGGGCGCTCAGAGGAGATCTTATCTTCTGCAGTCGAGGTTGATACGGGTGCTCGGGGGAGATCTTATCTCCTACAGTCGAGATTGGCCCGATCGCTCGAAAGAGATCTTATCTCCTACAGTCGATGTTGATACGGGCACTCGCAGGAGATCTTATCTCCTGCAGTCGAGGTTGGCTCGGTCGCTTGGTGGAGATCTTATCTCCTGCAGCCGAGGTTGAAGGACTTTGACTCGTTCATGTTAGGATGAGATTCTCCTCCTGTTCCTAACATGACCACTGTTGATTGCTTTTTTTCTATCATCACATAGTTTTTATACCAAAAAATAATATTATTAAAATGGAAGAATTTTATCGAAGGAAAGTTACTGGCAGCACGTCTCCAAATTTTCTATGTTTCAAGGTCGTGGGAGCACTGTTCCTCCAAGTTCCTTCAGATGGTAAGTCCTGGGCCAGACGAACTTCTCTATCTCATGTCGGCCTTCTCAATTTGGAACCAGCTTCTCTTGGTTTTAAAGCTGGGAGATGTTGGCTCGCCGAAATACCAAGTTCTTTTCAGACGTGGCATCGATGATACGGGAGGCGACCGATCTTTTTATTGTTCCTCCCTCGTTGATGGTTCTAGCTTCTGGAGGAGGACTTTTTTGCGCCCTTCTATCAGAGCTTTCTTAATGATGAGCTCGAGGGAGAGTTCGGCCTCGCTTGTGCTCGGAGGGAGCCCGTGAGCACGGTCGAACTTCATTCCACCCTCCTACGAAGCCTCATGGGGGAGAACTTCATGGTCTTTTATTGGAGCTTCCTTGATGATGAGCTCGAGAGGGGGAGCTCGGCCTCACTTATGCTCAGGGGAGTCCGTAAGCGTGGCTGAACTTCTTAATCCATCGGTTCATCTCCCATAGTTTATGATTGAGGATGTCATCTCGATCACGGACCTTAGAGGGCTTTTGGCTATAGATAGGAAAGGTCTCCTTAAAAGGAGATCCATAATCCAAACTTGGGTCTTCTACTCTCTGTTTCCCCTTTCCAGCGACGACGGACATGCTAGTCCAAATGCTCTTCCTCGGGGTTGATTTTCGACATCCTGATGGCAGGTTTTCTGGTGGAGTCACCGTCGGAGGCTGTCGCATGGCCTGCACCATCTCGGTGAGGCCCTGAACCCGCTGCATCAGTAGATTGAATTGCTCCACATCTACCATGGCTACAGATTGAACCTAGGTTATTGGGGTTGAAGTAGGAGTAGATGGATCTGGATGGGATTGGGCCGTGGAGGCCGTCGATTGTCGGATCAAAGCTCTCTTAGGAGGCATTTTCTCTTAGGAAAGAACTCTAGAAAGAAAAAAGGGAGATCTCTAGAGAGGGAAGAGAGAAGTCATCGCTGAGCACTCCTTTAAGAATAAGAGAATCTCAAGAATGGAGGTTCAGGCCCTCCTTCTAGCGCTAATTCTGTTGGTGCAGAATCTGGTTGATGCCAGATCGAGCTGGAGTGGAGGAGGACGAGGTTGTCGTCAGTGACCTACAAAATAAAGTTTCATTCGAAGTCGATGGTGGTGGCTCCGGCAGGACCCTCCGACGATCAAGTCAGCTCTTCTGGTCAATAGAAATGCAGTGCTCAGGGATGTGAAGTGAGCTTTGAGCTTTAGAGGGGAGAGAAGAGCCTAGAGAAAACATATCTAGAGGGTCTTTTTTTATAGGCGGAGCTTGATTGATGGTGACAGCTATAGCTGTCTGGCAGTGGGCCGCTCGAGGCCTGATGAGTTTGGTACGTAAGAGAAGGTGTCATCAGGCTGATGGTGATAGCCATATCGTCCGATAGCATCACTTGTGGTAGACTATAGCGTCGCTTGTGGTAGACTGTAGCATTGCCTGTGGTAGGTTGATGACGACTGTTCATTGAAATTTAATAGTCGTAGCTCTAAGAAAGCAGGCGCTAGTTGGTGGACCTCGACATATATCAATTCTAGAGGAGTTTGGACTCTTGAAGGAAATACGTCTGATGAGGATTATCCAAAAGTAATCCATTAGAGGAATTCAATTGAGGAAGAAGTTTGAGAGGAGTTCGGCCAAAGGGGAGGCTCGAAAGGAGTTTGGCTCTCATAGGCGTCCGGCTGGAGGGGTGCCGAGGGAGTTCGGCTCTCGTGGGAGTCTGACTAGAGCTTGGCCACTGAGAAGTTCGATCGGTTGAAGAGATTCGGCTATGACTCGACCGCTGGAGAGTTCGAAAGTGGCTCGACCATTGAGGAGTTCGGCAGGCTGAAGGAGTTCGGCTAAGATCCGACCGTTGGAGAGTTTGGAAGAAGCTCGACCGCTAAGGAGTTCGATCGGCTAAAGGAGTTCGACTAAGACTCGATCGCTGAAGCTCTTCCAATGGCTATCAGTTGCATTAGGTTGAGCATTGGACTAGACTTCGGTAGGAGCGGGATTTATCCCCAACAACCATGATTAGAGAATCATTAAACAAGAGTTGTTCACTCATTGGCTAACCCATCATTAATAACTGTTAAGTGAGGTGATGAGTCAGTTGGTGGGACCGCACCATCCACTAGAAATCATTAATCGTGGAGATTTTCATATCTCTACAGAGGGAGTGTAGGGATCCGAGAAAATAGTGGGACCTAATTTGTTTAAAAATAAAATTTCTAAGTAAATTGGTTAAGTCTTAAGTATAAAATCTAACTAGAAACTTTGACTCTCTACAGAAAAATATCTGCATCTAATCTACTAGCACGAATCCTGGATACCCATAGACTGACCGGATCCAATTACAAGGATTGGCTCTGAAACTTCAAAATTATTTTGGGTTCTAAAAAGTTAACTCATGTTTTGGATTAGGACCCTCCCACCTTACCAGCTCGTCCATCCATTGAATAGAGAGCATCTTTGGATAAGTGGACGGACGAAGATAATAAGGTCAGATATTACATGTTGGGCTCGATGTCTGATGAACTTCAGTGCCAACATGAAGATATTAGGACTGCTCACCAAATGTTGGCTCACTTACAAGAGATGTTTGGTGAACAGAGTCGCGCAGCCAAGTATCAAGTCACTAAATGACTATTCAAGGCTAAAATGCATGATGGGCAGTCAGTCCAAGATCATTGTCTGATGATGATCAAGGACTTGGAAGAGCTTGAAAAGCTCGGAGTGAGGTTAGACTTGGATCTGCAGAATGATATAATTCTGCAATCTTTGATTGATGTGTATGGGCAGTTCATCATGAACTACTATATGCATAAACTTAAAAATTTCTTGGCCGAACTTATGAACATGCTGGTTACAACTGAGCTTTCTATGAAAGGTTCTAAAGGCTCAATGCTTACTATGGAATGGACTTCTTCCAAGAGAAAGTCTTTTGGAAAGAAGAAGAGTATGTGAAAAAGCAGAAGGTGGAAAGAGGAAAGAAGAAAAAGGCAGAGTAGAAAAAGAAGACCGCTGACAAAGAAAAATATTTCCATTGTAACAATGGCGACCACTAGAAGTGGAACTGCCTTACTTACCTACCACCTTGAAGAATCAGAAGGAGGCAGGTCCTTCTGGAGGTATACTCATTATTGAGTCTAACCTTACGATTTCTTCTGCATTCAGTTGGATGCTTGACTCTGGTTCTAGTGCTCATTTGTGCACTTTCATGCAGGGTCTTGAGGATAGCAAGAGGCTGAGGGATGGTGAGATGATCCTGCGCATCGAAAATGGAGCAAGAGTTGCTATCGTGGTCGTGGAAACATACCCTCTTCGATTATCATCTGGTTTAGACTTAGTGTTAAAAGATTATTATTATGTGCCTGCAGTAAGCAGGAATTTGATTTCTGTTTCTTGCCTAGCATTAGAAGGCTATGTGATTAGTTTTCTTTAAGGACCATTGTAACATTCTTTATGAAAGAAATAAAATTGCAAGTGGTTTCCTTATTAATGGTCTTTATCAGTTACATATTGATGTATCTATTTTTAACATCGAGCAAAATGTGAATACCATGAAATGACCTAGGGATAGTCCAAACAATAGGTATCTATGGCACCTAAGACTAGGTCATATAGCAGAAGATAAGATTAACAAATTGAAGAAAACTGGGCTATTCAGTCCATTGACTTTTGAGTCATATCTAATTTATGAATCTTGTCTTCATGGCAAAATGACTAAACTTCTTTTTGTAGGACATGGGGAAAGGGCCACGGATCTTCTTGCCCTAGTACATACTGATGTGTGCAGCCCATTTGATGTGCCGGCTAGAGGCAACTTTATCTACTTCATAACCTTTATTGATGATTTATCTAGGTATGGGTATGTGTATCTTATGAGACATAAGTCTGAAGTTTTTGAAAAGTTCAAGGAATTCAGACATGAAGTAGAAAAGCAAATAGAAAAATCCATTAAGGTTCTTCTATCAGATCGAGGAGGTGAATACCTTAGTCAAAAATTTCTGGACTATCTCAAGAAAAATGGAATAGTCTCTCAATGGACTCCACCTAGGACACCTTAACTCAACGGGATCTCAAAATGGAGGAATCGAACCCTATTAGATATGGTCCGATCCATGATGAGCTTCACAAACCTTCCTGATTTTCTTTGGGGATACTGTTTGTTAACTGCAATATACTTACTGAATAAGATTTCTTCTAAAACCGTTCCTACCACACCGTATAAGATATGGCATGGTAAGAAATCAAGTCTGAGTCATCTCAGAATTTGGGATTGTTCGGCTCATATCAAAAGATAACAAGTGGACAAGTTAGACTTTAGGTCCTTCAGAGCTTGATTTATGGGATATCCTAAAGAGTCATTAGGATATTATTTCTACATTCCAGAAGATCATAATATGATTGTGAGTCGACATGCCATCTTTCTTGAAAAATAATTTATTCAAGATAGCGGCATTGGAAAGCAGATCAAGCTCGAGGAGAAAGTCTCACAAGAGCAACGAGCTAAGGATCAAATGGAACCAAATCAAGTTAAGCCAATCCAATCCCTACCTCCTCCACCTCGTAGATTGGAAAGGGTTTCCTATCCCCCTAAGAGGTACTTAGGTACTATTTCAGAGAAAGTAGAGAAAATGTTCCTCGTAGGTAATGGGGTTTATGGTGATGATCTCAAAACCTATAACGAGGCAATATCAGATATCGACTCCGAGAAATGATTAGAGGCAATAAAGTCAAAAATTGACTCGATGCACTCAAACCAAGTTTGGACCTTGGTAGGTCCACCAGAAGGTATAGTACCTATTGGATGTAAATGGATCTACAAGAGAAAGATTGGTGTAGATGGAAATGTCCGAGATATTCAAGGCTAGAGTAGTGGCAAAAGGTTATAGTCAATGCGAAGGCATTGAATATCAGAATACCTTTTCGCTAGTAGCTATGCTAAAATTTATTCGCACATTGCTTGTTGTTGCAGCCTATTTCGATTATGAAATATGGCAAATGGATGTGAAAATGACATTCTTAAATAGATATCTTGAGGAAGATATCTATATGGAATAGCCGTTAAGTTTCATATTCAGTGATGATGATCATAAGGTATGCAAGCTGCAAAGATCCATATATGGACTTAAGCAAGCATCTCGGAGCTGGAACACTCGCTTTAATGATGTGATCAAATTATTTGATTTCATCAAAAATAAGAAGGAGCCATGTGTCTTTAAAAAGGTCAGTGGGAGTGCTGTTGTCTTCCTCGTATTGTACGTGGATGACATCCTCCTTATTGGGAATAATATTCTCATGTTGACCATAGTTAAAATGTGGTTATCTAAAGAATTCTCCATGAAAGATTAGGAGAAGCATCCTTTATTCTAGGAATTAAGGTCTATAGAGATAGACTGAATAGGATGCTAGGACTTTCACAGAAGATGTACATAGAGGAAGTGCTAAAGAGGTTTAGCATGGAAAACTCTAAGAGGGGTTTGGTATCCTTCAGACATGGCATTCATTTTTCCAAGAAGATGTGCCCTAGCACACCTGAGGAAATAGAATGCATGAGCAAGATCCCTTATGCTTCAGCAATAGGGAGCCTCATGTATGCCATGGTATGTACACGACCTGATATAGCCCATGCTGTGAGTATCATGATTAGATATCAGTCGAATTCAGGTGAAGAACACTGGACTTTTGTGAAATGTATCCTTAAATACTTGAGAAGAACTAAGGATATGTTGTTGGTCTTTGGTAATGGAGAACTCCAAGTCCAGGGGTATATAGACTCGAATTTTATATCCGATGTAGATGATTGAAAGTCGACATCTGGGAGTCTATTTGTGTGCAATGATGGAGCTGTCAGTTGGAAAAGTTCTAAGCAGACAGTAATAGTAGATTCCACCATAAAAGCAGAATACATTGCTATGTTAGAAGCTGCAAAGGAGGCATTCTAGTACAAAAAGTTTGCCGTAGAGATTGGAGTGATGCTATTAGATGTCATTCCTTTGTACTGTGACAATAATAGTACCATAGCTCTTGCTAAGGAGCCGAGGTCTCATCAGAAATCCAAGCACATCGAGCAGCGATACCACCTCATTCGCGATTACCTCGAGAAGGGTTACATCAAGGTCAAGAGAGTCGACTCTGCAGACAATGCAGTGGACCCGCTTACCAAGCCGTTGGGCCAGCAGAAGATCGAAGCCCACCTTGAGAAGATGGGACTTAGATTTATAGCCAATTGGCTTTAGGTCAAGTGGGAGTTTGTTAGATATGTGTGCCCTAAAAATCAAAATTGGCTGACACTTATAATACACTTATAGGAGCAAAATTATAATTTTGAATATAAATAATAAAATGGATTATTTTCTATCACAAATGTGTGTTTTGTATCTATGATACATTCCTTGAGTTAATGGTAATGATAATTCTTATTTTCAAGAGTTAAAAATTTAAGATAAGAATTTTTATTATTAACTCATAAAATGCTCCTGACCATAGGATATCATGAGGATGGTGATTGATCTGGAAGGTTGGTGTATAATCGCTTATTTGTAGTAGATGAGTCTTGAGTCTATGGTGTAGAGACACCGAAGCGAGAGTACAGATACTCATTAGAGAATGAGGATACTGAGCGTGATCACCTCGAGCAGTCATAAGGAAGTCTACCTTCTCATCGATGACTGACTCGAAGCTGTAGTGGTGTATCTGGTTCTTTGACCTGAGGTGTATCGGTAGTTCATCTTGAGAGTGTTATAGTTTGACTACACCATAACTCGGTCTCCTAGCCATTCGGAATCCTGAGGTGTATGTTGGCTATAACATGTTCATTGTAGGAATTGAATTGCACTAAGTGGAAATCTATCTACCTCGGTGGATGAGGAGTAGCCCTATGATAATCATGAGAATCAAGTCCATAAGCCCATGGTCATGATAGAGTGAAATAATAGAAAGAATTTCTATTAAGATTTTCACATCAGACTTGAATCGAATGATTAAATCATATGATAGAAATTAGGGTTTGACGAGTTTACCTTAATCCTAATCTGATCGGGGCTCAAGATAGAAGAATTTAATCACACAAGTAGCTGCACAAAGAGGTTCATTTTCAGTTTTGATGGGTTACCACCATATACTGCTAGGTGTCACTAGTAGATTTTGGGAGCAATTAGAATGATTTAGATGATCGATCATTCTAGTTGTTTGAATCAGAAGAGTTCTGATCCATCGAAAGAAGTTTCGATGATATCGATGATGGAGATCACGATATATTTCATTACCATACAGAACTGAACTTAACTAGATCATACAAACAAGGGTTTGGATCTGAATATCATCAATTGGACTAACCCAGTTCAATTGATTTGAATTAGATTCAATTAGGTTCAAGGAAATCGTGCTAGCACATGATTGAACCTAACGTTCTTCTTTTATTATCATTAAAAGTTGTTTCGACTGAGCCAAATGAGTTTGTGCTCACTCAGATACCTTTACTTGGTCTGACTGAAGCTTGTTCAGATCAGAAAAGGGTTGTCTTAATTTATGAGATAAATTTGAGACAACACTTGCCATTTTCCGTCACCTACTAATTCTTGTCCTTTGACTTTGGTCAAACATTATCCTTTAACCCTTGGATATCTACCCATGTATCATGCACCTATTGGAGAGCAGATAGGGGCTTGTCCCCTTATTGAATATTGGAAAGGAGGGGGTGCACACCTAGGGAGGCATGCACTCATGGATAGGGACGACTAAAGTCCTATATGGATGGAACTTCAGGTTGCTTCTTGGATTCTACTTAGGTGACCCCTAGCTATAGACTTTGACCAGTCTTGGGTGCAATCTAAGGATGAATTAGTAGGATTCTCATCTGATTGGATCAGACGATGTCATCCCACCAATCAGATTTAGATCTGATTGCACGAAGCAACGTAATTGGTCGGGATGATGTGGCATTGCATGGCACAGTAGGGTCTATATAAACCCTATCTACGCCATACTTTTAGAGAGTTCCCTCTTAGCCATGCCCCAAGGCTGCCCCTCTCCTTCCTCCATGCCATCTTCTGATCCTCTCTCTCCTCTCTATGTCTAAAGAAAGTTGGGCTCCAATTTGGTGCGATCCAGGCAAGAAAAAGCTGACGAGAAAGGAAGAAGGCAGCACTGCTGCAGAGACGACTGCTGATCTTCAGAAGAAGTTTTGAAGATCCTCCAAATCAGATTCAGATTTGATTTTTGGAGAAATGATAAAGAAGAAGAAGATCTCCAGATCCAGGCTGAGTGGATACTGGTAAAGGCCAGGCACTTGCGTGGCTAGATCTAAAATCTCAGGCAATCAGCAGGATCATCAAAGGATAATCAGATTATCCAACATCAAGATATCAATTAAATTAGATTTAATTTATTTTTATTTTATTTATTAGATCTATAAAATCAGATTTGAAACATCTCAGATCTGATCTGGATACATGAAAATTTTTTTTGAAATATCTCTCTTTATCCGATTAGACCTGAACGAACTTGATCTGGAAAATCAGGATTTCCCCTTCAGCGCCTTCCTCCTTGGGCTTGAGGGAGATGCCTCCTTCTCTAGGGCTTCTTCAAGAACCCTAGGGCGGCAACTCTAGAGAGAAGAGATGAAGAGAGTTGAGGAAGAAAAGGTCTATATTCTACAGCATTCACATGATTATAAAATTTTAATACAACCTATGTATTTATACATAGCCATTTGGCTCGACCGAAATGCTCTCCGGCTAATCTGATATATGAAAGCACTCACCAAGCCCATGTACACCTATGTCTCCCATGCTCTCATCCTCTAGATCTAGACCCGACCCATACATGAATTAGTCCCCTTAAGACCTCTCAAACCAGACCTTAAAACCCCTAGGATCAACCCAGACCCTAGCCCAAAATAGACCCTCACGTAACTCTGCCTGCGCACTGAGCCGGCTCAATCTCAACCTTGAGCCGGCTAAGTTTCACTAGGTTGACTCAGTCTGAAACTGAGCTGGTCCAGTCTTGTGCCATACCAGCAATTTCGAATGCGTAGCTCTCTATTTTGCTTGTGCATTGAGAGTTAGCCAACCCTATTTTGAACTGAGTCGGCTAACCTACAGAAAATCTTCTTTCTGCAGTCTTGATTCTCTGGCTTTGATTTCTTGCTTCATCTTGTATCCCAGATTTTCGAAGCACTAACCAAGCTCCTAAAATTTTTGAAGCCAGCATTGTGACTCCTCTCGTGGCCTCCCAAGGCTTAGGAGTACCACAAATCCTCACAAACTGATGGCTCATTTGGTTAAAAAAAAGATCGTACATGGTTTGAGACTCGAGTACCAGTTTCTTGCTACTCTCTTCGGGATAGATGGAAAAGCTCGGCATAGAAAGATGTCTGGTATGTCATGGAGCAGCATCATCATCCAGAAGGCCTTAAGATGGTCGACTGGATCAGAAGTCCCGTCATAACTCTCAAACTAAAAAAGTTTGAAGTTCGGTGGGATGAACTCTTGCATGATCTTGGTAGAGAAGGAAGGATCGGTGCAGATATCATCATGGTGGATCGGGGCAACATGGCAGAGCTCCTCAATTCATCAGTTCATGTCTTGGAGTTTCTGATCAAGAGCATCATCTCGACCATGGATCTTGGAGGGCCATCAACTATAGATAGGAAAAGTCTTCTTTGAGAAAAAATCATAATCAAAGCAGGGGCTCCCTACTCTCTGCTTCTCCTTCCCGAAGGTAATGGATCTACTGACCTAGGTTACCCTTCTTAGTGTTGGTTCTTGAAGCTTTGGCTGGGGATTTTCTAATTAGGCTACCGTCGGAGGCTACTGCATGGCCTGTACCATTTCGGTGAGGTCTCGAACCTACTGCATCATAGGTTGAACTACTCTAGATCCACCATGGCTATTGGTGGAGGAGGTTAAGGTGTCTGTGATGGTATTGGAGTAGGCAGGTCTGGCTCAGACCTGGTGGCGGAGGCAGTGGATCATCGGGTGGTTATCTTTTTTAGGAGCATTTCTGGGATCAAAAGAGATCAAATGGAGGTGGATCCTAAAGGACTAAAAGCAGAAAGTAAACAAGTTTGACTGAGCACTCTTTTTAGAATAAGAACTCAAATGCCCTTCCTCTAGTGCCAATCCTGTTGGTGTGAAAATCTATGAGAATGTTGGAGGTAGCTCGAGTTGGAAAGATGAGGCCACTAACGGGACCTAGAAAATAAAGTCCAAACTAGAGGTGGGTGGCTCCGACAGGACCCTCCGACTCTCAAGTCAGCTCTTCGGTCAATTGGAATGGAGTGCTTAGAAAACAGAAAAACGGAGTGATGGAAAGGAGAAGAGAGCTTTGAGAAAAATGTATCTAAAGGGTCTCTTTTATAGATGAAGCATGTAACAAATTGATAGTGACAGTCATAACCATTTGGTAGTGGGCCACTCAGGCTACATGGAGTTTGTTACAGAGGATGAGTTATCGTTTGCTATGACTTGTAGGCG
This sequence comes from Cocos nucifera, assembly GCA_006176705.1. NCBI lineage: Eukaryota > Viridiplantae > Streptophyta > Magnoliopsida > Arecales > Arecaceae > Cocos > Cocos nucifera. Next base: position 184,565 of record QRFJ01002802.1, on the reverse strand, counting down.
GTTAAGATTTATTTGTTGAAGTTTGGATGCAGGTTGAGGACTTCAGTATACGTAGTGAACCTATAATTGGCTGAGGTTTGTAGGGGTAATGTCTGATGACTTTAAGGAACCAGGAAGCCTCCTAACTAACGTGCAAGTAGGTGCCCCTTAAAGTATCATGTTTCATCCTTCGTGGAGTAGGTGTCACGAGTTAGTAGTTTGACGAGGTCTTTTTGGTGGTTCCAGCTGGCAGACGTAACATGAGCTAAGTATATCCACAACTTGCTAGGAGAAGCTCGTTCTGAAGGTTATTTGAATAAAAGGACTTCGACTGAAAGAAGCATGACTAAAAGGAGTGCGTTCTAAAGAAGTCCACCTAGAAGGAGTGTGACTGAAGGAATTCGTTTGGAAGGAGTGCTATTGAAGGAGTCGTTTGGAAAGAATCTGATTGGAGGAGTCCATCTGAAAGGAGCACTACTGGAGTCCATCTAGAAGGAGCACGTCGTCCACAATATAGGACTTCAACTATCTTCCAAGCTCATCACCAATCAAGGTTGGGAGGGTTGAACTTTTGTTCTGCCATTCATTTTAAGTTAAGAAGCAAGGTTAGTTAAATAGCAGTTCCTCTTTACTGTTCAAGACTATCTGGCATAACTTTAATGCATCTTCAATGAGTTCCACAGTATGGACTTGTTGTTGAGAAGGTCGGTAGATTCTTTTAAAAGGGGAGTCGATGGCTAAGAACTTCGGCGGAATTTAGTTTACCGCCAACATACACCAATCTTTCAGATTAATCAGTATCCTCATGATGATCTTATGATTTAAAGTAGTTTATGAGTTAATTATAATAACACATATCTCAAATTCTTAACTCTTAATAATATGTATTATCATACCTATTAACTTAATAGATAATTTACAGACATAATTAAATATAAATATAATGATAAAACAATCCAAATTTTATTAATAAGTTAAATATTATAAAAAATGCCCATAAAAAGTTATACATGTGTCTGTCAATTTGACTTCTAGGGCATACATCTAACAAAAGAGATTGCCGATGGTGGAGAAGGCACTACTAGTGGTGGAAATGGTGCTACCAACAAAGAAGTACTTTTTTTCTCTGCACGGTGCTTAAAGCAATGTTCGCAGATGGAAGAAGGCATGGGAGAGGAGCTAGGGCTTCGAATTCGTGTGCGGGGTCATCTCTCCCATCGGGCTACCCACTTCATGCGAGGCATTGGACACCAAATCACCAAAAAATTAAGGAAAAGGGGTTTGGTGGTTTGGTTTGGGTAGAGGAATGAGTTCAGAGAGGTCTCTATTCGAAATACAAATCATAGAAGGAATGGGGAAAGGGATGGTTTGGGTTTTTAAAAAGCTTGTCCCAAAAAAGAGGTCGACACATTTTAAAAATGGGTTGACACCTTAGGAAGGGTCGACTCCAGTAAAACTAGGGTCGACACCTTTGTAGAACTATTCCAGACTATTTTTCAGCTAGCAGGTTGACCCCATTGAATTTTGGATTGATCCTTTGATACAGAAACTATTCAAAGGAGTTTCAAATCAAGAGAATGCAATCAAATTGAGGTTAAAATGCTATTCAAGCAAATTTATGGATAAAAAATGATATTTAAATCAAATTTAAGAATCAAAGATTTAGTCAATTGAGGTAAGATAATCAATTAATTTAAGAAAATCAAGAGGAAAAAATCTAGATATAAGTTTTGTATGTTTAGTTTTAACTAGAAAAGTTTTGAATCCTTAGGATAAAACTAAGATGTCATGCAACATCAAGCATTTGAGTTTTATAAAAGGATGTTTTATCTTCAAGTACTTAGATCATGCAAAGTTTTGATGAAATTTTAATAATTTTGCATTTTATGGGGAGAATGTCATACTTTAGTTTACTTGTATATCTAGTATTGGTGTAGAATCTGGTTGATGCTAGGATGAGCTGGAGCTAAAGATGGCAAGGTCGCTGCTGGTGACCTATAAAATAAAGTTCTATTCAGAGTCGGAGGTGGTGGCTCCGGTAGGACTCTCCGACGATCAAGTCAACTCTTCTAGCCAACAAAAATAGAGTGCTCAGAAAAATTGAAGCAGAGTTTTGAGCTTAGAGAGAAGATGTATCTAGAGGATTTCTTATATAGACGAAGCCTATAATAAACTGATGGTGACAGCCATAACTGTCTGGTAATGGACCGTTCGGGGCCACGTAGAATTTGTTATGAAAGATGGTGTCTGTTGTCATCACATGCCTATTTATTGGAGATCAATGGTTGGAGTTTGGATGGAATAGCTATCGATCGTGCAGAGCTTCATATCACAATAGTTCTAGGGAAATTCAAACTTCTCCGAGGTTGTCTGCATACAAATTGGTTTGTGTTGAACTAGGTGCTGAATTCGCGTAGGCAGAATTCGCGTAGGCGACGAGGTCCTTCTAGGTGACCGTAAGGAGTTCGACCGAATGGAGGTCGACGAGAAGGAGCCTTCTTGATGATTGGAGAGGAGATCGACCGGCAAGAGCTTGGTTGGCGATTGCGATAGATGGACAATTATGATACTCTAGCGACTCCATTGTTCCTTTGAAGCTCAGCTATTCTCAAGGCCATCTGAAGGCTGATAAAGTGGAGACGAGGTCCTTTTGTTTGCACTTTCAAGATTCTTGGCATGAGAATTCAAAGATCCGCCACTCACAGTATGTTGCAGAAGTTCATCTAGGGAGAACCTCTATCGATCTGACATTAATCCAAGATTGAACAGCCTAGAAAGGTTCTAGTTGGGAAGAAGTTCGATCAGAAGAGTCCGGCTTGAGGAAGTCCAGAAGGAGTTCTGTTAGAGGAGGTCGACAAGAGTTCCACAATGCCTTGCCATTCTAGATCTAACCCGTGCCGTCAGAGAAGGTCGTTCAATACGCTGAAGGTCGGCCACGTTAGGGATGATTGAAGTTGGGGTTGAAGCTCCACTACGGTCGTTACTTCTGGTCAGGATTGCTTTGCGATCGTACACTTGGCCGAACTTCGATAGGAGTAGGGTTCATCCTCAACAATAGTTTCTCTACTCCCGAGTTCAAAATTCGAAGGAAGGGACTATAAAAAGGCAACTGCCGAAGTTCTTTTTCGGATTCTACATTTGTTGGATGGAGAGTCTTGGTGCTTATTGCACTGGCGCTGAAACTTCTTAAATACAAGATGGCCTAAAATGATAATTTTTCGAAACTCTCATCGAAACTCTATCCCAGGTACGACACAGTTAAGATTTCATTCAGTGCCAATCCTCTGCCATGATGAGTGGGACATGCATCAACCTAAGATCGGCTAGAGGAGACCTACAATCATAACTATCTTGAGCTCTCGTGTATATTTAAGCACATCTTCTTCCTTCAGAATTTCAGTTCACCCAGGTTTCTTCTCTCTTTCTTTCGGTCTTTATCTCCTTCCTACTCTAGAGTACCAGCATCTTTCGCCAATTTCTTTGATCCCCAGGGGTTCTCCCACTCGACTTTAATCAAGCTTGCCATCTCCCTGCTCTTTCCAATCGATTTAGGTTAGTTCCTAAACCCTTCTTTTGATTATTCCTATCTTTTTGCATCTTCGTCTGTTTGGTTTCTTTGAAAGAGTCTTGAATCTTATTTTTCTTAATTTTTTGGAAGATTTTTTCCAATATAGTTTGATCCATATGTCCACCGAAGGATCCTGATCGACTTGTTTTGGGAGCTTGGCCCATCTGGCATTGATGGATCCATCCCATAAGGATTTTGAACTGGTAGAAGTATCCCGACCATCCTTCATTCCTGACACCTTCTCCTGTAAACTTCGACATAAAGATCTTTCTTTTATCAGGATCTAGTTCGGAATCCCTCCTAAATATGAGCTCGAACTTCTTGATCCTAGTGACCGAGCCTACTCCCCACCTCCAGGCCGAACTTGCTTGTATGTCGAAACCCTCCATGCAGGACTTCGGCTATCCATACCTCCTTTTGTAGTTAATTTGTTTAAGTTTCTAAATATTTCTTTTGCCGTTATGGTGCTGAATTCATTTAGGTTCGTCATAGTATTTTTTTCTTTGCATATTATGGCCGATGTCCCACCTACCATCTCTCTATTTCGTAACTTTTTCACCTTCAAATATCACCCCATCATCAAAGATTGGTGGCATGTATCTCCTCAGTTCGGCAACAAGGGGCTGCTTAAGGATGCCCCTTCTTCCATCCACAACTAGAAGAAAAAATTCTTTTTGGTTTCATATCCTTCTTTAGAGTTAGGACTTTCTTCTTAGAAAGATATAAGGGATTCGATCTGTCGAGCTCTCGAGCTTGAGAGAGAAGATCGAGATTCAGCCGATAGGCTGAAGAACTATTGAGCCCCCCTGAGCTCTAGACTCTTGGATGATCAAACTTTATTTAACCTCGGTCTTAGTCCTCTTGATCCAACAGGTAGTTCTCGATTACCTAGTCAATCATGAGTTTCCTAGATTCTGACTCCACCTCTTCTTTTTGTCGTATAGATGACTCCAAAAGAATGGAATCATTTGGCAAAGGAGATTAAGTCCCTTAAGGGGAAGGATAGTTAAGCCGGAGAACCATTGAAGAAGGCTCGCATCAAAGAGCCAAGCACGACCGTGCGGATCGAGATAGTGCTTGCTCCAGAATCTGATGTGGCTGCACCAAGTTTGACCCTACCCGATGAAGTTGTTGCCCCCAAACCTATCGTACGGAAAGGGGGGATTGAAAAGAAGAAGGCCGTCAGAAAGAGGGCTGGGTGACAGGCCAGGAATTCTGGTGGTGAGAGTTCCAGCCAAGAATAGGCTTCATTGGATGATTGGAAGGTCATCCATTCTTTGATGGGAGGCTGTATCCTCTCACACATCGTCGACAAAATGGTTCAAATGGAGAATGCGGAGAGGTTTGATGAATCTTTTGCTGCCTACGTCGAGGTAACTGATCTTTTTCGAACTTGATTGAATGTAGGATGTATTTTCAAAGTTCCTACTTGGTTTCTCTCCATTCTGCAGCTGAGGGACTATTTGTTTGCCCATTCGAAGGCGATTGATCTCCACCAGGTTGAGGTTTTTAAAGCCCTTTAGGAGGCTCAAGTGGAGGTCGAGAAGGTTTGAGCCAACGTTGATTGTTTGAAGGTGGCCTTGGAGGTTCAGTCTGTGGAAGTTGAGCACCTTCGGGAGGCATTACGGAGGGAGGAAGAGGCTTCTACAGGGTTGAGGGTGGCCTTAACTCTTTCTGAGGATAAGAGGAAGAAGGCCAAAGAGAAGGTCCATGCTGAGAAGGAGTGGGCTATCGAGGTCTTCAAGTCTTCCAAAGTCATGGAGGACATCAAGATTGCTTTTGCTAGGGAGGCCTTTTTGGAGGGGTTCAAGATTTGCATGGAGAGGGTCGCAAAGAACTTTCTAGATGTGGACCTCGACCTCCTAATGGATGAGCCTGGCAAAGAAGCGGGTCCCTCCGATGCTAGTGCTGCCTCTCCTACTATCGAACCTACCCTTGAAGCTCCTGAATTTGCAGCCGCAGCCTCCAAATCTGCTCTTGAACCCGAGGTCATGAAGGATGTGCCGACCTCATCTACTGTTGTGCCATTCGAGGTTTAAAATTTTTGATAATTATACCTTTTCTTTTTTTTTTTGATATATTCAAACATTTTGTTAATGTAGTGAAAGTAAATTTTCTTTCTTCATACTTGTATTGTGATGTTTGTCATTCAGAGTTCCTCTAGCGAGCAATGTCCTGACCTTTCTTCTCTGACCGAGGCTGTGCCGCTACCTGAGGTTGTCCCCTTGAAATCCATTACAAAAAACTTAAAAAATGAAGTTCATCAGTTAAAAAAGAAATTGAAGAAGGTTAACGGTGAACTTCAAAAGTCGAGGAAAAGTTGCTTAGAGTTAACGGTCGAGGTTACTCGCTTACGCCAAGAGCACAAAAAGGATTCTGTGGATTATATCAATAAGAAGTGGCACTTGACTAAAGAACTTGAACGAGAGTGGAAACTCTATAGCGAGAAGGTTTGGGCCTTGATATCCAAGGCCAGCTCCTTTGAAGTTAAGCTCAATGTGGCAAAAAAAAAAATTCTACTATTAGAAGGGAGCTCGCCATGGTCTTCCGATAAGGCACAGTATGATTGGGATTGATTGAAAAAATTTTTGGAGCTCTAAAAATAACTTCATGACACCAAAGTTTGGCACAACAGTTACAAAGTATGCTGGGTGGAGAAAATATCTAGACTCAAAAGTGAGCTTAAGATGGCCAGAGATGAAGTGACTCATTTTCAGAAGTAGTTAGCCGATAATTAGCAGGCCGGTGTTAGGAGAGAGCTAGAGCAACTTGCTTCTTTAAGGAAGTCCTTTGGTGATCTTTTCAAGTCATACGAGAAGGAGAAGGCTGAACTTCAACAGTTGAAGATCCAAACAGCCTATGAGCGACAAGCTGTTAAGAATGCAGAGGCTAAGTCAGAGGTCCTAAGAAGATAATTACGGGAGTCTAGAGATAATTTCCAGCAAGCTGATAGATTATTTGTAGAGAGCCTGTTAAAAAGGAAGGAGCTCGAAGAAGAAATTATTAGTTTGAAGCAATCTTTGATGATGGCGAGGGTCGGTAGACCAAAGTCCGAAGGATCAGATCTTCCTTCTTAGGACTTCGTCCATTTTACTTTTTTGTACATGGTCTCACAGACCTTTATTTTGTAATGAACTTCAACTTTAATGAAGGAATGCTTTCTTCAATTATCTTTTTGCTTTACTTAGGTTTGATGTCTATTGATTTTTTCATTTTCTTTGCCTCATCTTTTATCGAAATGATCATTGAAAAATGTTTTCCTCCTATTTTAAATAACTCGAGGTCTTCATTCATGTCAGAATGAGATCCTCCTCCTATTCCTGACACGGTCATAGGGACACGAAAGGGCCATCGTGAGGGCCTCTCCACTTCTCCTATTTTAAATAATCGAAGATCTTCATTCATGTTAGGATGAGATCCTCCTATTTCTGACATGATTAATTTTCGCTCTTGCTAGGATGAGGTTCTTCTCCTATTCCTAATAGGGCAGTAGGGGCATACAAGGGCCATTGGAGGGCCTTTTTCTTCCTCCTATCTTAAATAATCAGAGATCTTCATCCGTGTCAGGGTGAGGTCTTCCTCCTATTCTTGACATGATTAATTTTTACTCTTGTTAGGATGAGGTTCTTTTCCTATTTCTAACAGGACAGTAGGAGTATATAAGGACCGTTGGAAGGCCTCTCCTCTCCTCTTGTCTTAAATAATTAAAGGTTTTCATCCATATCAGGACGAGATCCTTCTTCTATTTCTGATATGATTAATTTTCGCTCTTGTTAGGACAAGGTTCTCCTCCTGTTCCTAACATGGTAGTGTGGGCACACAAGGACCATTGGAGGGCCTCTCCCCTCCTTCCATCTTAAATAACTGGAGGTCTTCATCCATGTTAGAATGAGGTCCTCCTCTTATTCATGATACGGTTAGTTTTGATTAATTTGGGAGGTTATTTCCTGTCATCACAGTTTTTCACCAAGAATAAAAATACTAAGGTAAGAAAATTTTATTGAAATGTAATCATTGGTAGACACTTGTAGATTCTCCGAGTTCCATGATTGAGGAAGATTAGCTCCTCCAAGGTAAGTCCCAGGCCAAATGACCTTCTTGACTTTGTAAGGGCCTTCACAATTTGGGGCAAGCTTTTCTTCATTCTAGAATTACGAGATAGCTGCTCAGCGAAGTACTAAGTCTCCCACTTTGAATGTCTTGCTTCTAACTCTAGAATTATAGTAGTGAGCTACCTTTTGCTTGTAGGCTATCATTCAAACTTGAGCCTCTTCATATTTTTCCTTCAATAAGTCAAGATTGGCTCTGAGATCCGACAAGTCGCACTGCTTATTGAATGCCACAACTTATGCTGATGGAAGCTTAAGTTTAACTGGAACGACTGCTTCAGTTCCAAAAGTCAGGATGAATGGAGTTTCTCCAATTGGTAGCTTTTGAATAGTTCGATATGTTCAAAGTACATGATAGAGTTCATCTATCCAAGTTTTCTTTGCCTTTCAAGTCTTGCTTTGATACCTTGCAGTAGGATTCTGTTGGTTATTTCGGCCTCACCATTTGCTTGTGGATAGATTACTGATGTAAAATTATGGAAGATATTTAAGTCTTCACTGAACTCGATGAATTTTATACCAGCAAACTAGCATCCATTATTCATTACAAAAGTCTGGGGCAGGCCGAATCTATAAATAATTGACTTTTACATGAAGTCCTACACCTTTGCTTTTGTGATTTTCGCCAGAGATTCAGCTTCGACCCATTAAATGAAATAGTCTATTACCACCAGGAGAAACCTCCATTGTCTAGATGCCATAGGAAAAGGTTCGAGTATATCCATTCCCTATTGTGCAAAAGGCCATGGAGCACTCAGGAGGGTAAGCTCAGAAGCTGACTGTCTTTGAATATTTGCATTTCTTTGGCAACGGTCACACTTTCTGATATACTCCAAAGAATCCTATTGCATTGTTGGCCAATAGTAGCCCTGCTGAAGAAGTTTATGAGATAAAGATCTGGTCCCCAAATGATTTTCACATATTTCTTCATGCACCTCCTATAATGCAAGATTAGCCTCAGAAGGTTGGAGTCATTTTAAGAGCGGCAAAGAGTATGACCTTTTATACAACCTGTTTTCGTATAGAACATATTGGGAGGCTTTGTTCCTTAGTTTTCGAGCCTCTTTTGGATCACAAGGGAGGACACCATCTTTGAGATAAGTGACCAGTGGATCGATCCAGCTAGACTCATGATCAATTTGCATTACAGTCTGGGGTTCCTCAAAACTTGGACAATTCAGAATTTCAAAGAAAACTTCTTTAGGTAGCTCATTCGGGGCTAGTATGGCTAATTTGGAGAGAAGGTCAGCTCTAGCATTTTCTGCTCTTGAGATTTGCTTGATATTAATATTGCTAAAGTTATATAGGAGTAAGATTCTTTACTTTTTCAAGGTATATTGCCATGCTTTCTTTTTGAGCTTTATAGTTGCTGCTAACTTGTTCCACCATTAACTGAGAGTCATTGTAGACTTGGAGTCGATTTGCTTCGAGTTCCTTGGCAATTTTCAATCCCACTATTAGTGCTTCATACTCAGCCCCATTATTTATTGTCGAAAACTTGAAGCATGGTACATATTCGACAATAACTCCATTTGGGTTAACCAAAATTAATCTTGCACCTGCACCAGAGGCATTAGATGAACCATCCACATACAGGGCTAGTAGCTCTCAGGGAGATCCGTCCTTTCTTCAAAGGAGTCTGAGTGCAATTGGGGAACATCCTTAACATCTTGCTCAAGTTTGGCTTCATCAGAAATGGTACATTGTACTACAAAATCTACCAATATTTGAGTCTTAATCAATAACCGAGGTTTGAAATGGATGTCAAACTTAGTGAGCTCAATCACCCATTTTGCTATTCTCCCAAAGGCATCTACCCAATAAAGGACTGTCTTGATTGATTGATCGGTAAGGAGAGTTATAGTATGCCCCTGTAAGTAAGGTCGGAGTCTTCGATTGTAATAAAGCATAAGTTAGCTTCTCTCACTTAGTGTACATAATCTCGGCATCTTTTAGAACTTAGCTTATATAATAGATCGGGCACTGAACTTTTGCTTCTTCCTTGACCAAGACCACTGCATGGGCTGTTGGGGAGACTGCCAGGTACAAAAATAGTTCTTCTTCAGATTCAGGTTTTGCCAATAGGGGAGGTGAGCCGAGGTAGTTCTTGAATTCTTCAAATTCTTATTGATATTTAGTAGTCTAGCAGAAGTTTTTTGGTTATTTGAGAACTTGGAAGAAGGGCATGCATCATTCGACCAACTTTGAGATGAAATGATTCAGAGCTGCCACCCTTCCTATTAGGCGCTGAACTTTCTTAATTATTTTTAGAACTATTATCTCTTAAATGGCTCAAATCTTCTATAAATTTACTTCGATTCCATGCCTCGACATCATAAACCTCAAGAACTTTCCCGAGGTCACTTCAAAAGCTTATTTGGTTCGGTTCAATTTCATCTTGTATCTCCGAAGGGCACTGAAGGTCTCCTTAAGGTTGGCTATATGATTTGTTGAGGTTTGGCTCTTGACAAGCATATCATCTACATAAACCTCCATATTATGGTCGATCTACTCCTTAAAGATCTTATTCATCAGGCATTGGTAGGTTGCTCCTGCATTTTTAAGCCCAAAGGGCATAACACTATAACAATAGAGACTACAGTCAGTAATAAAAGTAGTTTTCTTCTCATCTTTCAGAGCCATTCGGATTTGGTTATAGTCAAAGAAGGCATCCACAAAAGTGAGGAGTTCATGGCCCGAGGTTGTGTCCATTAGCTAATCAATTTTGGATAGAAGATAGCTATCCTTTGGACAGACTTTATTCAACTTCTTGAAGTCTATGCACATTTTTCATTTGCCATTTGTTTTTCTGATAAGGACTATGTTGGAGACCCAATTTGGATAAGAGACTTTCCAGACGAATCTAGCCTTAAGAAGTCTATTAACCTCTTCCGTAATCGCCTTCTGTCTTTTTGGAGCATAACAATGTATCTTTTTCTTCACTGGCTGATACTTCAGGTCGATGGCTAGATGATGTTCCATGACTTCAGCACCAATTTTGGGCATGTCTGCCGAGACCTAAGCAAATACATCTACATTTCTCTGTAAGAAGGCAACAAGCTACTTTCGAATATCATTCTTCAAGTTGGAGCCGATCTATACAGTATGCTCTTTATTTCCATCATTTAATGGAATTGGGACAAGATCTTTCATAGGTTTCCACTGCTATTCACTAAGGTCATCACAGACATCTAGTCCGTCGATTGGATAGGGATCTAGTTGTTTGCCACCCTGTAAGGCAATTGAGTAGCATTATGTTGCCATAGCCTGGTCTTCTCTGATCTCGCTAATTCCATGACTTGTTGAAAATTTTATTTTCAAATAATAAGTTGACACTACTGCTTGAAGTATATTTAGATCGGATCAGTCAAGAATTGCATTGTAAGTAGATGGAGTCTTTACCACAAAAAAATCCACCTATGCCTTAGACTATCTTGGGTACCATCCTGCAACCATAGTTAATGTTATTAATCCTTCAACTAGCACTGCATCGCTAGTGAAGCCTACTAGTAGGGTGCTCATTGGTCTGAGTCAGTTATTAGGTATAGACATCTTGGAGAATCATAAAACAAGACATTAGCCAAACTTTCATTATCAATAAGAACGCGGTGTACATCATAGTCTGCAATATTTAAGAAAACAACAACCACATTATTATATGGGAACTGAACTCCCTGGGTATCCTCTTCAGTGAAAGCAATAGGTTCTTTAGTCCTCTACCTTTTAGCTAACCCTTCAAATCCGCTGGTCTCTTACTACCAAAGTCTCCTAGAGATAGTATTGATGATGCCCAATAGAGGTCGATCTCTTTATTGCTCCTTCCTTCTTGGTGGCTCTGGCTGTGGTAGTGCTTTCGGTTGCTCTTTCCTTACCTTGGGCTGACATCGTAAAAATTGGCTAAGTCAGCCTTGCTTGAAGAGCTCATCAATCTCATCTTGGAGCTGAATGCATTCTTCAGTATCGTGATCATTATCACAATGGTAGAGATAGTATTTATTAGGATTGTACTTGCTAGGATGAGTGTGCATCCTTTTTGACCTTGGCAGTTGCTTTTTGTTCTCCATCAGCACTTGAGTCTTTGGAGCATTGAGGGGGGCATAGTTGTAGAATCTTCTCGGAGGAGAGTTTTGTTGTGCCCTTCGAACAAGACTCTTTTGCCGACAAGCTTGGGGAGGAGTCTGAGCTCGTCTGCGCTCAGAAGGGATTCTAGAGCACGATCGAGCTTCACTCAACTTTTCTTCAAGTGTGGGCTTGCTAGATTCACCCACTCGCCGCTCTCTCATGGTTTCTTCATTTCTTTGCTTGAAGGCTTCCTCCACTCGGGCATAGCCTTTGGCATGGGCCAGCATGTCAGCAAAGTCCTGGGGATACTTTTTCTCCAAAGAGAAGAGGAGATCATTCTTCTGAAGGCCGCCCTTTAGTGCAGCCATTATAATAAATTGGTCTAGGTTGTAGATCTCCAGAGCAGCAGCATTGATGCGATGGACGTAAGCTTGGATAGATTCTTCTTCTTTCTGCTTAATATTTATAAGGGAGTCCAAACCTCATTTTTGGCACTGGCTACTAATGAAATGAGCTACGAACTCATGGCTTAGCTGATCGAAAGAAAAAAATGGTTCTCGATTTGAGGCTAGTGTACCAATTCCTCGATTTGAGGCTAGTGTACCAATTCCTCACCACTCCTTTTAGAATAGAGAGGAAAGCTCGGTAGAGAATGGCATTGGAGGCACCATGGAGGAGCATCATGGTTCTGAAGGCTCCGAGGTGGTCGGTAGGATCGGTGGTACTATCATAAGTTTCGAACTGAAAAAGCTTAAAGTTCAACGGGATGGACTCTGCATGATCTGGGTAGAGAAAGGGGGATCGGTGCAGAGTCATCATGGTGGATCGAGGTGGCATGGTGGAGCTCCTCAATCCATTGGTCCATGTCCTTGAGCTTCTAATCGAGAGCATCATCTTGATCATGGATCTCGGATAGCTTTCGGCTATAGATGAGGAAGGTCTCTTCCAGAGAAGAGTTATGATCAGAACAAGGATCTTCTACTTTCTATTTTTTCTTTCCAAGAGTGACAGGTCTGCTAACACAAGTATGCCTTCTTTGAAGGAAAATCCTGATTTCCCAGTCCAGGTTCGTTCAGATCTGATCAGATCAAGAGATATATTTTAAATTTTTTTTTCTTTGATCTGTATCAAATCTGGGATATTTTAGATTTGATTCTTATTATTTTAATAAATAAAATAAAATAAGAATAAATTAAATCAAATTTAATTTACCTTGATATGGATAATCCTATTACCCGTTGATGATCTTGTATGTAGTGGAAGGTTCTGGATCTAGCCTCGCAAGTGCCTGGCCTCTACCGGTATCCACTCAGGTTAGATCTGGAGATCCTCTTCTTCTCTATTATGTCTCCAAAAATCAGATCTGGATCTGATCTAGAGGATCTTCAAAACTTCTTTCGAAAATCGACAGTCATCCTTTGCAGCAGCGCAGCCTTCTAGCTTTCAGTCGCCTTTCTTTAATTTGAATCGCACCAACCAAAAATCCAAAACTCCTTTTGGATGTGGAGAGGAGAGGGAGAAGGTGGTTTGGTGTGGAGGAAGAGGGAAGAGGCAGCCTTGGGGCATGGGAATTGTGATTCCTTTCAATCACTATCTGGGTTGGGCGCAGGGTCTTATTTATAGACTGTCTGTGATCCAACTTTTCTTTTTCCCAACCAATCATAACTCTTTGTGAAATCAGATCTAAATTTGATTGGTGAGAATAGAGTCCCCTGGATTCCTCCTTAGAGGATGCCTAAGATCAGTCAAAGTTGGTTCTTAAGAGAACTCTAATTGGAATCTAAAAAGGAGATGGAGTCCTTGTCCAACAAGGACTCCGAGGTGCCTCCAACTTGAGCACACGCCAAGGGTGGCGTGTGCCCTCTTCCTTGCCAGGTTCTGGTAGGGGGACAGACCCCCACCAGCTCTCCAATAGGTGCGTGATATGTGGTCAAAAGTCAAAGTATCAATGGTCAACATTTGACCAGTCAAAGGTAGACTTTTGACCAAAGTCAAAGAACAAGAAATGGCAGGTGACCAAAAATGGCAGGTAATGTCTTACAAAATAAGACAACCTTTTCTGACTTGGACAACCTCCAGTCAGACCATATGAAGGCCTCTGATTGAGCACAAACTCCTTTGGCTCAGTCAGGACAACTAATTTATGATAGCAAAAGAAGAACGTTAGGTTCAATCGAGTGCTAGCACGATTTCCTTGAACCTAATTGAATCTCATTCAGATCAATTGAACTGGATCAGTTCAATTGATGATCACCAGATTCAAACCCTTGTTTGTGTGACCCAGTTAGGTTCAGTTCTGTATGGTAATGGGATATGTCATGATCTCTATCATTGACATCATCGAAACTCCTTTCGATGGATCAGAACTCTTCTGATTCGAACAGCTAGAATGATCGATCATCTAAATCATTCTAATTGCTCCCAAAATCCATCAGTGACACCTAGCAGTATATGGTGGCAACCCATCAGAGCTGAATGCGAATCCTCTTGGTGCAGCTACCTATGTGATTAAGTTCTTCTATCTTGAGCCCCGATCAGATTAGGGTTAAGGTAAACTCGTCAAACCCTAGTCTCTGTCATATGATGTAATCATTCGATTCAAGTCCGATGTGAAAATCTAAATAGAAACTCTTTCTATTATTTCACTCTGCCATGGCCATGGACTTCTAGGACTTGATTCTCATGATCATCATAGGGCTGCTCCTCTACCACCGAGGTAGATAGATTCCATCTTGATGCCATCCAGTTCCTACAATGAACATGCTATAGCCAACATACACCTCAGGATTCCATATGGCTAGGAGACCGAGTAATGGTGTAGTCAAACTATAACACCCTCAAGGTGAACTGCCGATGCACCTCAGGTCAAAGAACCAGACACACTACTGCAGCATCGAGTCAGTCATTGACGAGAAGGTAGACTCCCTAATGACTACTCGAGATGGTCACGCTCAGTGCCCTCGTTCTCTAACGAGTATCCTGTACTCTCGCTCCGGTGTCTCCACACCGTAGACTCAAGACTCATCTACTAAAGAGAAGCGATTGTACACCAACCTTCCGGATCAATCACCATCCTCGTGATGATCCTATGGTCGGGAGCATTTTATGAGTTAATAATGATTATTCATGTCTTAAATTTTCAACTCTTGAAAATATGAATTATCATTACCATTAACTCAAAGGATGTATCACAGACACTAAATACACATATGTGATAGAAAATAACCCATTTTATTGATATTAGTCAAAATTACAATTTTGCCCCTAGAAGTGTATTACAAGTGTCAGCCAATTCTGGCTTCTAGGGCACATATATCTAACAATCTCCCACTTGTCCTAAAGCCAATTGGCTACAAGTCTAAGTCCCATCTTCTCAAGGTGGGCTTCGATCCTCTGTTGGCCCAACGACTTTGTAAGTGGGTCTGCCACATTATTTGTGGAGTTGACTCTCTTGACCTTGATGTAACCCTTCTCGAGGTAATTACGGATGAGGTGGTATCACCATTTGCTTGGAACTCTTTTAGTTGACAGCACCACCATTGCACACAAGCAGACTCCCAGATGTCCATTTTCGATCATCTATATCAGACATGAAATCCGAGTCTGTGTATTCCTGGACTTGGAGTTCTCCATTACCAAAGACCAACATCATATCCTTAGTTCTTCTTAAGTACTTAAGGATACATTTCATAGAAGTCCAGTGTTCTTCATCTGGATTTGACTGATATCTGCTTGTGACACTCACAGCATGGGCTATATCAGGTCGTGTACATAGCATGGCATACATGAGGCTCCCTATTGTAGAAGCATAAGGGATCTTGCTCATGCGTTCTATTTTCTCAGGTGTGCTAGGACACATCTTCTTAGAAAGATGAATACCATGTCTGAAGGATATTAATCCCCTCTTAGAATTTTTCATACTAAACCTCTTTAGTACTTTCTCTATGTACATCTTCTGTGAAAGTCCCAGCATCCTATTCGGTCTATCCCTATAGACCTTAATTCCTAGAATAAAGGATGCTTCGCCTAGGTCTTTCATGGAGAATTCCTTGGACAATCATAATTTGACTGTTGTCATCATGGGAATATCATTCCCAATAAGGAGGATGTCATCCACGTACAATATGAGGAAGATAACAGCGCTCCCACTGACCCTTTTGAAAACATATGGTTCCTCTTCATTTTTGATGAAATCAAATGTTTTAATCACATCATTGAAATGAGTTTTCCAGCTCTGAGATGCTTGCTTAAGTCCATATATGGACGTTTGCAACTTGCAAACCTTGTGATCAGTATCACTGGATGTGAAACCTAGCGGTTGTTCCATATAGATATCTTCCTTAAGATATCCATTCAAGAACACCATTTTCACATCCATTTTCCATATTTCGTAATCGAAATAGGCTGCAACGGCAAGTAATATGCGGATGAATTTCAGCATAGCCACTGGGAAAAAGGTATCCTGATAGTCAATGCCCTCGCGTTGACTATAACCTTTTGCCACTAGTCTAGCCTTGAATGTCTCCACATTCCCATCTGCACCAATCTTTCTCTTGAAGATCCATTTACACCCAATAGATACTATACCTTCTGGTGGATCTACCAAGGTCCAGACTTGGTTTGAGCGCATCGAGTCAATTTCTGACTGCATTGCCTCTAGTCATTTCTCGGAGTCGATATCTAATATCGTCACGTTGTAGATTTTGGGATCATCACCATGAGCACCATTGCCTACGAGGAACATTTCCTCTACGTCCTCTGAAACAATACCTAAGTATCTCTCAGGGGGACGGAAAATTCTTTCCGATCTACGAGGTGGAGGAGGTAGTGTTCTTATTGGCTCAACCTGATTTGGTTCTAATTGGTTCTTAGTTCGTTGTACTTGTGAGACTTTCTCATCAAGCTTGATCTACCTTCCAATGCCGCTATCTTGAATAAACTATTTTTCAAGAAAGATGGCATGTCGACTAACAATCACATTATGGTCTTCTGGAATGTAGAAATAGTATCCTAATGACTCTTTAGGATATCCTATGAATCGAGCTCTAAAGGACCTAAACTCTAACTTATCCGCTCATTGTCTTTTGACGTGAGCCGGACTACCCCAAATTCTGAGATGACTAGGTAAGTGAGATCGGTAAAAGGAATATGCCATTAACACGTACAAGAACGCATTCAGGTCGAGTAGCTTCCAATTAAAAATTAGTCAGTCGTATGTGCCAAACTTACCTTAGACACCAAATTATTGAGCCAGAACCAATTGGGTTAGCCTACAATCCAGACTCTAACCTCTGAGCCTAATTTGGTCTTGCTTGATCGTGACTCGATCTTGACCCAGACTTAATCCTATTAGGCCGATCAATTTAAGCATTGTTGATCCCATCTAACCAACTCTTGATTCGATTTGATCAATCACTTAGACCTAATTGAGCTACCCAAGCCCGAACCCAGTATTATGAAGATATCTTAGATCTAAAATTCTCAATTTTAGACCTAATTGATATTCCATAATCGTAATTTTTAATTAAGTAGGGTTCATAAATAAAATATGCACAATAAATCCTAGGGTTTCAGGATCTAGGATTTTGCAGAAAGTAAGTTTTGGATTTCTGATTAAGGACGAACACACAGCACCCCTACACATCATAAGAACACCCCATCGAATGGGAAGAGAGGGTCTTTAAATCCTTTTTCATTCTTATGATCGGACGGCCAAGAGGAACGCCTTAATCAGGAACATGCAATACTATAAAATAGTTTTAGATCTATATCATATATCTCATATATAAATCAGATCTAATCATGGCATATTTTGGATACATCTCATGTATCGAATCTTGCATGTTTTCAAATTTAAATTATCTCATAATAATCTAAAAAATTAGATTTAAATTGATCTAATCAAAATAAATTCTAATCTAGACAATTATGTAGAACTATTCTACAACTAGTCTAGACATGCATCAATCATATCTCATATGATGTTAAAATTAAATAATTTTATTTGCTATTTTTTAGATGTTATTATAATACTTATAATATTAGAAAATAGTAAATAAAAGGATCTAAATATGATTTAATCAGATTAAATCAAAAACATGCAAGACTATTCTATAGAACTATTCTATTTTAGAACTAGTCATGCATATTTCCTAATCTTAGATTCAAATCATTTAATTTTAATTTTTTTCTAATTTCAGATCTGATCACATCTCATGTAACATCTAAAATCATTTATTTTTTAATTAAAATAAATTTAAAATTAGATCTAAATATTTTTAGAACCTTGTCTCTGATACCAGTTGAAGAAAAATTCTGATTTTTCGGTCCAGATTCGTTCAGATCTGATCAGATCAAGAGATATATTTTAAAAATTTTTCTCTTTGATCTATATCAGATTTGAAATATTTTAGATCTAATTTTTATTATTTTAATAAATAAAATAAAATAAAAATAAATTAAATCAAATTTAATTTACCTTGATATGGGTAATCCTATTACCCGTTGATGATCCTGTATGCAGCGGAAGGTTCTGGATCTAGCCACGCAAGTGCCTGGACTCTATCGGTATCCACTCGAACTAGATCTAGAGATCCTCTTCTTCTCTATCACGTCTCCAAAAATTAGATCTAAATCTGATCTGGAGGATCTTCAAAACTCCTTTTGAAGATCAGCAGTCATCCTTTGCAACAGCACAACCTTCTAGCTTTCAGTCGCATTTCTTTGATCTGAATCGCACCAACCAAAAATCCAAAACTTCTTTTGGACGTGGAGAGGAGAGGGAGAAGGTGGTTGGTGTGGAGGAAGATGGGAGAGGTAGCCTTGGGGTGTGGGAATTATGATTCCTTTCAATCACTTTCAATCACTATTTGGGTTGGGCGCAGGGTCTTATTTATAGACTGTCTGTGATCCAACTTCTCTTCTTCCCAACCAATCACAACTCTTTATGAAATCAGATCTAAATCCGATTAGTGGGAATAGAGTCCCCTGGATTCCTCCTTAGAGGGTGCCTAAGACCAGTCAAAGTTGGTTCTTAGGAGAACTCTAATTGGAATCCAAAAAGGAGATGGAGTCCTTGTCCAACAAGGACTCCTAGGCGCCTCCAACTTGGGCACATGCCAAGGGTGGCGTGTGCCCTCTTCCTTGCCAGGTTCTAGTAGGGGGACAGGCCCCCACCATCTCCAATAGTTGTGTGATATATGGTCAAAAGTCAAAATGTCAATGGTCAACATTTGATCAGTCAAAGGTAGTCTTTTGACCAAAGTCAAAGAACAAGAAATGACAAATGACCAAAAATGGCAGAAAATGTCTTACAAAATAAGACAACCTTTTTTGACTTGGACAACCTCCAGTTAGACCATATGAAGGCTTCTGATTGAGCATAAACTCCTTTGGCTCAGTCAGGACAACAATTTATGATAGCAAAAAAAGAACGTTAGGTTCAATCGAGTGCTAGCACGATTTCCTTGAACCTAATTGAATCTCATTCAGATCAATTGAACTGGATCAGTTCAATTGATGATCACCAAATTCAAACCCTTGTTTGTGTGATCCAATTAGGTTCAGTTCTGTATGGTAATGGGATATGTCATGATCTCTATCATCGACATCATCGAAACTTCTTTCGATGGATCAGAAGTCTTCTGATTCAAACAACTAGAATGATCGATCATCTAAATCATTCTAATTGCTCTCAAAATCCATCAGTGACACCTAGCAGTATATGGTGGCAACCCATCAGAGCTGAATGCGAACCTCTTGGTGCAGCTACCTTTGTAATTAAGTCCTTCTATCTTGAGCTCTATCAGATTAGGGTTAAGGTAAACTCGTCAAACCCTAGTCTCTGTCATATGATATAATCATTCGATTCGAGTTCGATGTGAAAATCTAAATAGAAACTCTTTCTATTATTTCACTCTGCCATGGTCATGGACTTCTAGACTTGATTTTCATGATCATCATAGGGCTGCTCCTCTACTACTGAGGAGATAGATTCCATCTTGATGCCATCCAGTTCCTACAATGAACATGCTATAGCCAACATACACCTCAGAATTTTGAATGGCTAGGAGATCGAGTAATGGTGTAGTCAAACTATAATACCCTCAAGGTAAACTGCCGATGCACCTCAGGTCAAAGAACCAAACACACTACTACAGCATCGAGTCAGTCATTGACGAGAAGGTAGACTCCCTAATGACTACTCGAGATGGTCACACTCAGTGCCCTCGTTCTCTAACGAGTATCATAGTCTTGCTCCGATGTCTCCACACCGTAGACTTAAGACTCATCTACTAAAGAGAAGCGATTGTACACCAACCTTCCGGATCAATCACCATCCTCGTGATGATCCTATGGTCGGGAGCATTTTATGAGTTAACAATGATTATTCATGTCTTAAATTTTCAACTTTTGAAAATATGAATTATCATTACCATTAACTCAAAGGATGTATCACAGACACTAAATACACATATGTGATAGAAAATAATCCATTTTATTGATATTAGTCAAAATTATAATTTTGTCCTTAGAAGTGTATTACAAGTGTCAGCCAATTCTGGCTTCTAGGGCACATATATCTAACATTCTTTAGGCTGGTTCTTAAAATTCTGATGGAGAGTTTTCCAGCTAGACTACAGTCGGGGGTTACTGCATGGCTTGCACCATTTCAGTGAGACCTCAAACCTACTGCATCAGTAGGTTGAACTGCTCTAGATCTATCATAACCATCAGTGGTGGAGGTTACGGTGCTGGTGATGGTGTTGAAGTAGGTGGATCTGGCTTAGATCTGACAGCGGAGGTGGTAGATCGCTGGATGGTTATCCTTTTTGGAGGCATTCTTGAGACTGAAAAAGGTCAAATGGAGATGGATCTTGAAAGATTAAAAGAAGAGAGTAGATAAATTTGACTGAGCACTCCTTTTAGAAAAAGGGCTCAGGTCCCTTCCTCTAGTGCCAATCTGGTTGGTGCAGAATCTGATTGACATCGGGACAAGCTGAAGCTGAAGAAGATGAGGTCACCATTGGTGATCTACAAAATAAAGTCCTATCCAGAGTTGGGGGTGGTGCCTCTAGTAGGATCTTTCGATGATCAAGTCAGCTCTTCTGGCCAACATAAATGGAGTGCTCAGAAAAATTGAAGTAGAGTTTTGAGCTTAAAGAGAAAATATATCTGGAGGATTCCTTATATAGATGGAGCTTGTAACAAACTGATGGTGACAGCCATAATTATCTAGTAGTGAGCTGTTCGGGGTCACGTGGAGTTTGTTATAAAAGATGGTGTCCATTATCGTGACATACCCATTTATTGAAGATCAATGGTTGGAGTTTAGATGGAATAGCTATCGACCGTGCAAAGCTTCATATCACAATAGTTTTAGAAAAGTTCAGACTTCTCCAAGGTTGTCTGCATATAGATTGATTTGTGTTGAACTGGATGCTGAATTCGCATAGGTGATGAGGTCCTTCTAGGTGACCATAAGGAGTTTGGCTAGATGGAGGTCGACTAGATGGAGGTCGACGAGAAGGAGCCTTCTTGACGATTGGAGAGGAGATCGACCGGCAAGAGCTTGGTTGGCGATTGTGATGGATGAACAATTATGATACTCTAGCGACTCAATCGTTCCTTTGAAGCTCAGCTATTCTCAGGGCTGTCTAAAGGCTGATAAAGTGGAGATGAGGTCCCTTTGTTTGCACTTTCAAGGTTCTTGGCATGAGAATTCAAAGATCCGCCACTCATAGTATATTACAGAAGTTTGTTCGGGAAGAAGCTCTATCAATTCGATGTCGATCCAAGATTGAACAGCCTAGAAAGGTTCTAGTTAGGAAGAAGTTCAACTGGAGGAGTCCGACTTAAGAGAGTCTAGAAGGAGTCTACTGGAGGAGGTCGACAGAAGTTCCATAATGCCCTGCCATTCTGGATCTAACTCATGCCGTCAGAGAAGGTCATTCAATATGCTAAAGGTCGGCCATGTTAGGGATGATTGAAGCTAGGGTTGAAGCTCCTCTATGGTTGTTACTTTCGGTCGAGATTGCTTTATGATAGTACACCAGGCCGAACTTCGATAGGAGCGGGGTTCATCCCCAACATCTAGCAATTAAAACCATTCATACCAAATGAGGCATCTTTTTAATTTCAAGTTTATCAATTACAAATTTGGTATCTTGCTGAAATTTTAAGATAAGTTTGTTTCAAATTATTTCAAAAATAAGATATATAGAGGATAGCATATTGACCTTTTAACATTATTGGTGCAAAAAATGGTTAGATGTCGGAGTATGCTAGAGCTAGAGGAGATGAGGTCGCCGATGAGACCTGTAAGATAAAGTCCTGACTAGAGTTGGTTCTAGCAGGATCCTCCGATGGTCAAGTTAGTTCTCTGGCCAATAAGAATGGAGTCCTCGAAAGAAAATTAGAGCAAAGAGGAGAGCTTAGAGAAGATGTATCTGGAGGATCCCTTTTATAGGTGAAGCTCATAACAGAATGATAGTGATAGCCATAACAGAATGCCAGTAGGTCATTTAGGCCATGTAGAGTTTGTTATGGAGAGTGGGCTATCGTTTATCATGATTTATAGGTGGTTAAATTTTATTTTTAGAGTTTGGATAAGAGATTGGAGACATTTGTGCTTAGTAGTAGGTGGTTCATGTTGGGATGGAGAACTTGAAGTTGGATTGGCCAAACTTAAAGGTTGGCTTCCAAGTAGCTAATGATGAACTTGCAATTGGATTTTGCTGAGATTGCTTTTGACAGCTTCCAATAGTTCGACCACCTTCAAGGTCAGCAAAAGTAGGTGTGGGCATTTAAACTAGAGGCCAAAGAAGGGACAGTTGGATCTTCAATAAGGACTGTGGCTAGGCTTTCTTGAAGGAGCTCGACTGGGATAGTAGAGATTCGAGATCAACTAGGAGCTGAGATAGGTGAATGTTAAGACTCAGAGCTTCTTGTTGATGCTGCTCTATCCTCTAGGGGAAGTTTGGACTTATATTATTGGAAAAGTCCTTTTGTTGACTCAAGTTCGTCTGGTCAAGATCCTTGGTGTAGGACTGCTAAAGTTTGCTATTCATAAAGTGGAGTAGGGAGATGACTGGAGAGGAATTCGATTGGAGAGAAATTTGGCTGTTTTCAAGGTCGGCCATCAGACAAGGTCGGACTGTGCTGGGATTCAATTCTTGATAGAGTTCTGCTGTCTATCTTAAGCCAAAGATCAGAATTAGCTGGATGGCAGCTCTTTTCACTACTCAAGCTCGTCAGGATGAAGTTCAGCATGCCTTCGATAGGTTCTGTAATCATAGGAAGAGAGTTGGTTATCACTGGAAAGTCTGTCTGGCATTCCTGGGCTGGAGGTCGGTCTTCCAGAATTCAGCTAAAACAAGAAGATAGTTTGGCTGAGGCTCGGACCTAAACACCACTGGTTCAAACAATACCATATCAAGGTTGGGCAATCCATCGAACTTTGATGGAAGCTATTTTATCCCCAACACTTATCCCCCTACTTTTGAATTTGAAGTTCGGATGAAGGGAGTATTAAAATTATGACTGCCAAAGTCCTTTTCTATCTTCCCACTCTTGGAATATGAAAAGTTTTGTCTTTTCTAGATTAGAGCTAAAGTTTCTTCAATGTTGAATGACCCAAAAAGGCTTCCATTTTTAAAATTCTCTCCAGCACGGAGTTCCATGTACAGTGCCATAAATACGCTATCAAACATCTACCATAGTTATGATGAGTGGGACACGTGGCAGATGAGATTTGGACGGAAGGGATTTGCAATCATAATTGCTCCCAGATCTTTCCAACTATTTAATTAAGCACCATCTTCTCCCCCGACTTCCTACCTTTGTCAGGTTTTTCTTCCTCCTTCATTCTCCATCTTCTTCGAGCCTGAGTGTTTTGCTTCGTCCTCCCTATAGCACCCTCCTTCGTTCATCTTTTGGTTCCCCGGCCGCATCTTCAACTCTTTAGGTTGCCTTAGGTTAGTGTCCTAACCCTCTTCCCACACTTCTCTATTTGTTCTTTCATTTTTTGGTACATAGGAACTTCTTAGGAGGGGGTCTGAGGTTTCATTTCCTGTTTATTCAACTTATTCATCAATTTTTATTCAATTTTAGAGAATTTTTCAGACTTTGCTTGATCTAAAATGTCTTCTAACATTTTTTGGTTTGGCAGTTCTAGGAGCCCGTTCGATCCGAGCCAACCAAATCCTGACCTTAGAAAAGTAGCCGAGCTTAGAATAGCACCTCGTCTGATCTTCATTTTCAAAACCATTCCTTGCTCTTTGTCTTCCGAAGATCTTTTTTTGGTTAGAATCTAGTGTGGGATTCCTTCTGAATACGAATTAGAACTTCTTGGGCTGAGCAGCCGAGCTTGTATAGGGTTTGGTGTACAGGACAGAAGCATGGATTTCAAAATAAAATAATAAAATCATATAATCAAACCCAAAACCTAAGACCATCTTATTAAAATTTAAATCATAGAATATGCATTTATAACATAAATGAAGGTATTGAAATATACCTTTGATCGCTAAACTCCAACTTGACCTTGATCACCAGTAGCAGTCCATTAGGGGTTCCACCAGATGTCCATGTGTTCACCCTCTAACGTTGATCCACATGGGGACTTGATCAAAACATTAGTACCTCTGATTATTTTAATTAAAATTCTTATGATAAGAACTTTAATTATTTGAGCAGAACCTTCTCTAGCCTTTGTTGTCACTCTTCTTGCCTACTCTTTCTTATCTTTCTTTTCTCCTTATCTTTCTTTATAATCTTCCTAAGCCCTTGTCTTAAAGCAGACCTTTTGTCTTTAATTAGGATTTGTCTTAACAAGGAAAGGAAGAAAGAAATTAGACAACTAGGGAGAGTGGTAAGAAAGAAAGAAGAGTTCTGAATTTTCTGAACTCTCGGAGCACACTCCTATTTATAATGTACATAAGGGTGCTTCCACCAAATTCTCATTGCCTTTCCCTGGGCTTTTCTCATGCCCATCTATTCTTCTCATGCCCCACCAAAAGAAAATGTCATGTGAAATCCATAGAATTAATACAAAGAGGTGCTTTAAAGCAGAAAGACTCTTCGTAAAATTCTACGTAACTTTCTTCCGAAGGGTCGCAACACTTTTATATTGGCGCCATCAATTCCCACCATTGGTCAACATCAAATGCTGATCCAATGGACTAAAAGAATAATGCCAAATCAGAAGATGGCATGGGAAACTTGGGCATGGCAAAGTCAAACCTTCAAGGCATTTGACTTGGTTCAAGAGGCGCCTACAATCAAGGAGGCGGCAAAGAGTTAGACTTTATCCAATTTTTAGATAATTAACAAAGAGAATAACTAGCAGAAGGACTTTTCTACACCCTCTCTTCATCTAAAATCACATAACAAAATTTACATGAATAACTAAGGAATACTTTGGTGTCAAAACACATCCATGCGCCACATCTCCCTAGCGCATGGACCAAATCCTATGTGCCAAAGAAAGAGAGTCTCTAGCATGTGGGTTGCTTATTTATGATACCCAATCCCTTGATCAGTAAGCCAAGGGTCAACCCAATCAATTAGCCAAATTTGATTTGACTCAAATTGGATTTAATTAGCCCAAATTGAAACCCAATTTGAATCTAATTCGAATCTAGATGCTAGAGTTTGCAATATATGCTAGCATATTCAACCTACAAACATGATCTAATCTAATTAGACCCTTGATCAATTTCTTTTGTATATGATCCATTGGGTTCCACATCTAGCCAGTAGTGGATTCGGATGTAATTTGACCTAATTTGGTTAGAACTTAACCAAATCGATTTAGGTCAAAACTTGCTAACCTGATTTGATCAATTAAAACTCTTTCTAATTAATAATCAAATTAAATTTTTTAATTTGATTGAACCTACAAGATAAGATTGACATCTAGCAATATATCATATTTATTTAGAAGATATAAAATTTTGATAAAAATATAAAAAAATATCCTTCAGTGGAAAGTTATCGTGCAATAGGATCCTTCAATCACCTTGCATATTGAATATGACTATAGATATGGAATCATGTCAAATCTATTTTCATATTCATTTTTCTTTCAATCATATGATGATGATTCGATTAATAAAATATTTGAAATCATTTTCAATTTTCATCATACTTTGATCAAAGTCTTCCTAAATCATCATTCGATTGAACCAAGCAAGATGCGATCTCCTCTTACTACGAGTGATTGATTTCTTGTTGACCTACTCATAACCTTTATATGCATTCCACCATATCTAGATCACCCCATACATGACTAAGTCATGAATGAGTATGAACCAAAATACAGATTCATGCATATAAGGTTCTATGGTAGTCTCAGGTCAAAGAATTATATGTACAACTCCCACTATGAGAACCATCTATTGATATGTGATAAGACTTCATTAGATGTTCTTAAGTTGGATCTATTCAGTAAACTCATTCTCTAACGAGCACCTACATCCTTGTACTAGTATCATACACAAATGATAGTAAGATCAATCACCCTCTTTATTAAACATACATAGGATGTGCCAGTCTTACTGAAAATATTGATCCCCAACTCAATGTTACATCAATCAGGAATATTTAAATTAAGATTTTAAGATTTTAGATCTCACTGATATGATCTCATCATAACCCTAAAACCATAGTCCTAATATATGAAATTCATAATAATCTTAAATAAATAATTAAGATGCAGCATATGATGAAATAAATGTCTTTATTTATTTGAAAATGTCATTATATGAGTTTGGAAGACAAAAGAATAGCCCATGAAAATATAAATTTTGATTGGCTTGAGGGCATATTCCTTTCAATCTCCCACTTGCACTAAAGTCAATCACCTTTATATTTTAATCCCATACAATCAAGGTGGCAATCGAATTACTACTATGGTAGAGCCTTAGTGAATGGGTCTGCTATATTATTCTTTGTATTTACTCATTCAATGACAACATCTCGTCTCTTGATTATTTCATGAACGAGATAGAAGCATCTTAGAATATGCTTGAATTTATGATGAGACCTTGGTTCCTTTGCTTGAGCAACTACTCCAATATTATCATAGTAAAGTGATACTGGGTTCTCAATGTCGGGAATAATATCCAATTCAGTGATGAACTTTTTTATCCAGATAGCTTCCTTGACGGCCTCACTTGCAGCTATGTACTCTACCTCAGTGGTTGAGTCAGCTATAGTCAGCTGCTTGGTACTCTTCCAATTCACTGCTCCACCATTCAGAGTAAAGATATACCCTAAAATAGATTTGCCATCATCTGGATCTGATTGAAAACTAGAGTCATAATATCTTTCTAGTTTAAGATCAGATCCACCATATATCAGAAAAATATCCTTAGTCCTTCTCAAGTACTTAAGAATATTTTTCACAGCTTTTCAATGATCCTCTCCTAGATCAGCTTGAAATTTACTGGTTATGTCTAAAGCATAAGCAACATCTAGCCTGGTACATAATATGGCATATATTATTGATCCTACAGCCGAAGCATAAGAAATATAACTCATTTTATTTCTCTCTTTAGGTGTCTTAGGAGACATCTTCTTAGAGAGATATATACCTTGACACATGGGTAGGTAACCTCTTTTACTCTCATCCATACTGAATATTTTCAGTATTAAGTCAATGTACCTAGACTGGGACAAGCCTAGCATCATCTTAGATCTATCTCTATGGATCTTTATACCTAGTATATAGGATGCTTCTCCCAAATCTTTTATGAAAAACTTATTTGATAGCCATAACTTAATCGATTGCAACATTGGGATATCATTTCCAATGAGCAGTATATCATCTACATTTAGAATCAAAAAAATTATGGCACTCTCACTAGTCTTCTTGTACATACATGGTTCATCCACATTCTTGATGAAGTCAAACTCTTTGACTGTAACATCAAAGCAGATGTTCCAACTCCTTGAAGCTTGCTTTAATTCATAAATGGATCTCTTAAGCTTGCATACCTGATTTGCTCTCTTATTTGAGATAAATTTCTTTGGCTGTGATATGTACCTCTTCAAGAAAACCATTAAGAAAAGCGGTCTTCACATCTATTTATCATATTTCATAATCATAGTATGCTGCTATGGCAAGCATAATCCAAATTGATTTGAGTATGGCAATAGGTGAGAATATTTCACCATAATCTACACCTTATTTTTGTCCGAAACTCTTAGCCACTAATCTGGCTTTATAGGTTTCAACTTGGCCATCCATTCTAATCTTTTTCTTATAGACCCATTTGCACCTAATAAGGTTCACACCCTCTGGTGCATCCACCAAAATCCATACTTTATTGGTGTACATGGAGTCCATCTTGGATTGCATGGTAGCCATCCATTTGTCTGAGTTTCTACTCATGATAGGTTCCATATAGATAAGAGGTTCATCGTTCTCAATGATTTGGGCTTCATTATCCTTAATAATAAACCCGTACCTTATAGGTGCATGTCATACTCTATCAGACCTAGGGATTGGAGTGGTGTGTTATGGTTCTTCCTTATTTATGTGTTTATTTGCTTGAGAAATATCTATTTATTTTTTTGAACTTCACTAAGTTTAATGTTTCTTTCACTATCTTTTTCTAGGATAAACTCTTTCTCCATGAAAGTGGCATGCCTACTTATAAATACCCTTTGTTCAATAGGATGGTAGAATAAATATCCCATACCATCTCTAGGATATCCTCTAAATAAACATATATCTGCTCTAGCATCTAGCTTATGTCCAAATTTTTTTTTGATAAATACTGGACAATCCCATATCTTAAGATACTTAAGATTAGATTTCTTACCTCTCCATGTCTCATATGGAGTGCTAGATACAGACTTAAAAGATATTCTATTCAAGATATATACTGCGGTCTTTAGGACATGATCCCAGAAGAAAATAGGTAATTCTATGAAGCACATCATGGATCGTACCATATCCAATAAGGTATAATTTCTCCTTTCAGCTACATCATTTAACTATGGTATATAAGGAGTCCATTCAGAGAGAATTCTTTTTACTTTAAGATAGTTTAGAAACTCACTGGATAAGTATTCTCCTCTTCGATCAGATCGAAGGATTTTTATACTCTTTTTAGTTTGTTTCTCGACCATACTTTGATACTCTTTGAATTTATCAAAAATTTTGGATTTGTATTTCATAAGATACACATATCCAAACCTAGATAAATCATCAGTAAATATTATAAAATAAGAGTATTCTCCTTTAGCCTGAGTTGTCATAGGACCACATACATCTATATGTACTAGTCCTAATAACTCACTTATCTTTTCTCCCTGTCCACTAAATGGAGTCTTAGTCATTTTATCCATGAGACATGATTCACAAGTTCTTAATGATTCATAATCATAATCATAAGGATCAAAGAACTTTTCTTTGTATAACTTGTTAATCCTATTCTCACTAAAAAGACCAAGTCGACAATGCCAAAGTAAAGTATTATTTATGTTTTCTCTTTTATGCTTTCTATTTTCATCAATATGAAAAATATTATCATTCAAACATAAAGTCAACAAACCATTATTAAAAATGCCATTGCATATAATTTCATTAGAATATTTGATAGATCAACTGTTGCTCGTTACATCAAAATTATATTCTTATTTTAATAACAAGGATATAGATACAATATTTCTAATGATCTTAGGCATATAATAATAGTTTGTCAGCTCTAAGATTTTTTCAGAAGGTAACTTCAAAATATTTATTTCTATGGCTTTCGCTTGGATGGACTCTCCTCCAGCGCCGTAGAGTTCGAAGTCATCCATCTTCAAACTTCTAATTTTCTGCAGCCCCTACAAAGATTTGTAGATATGAAAATTGCAGTCGGTATCTAATACCCCAAAGTTTGAAATAGAAGAATACAATAATAATATTGTATGTATCTCATACATACTTTTTGGTGCATTATTTGCACTAGTCTTCACAGTTGCAAGATAAGTCTTGCAATTTCTTTTCCAATGACCTGTTTTGCCGCAATAAAAATAGGTCATCTATCCGGAGGCCTTCTTCTCCTTCTTCTTATTTATGCCATCTTTAGGATTCAGCCTCCTCTTAGAATCCTTTTTGCCTGCCTTCTTCTTGAAGATCCCATCTACAAGAAGAAGAGGAGCCTTATCCTTCTTGATATGGCTCTCTACTATTTTGAGCATATTTAACAGCTCAGGCAAGAAAGTATTCAGTTTGTTTATGTGATATTTCATGACAAATTGAGAAAATGATTCTACGAGTCATTGCAGGATTAGATCCTGACTCAACTCCCCATCCATGACAAAACCTAAATGGCTTAATCGAGTGATTAGGTCAATTACCATTAATACATGGTCTTGCACAGATGAACCTTCTGCCATCCTGGCATGGAATAACTGCTTAGATATCTCATATCTAGTAGTTCTACTCTATTCTCCACAAAGCTCTTTTAGGTTGAGCAATATGGATCGAGTGTCCATGCCATCATGCTGCCTCTGTAACTCATTACTCATGGAGGCAAGTATGATGCACTTGACAGTAAGAGAATCATTTTGCCACATCTTATATGTGGACTTTTCTTCCTCCGTAGCATCTTTTTCTAATGGCTCAAGATCAGGAACATTAAGAATATAGAAGAGTTTTTTTTGACTAAATGCTATTTTTAGGTTTCTAAGCTAATCCACATAGTTAGGACCGATCAACTTATTTGAATCCAAAATTGAACGTAGTGAAAGTGAAGAAGCCATTTATTCTACATAATAAAGAATATTACATAAGCAAATAACTCATGATGATGTACATAATTAAATTAGGACTTTAATTTAATTGTGTCTTCCACTATTTTATCAAATATCATAACTGTCAAATACGATAATCGAGAAAATCTAATCATTTTTCTTAGTGGGATTGAGATTCTAATTTTTTTATAGAAGATCTTGTGGTTGCACAACAAATCTTTTATAAGTTCAAAGATAGAAAACTCTTTTCAATTGTATCTCATGCAATTCTGAATATATACTTGGCTTCTAAAACATTAATAGTCTTACGTTAGTACAACAAACTATAATATTTTAGTTAAGTAGGACCCTTCATTTCTATACAGTCATAATGAAATATAACTGTCCTTGTGGTTACATAACAAAGCAATATATCCAAAATATCGTAAGCATCATTATGCACTAGATCAATATTACATCAGTCCTCATAATCGGTCTTGTGATTGCACAACAAACCTAATATGGTTTATGACATAATAATGAACTAACATAAAGGAAGGCCTTAATGTAGTGAATCAAAAGAATTCATCTATCGAGCCAGCTCGATCTACAGTCGAGCCAACTTGATAGTGTCTGACTCGAGCACCGCTTTCTATCCGTCTAAGAGAGCTGGCTCTAACCTACCTCAAGCCGGCTCGAACTCACCTCGAGCCGATTTGGCTACATATCCGAGCTAGCTCGGCTGCTTATCGAAGCCAGATTCTAGCAGGAATGCCTAAGCACCCAATCTAGAATTAAATCAATCGAATCGATCAGGTAAGTAGGAGAGAGGTAGGGGTCCTCCCGTTGCTTTTCTTGATACCAATGAATCGACCAGGTCAGACAATGAAATCAATTAGAAACCATATTCTCTTTACCAATCATGAACCATTTTTCTAGATACTGATTGATCAATTTGACATTCAGATTGGTTCTTCTATCGATTAATTTTACTATAACTTAATATAATTTTATAGAGAGCTTTAATTGATCTCTATGCACATTCTAATTTAAAATATATAACATACATGAATTAATCATATTAATCATATCAGCATGTATCATCACTCTAGGATAACCATCATCACATAGTGAACATTTGTCACTATGCTAGGGCAACCTTACAGAATGATATACATCATAATCCAATTATAAATAATTAAATATGATCACATCATATTAAAAATATACAAAAATTTCAAATATGATCATATTATATTGATAATTTTGCCATTCAAGCATAAACATAACGACATATGATTTAGTCTAATAAGATTTGCTCTGATACCACTATAGGATTTGGTATATAGGATGGAAGCATGGATTTCAAAATAAAATAGTGAAATCATATAATCAAACCCAAAACCTAGGACTATCTTATTAGAATTTAAATTATATAATATGCATTTATAACATAAATGAAGGTATTGGAACATACCTTTGATCGCTAAACTATAACTTGACCTTGATCACCAGCAGCAGTCCATCAGGGGTTTCACTAGATGCCCATGTGTTCACCCTCCAACGTTAATCCACACAGAGATTTGATCAAGATACCAACTCCTCTGATTATTTTAATTAAAATTCTTATGATAAAAACTTTAATTATTTGGGTAGAACCTTTCCTAGCCTTTGCTGTCATCCTTCTTGCCTATCCTTTCTTATCTTTTTTTTTTCTTTATCTTCCTTTACAATCTTCCTAAGCCCTTATTCTAAAGCAGACCTTTTATTCTTAATTAGAACTTGTCTTAACAAGAAAAGGAAGAAAGAAATTAGACAACTAGGAAGAGTGGTAAGAAAGAAAGAAGAGTTTTAAATTTCCTGGACTCCCGGAGTGCACCCCTATTTATAATATACGTAGGGGTATTTTCACCAAATTCTCACATCCTTTCTCGAGCTTTTCTCATGCCCATCCATTTTTCTTACACCCCAGCAGAAGAAAATGCCATGTGGAATCTATAGAATTAATGCGAAGAGGCACCTTAAAGCAGAAGGACTCTTCGTAAAATTCTACGTAACTTTCTTTCGAAGGATCGCAACACTTTCATATTGGTGCCATCAATTCCCACCATTAATCAACATCAAATACTGATCTAATGGACTAAAAGAATGGTCCCAAATCAGAAGATGGCATGGAAAACTTGGGCATGGAAAAGTCAAACCTTCAAGGTGTTTGACTTGGTCCAAGAGGCACCTACAATCAAGGAGACGACAAAGAGTTAGACTTTATCCAATTTTTAGATAACCAATGAAGAGAATATCTAGTAGAAGGACTCTTCTGTGCTCTCTTTTCATCTAAAATCACATAATAAAATTTACGTGAATAACTAAGGAATAATTTGGTGTCAAAACACATCCATGCGCCACATGTCCCTAGCGTATGGACCAAATCCCACGCACCAAGGAAAGAGAGTCTCTAGCATGTGGGTTGCTTATTTATGACACCCAATCCCTTGGTCAGTAAGCCAAGGGTCAACCCAATCAATTAGCAAAATTTGATTTGACTCAAATTGAATTTAATTAGCCTAAACTGGAACCCGATTCAAATCCAATTTGAATCTAGGTGCTAGGGTTTGCAATATATGCTAGCATATTCATCCTGCAAACATGATCTAATCCAATTAGACCCTTGGTCAATTCTCTTTGTGTATGACCCATTAGATTCCACATCTAGCCAGCAGTAGATTCAGGTGCAATTTGACCTAATTTGGTTAGAACTTAACCAAACTGATTTAGATCAAAACTTGTTAACTCGATTTGATCAATTAGAACTCTTTCTAATTAATAATCAAATTAAATTTTTTAATTTGATTGAACCTATAAGACAAGATTGATATCTAGCAATATATCATATTTATTCAGAAGATATAAAATTTTAATAAAAATATAAAAAATATTCTTCAATGAAAAGTTACCGTGCAATAGGATCCTTCAATCACCCTGCATATCGAATATGACTATGGATATGGA
This sequence comes from Cocos nucifera, assembly GCA_006176705.1. Classification (NCBI taxonomy): domain Eukaryota; kingdom Viridiplantae; phylum Streptophyta; class Magnoliopsida; order Arecales; family Arecaceae; genus Cocos; species Cocos nucifera. The sequence goes on along the minus strand of QRFJ01002802.1, from coordinate 151,106 downwards.
ATCATGTCAAATCTATTTTCATATTTATTTTTCTTTCAATCATATGATGATGATTTGATTAATAAAATATTAAAAATTATTTTTAATTTTCATCATGCTTTGATCAAAGTCTTTCTGAATCATCATTCGATTGAAGCAAGCAGGATGCGATCTCCTCTTACTATGAGTGATTGATTCTTTGTTGACCTACTCATAATCTCTATATGAAATCCACCATATTCAGATCATCCCGTACATGACTAAGTCATGAATGAATATGAACCAAAATATGGATTTATGCATACAAGGTTCCATAATAGTCTTAGGTCAAAGGATTATATACACAACTCTCACTATGAGAACCATCTATTGACATGTAGATAAGACTCCATTAGATGTTCTCAAGTTAGATCTATTCATTAAACTCATTCTCTAATGAGCATCCATATTCTTGTATTAGTGTTATACACAAGTGATAGTGAGATCAATCATCCATCTCCATTAAGCATACATAGGATGTGCCAGTCTTACCAAAAACATTGATCCTCAACTCAATGTTCCATCAACCAAGAATATTTAAATTAGAGTTTTAAGATTTTAGGTCTTACTGGTATGATCTCATCATAACCCTAAAATCATAGTTCTAATATATGGGGTTCATCATAATCTTAAATAAATAATTAAGATGCAGCATATGATGAAATAAATATCTTTATTTATTTGAAAATATCATTACATGAGTTTAGAAGACAAAAGAATAGTCCATCAAAATATAAATTTCGATTGGCTTGAGGGCATATTCCTTTCAGCTTGTACCCCTCCCTTGGATTGCTTTTGTTTGTATTTGGAAGCTTTTCATGTTGGATTGAGACTTCTCCTTCCTCCTTTTGTGATTGCACTTTTTCACTTCTTAGACATATCCTCGGCTTCCGTCATCTCAAACTCCTTAAGATTCATCATAGGGTTCCTCGCTCTCTGTCTATTAGCCAAAATTCTATCCCATCATTTCTTTGTTTAGAAATTACTTCACCTTTAAATGACATCCATCTGCTAAGGACTAGTGGTATTTGTTTCTCCAGTTCAGCAAGAAGGGATTGCTTAAGGGTGCCCCTTCCTCCATCCACAATTGAAAGAAAAAGTTTTTTTTTTATTTCTTGTCCTTTTATAGAATTAGGACTTCCTCCTTGGAGATAATTGAGAGACTCGATCCACCAAGCTCTAGGATTAGATAGGAAAGATCTTGATTCTATCAATAAAATAAAAGCCTATAAAGTTTCTTTTTTGTCCAAACTTGTAGATATCTAGATCTTGTACAACCTCATTTTAAGCTCACTCAATCCCAAAGGTACTCACTTAAATCTTCTTTTATTCCTTTTATCCTTCTTCTAACCTTGGCTTAGTTGTTATTTTAGAAATGACTCTTGAAGAACTAGAAATGCTGTCAAAAGGACTTTAGGCTTAGAAGAGGAAGAAGAATGCCCCGAAGAGTCATCTAAATGGGCAAAGGTTGGGGGCCTGAGTTCAACTGCTCCAGCGGAAGGAGCCTTTACCTTGAAGACCGCAGTGCCATCGATGACCTTGAGCCTGCCCGTTGAAGTCCCTGCTTCAACTCCTCCCTTTGAAGAGGAGACAAAGAAGAAGAAGAAGAAGGTGGTTTCCAGGAAAGCTCGACCCTAATAGAATTTGGGGGAGTCCAGCAGCGATAGCATTGACTGGGACAATGCCTCCTTGATGACTGGAAGTCATCAAGGCTTTGGTCAATGGATGCATCCTTTCGAATATCATCGAGAGGATCATCCACACCGACCTTGACTAGCGGGTTAAGAATTCCCTTGGAGCTTTTATCTTGAAGTAGTAATCTCCTTCCCTTTTTCAAGTATGATTATGGGTTCTTCAATGGCATAACTAATTTCAACATTTGCAGGTCGATCACTAGTTAATCGTGAACATCAAGATGATCAACACTCAAAAAGCTAAGGCCTCGAAAGTTGTCGAGGAGGCCCAAGGATATAGGCTAAGGTAGATTGTCTCTCGGCCAAAATTGAGCATCTATAGGGAGCGCTCAAGAAGGAAGAGTAGGCATCAGTCGATTTGAGGGTTACCTCAGAAGAATAGAAAAGGAGGGACGCCAAGGTTAATTTTGCTGAAGAAAAGAAGCGAGTTGCTAAGGCTGTAGAAGACACTGTTTCCTCCTTCAAATCTTCAGAGGAGCAAAAGAAAATTAAGGTGGCATTCGCCTAGGAGGCCTTCAACAAGGGATATGAGCTCTGCCATGTGAGGGTTGCAGAGAAGTTCTCGAAACTGAACCTAAGCTTCTTAGTGGGAGAGTCCTCCAAAGATGAGGTAGAGCTTCCTACGGCTAGGGCCGATCTTTCAGGTGCTACTGCTACCACTAAGCCTGTTGAACCTGTCTCTGCACCCGCTGAAGAGTCTACACTAGTTGAGGCTATATCGAGCTCCTCCACTACTCCTCCAAATGTCTGAGACCTCTTATCATTATACTTTTTCTTTCTTTTACACATTGTACTTGAATGGTTTTTAGTTAATGAAATTAAATTAAACTTCCTTTCTTTTCATACTTTTTTCACTATGAAATGTCGGTTACTTAGAATTTTATTATGAATAGTGTCATAGAACATAATCATATGCCGAAGCTGGACCATTATCCTGAGCCATACCTTTGAAGACCGTCATTAAGGATTTGAAGAAAGAAGTTCATCAGGTCAAAAAGAAATTAAGAAAGAATAAAGACAAGCTTCAAAAATCAAAAAAGAATTATGCTAAAGCTGCTGTCAAGATTAACTATCTCCACCAGTGATCTAGGCAATTCTTCAAGAAACACATCACCAAAAAGCACCATTTGACTGAGAAATTAGAATGGGCAAAGAAGCTTGCCAGTGAGAAAGCCTGGACCTTGACTGCTAGAATTTTTTCTTTTAAGGTCGAGCTTTGCAAAGCGAAAGAGAAAATTAATCAGTTGGAGAGAGGCACGACTTGGTGTTAGATATGTGTGCTCTAGAAGCTAGAATTGGCTGACACTAGTAATACACTTCTAGGAGCAAAATTATAATTTTGACTATAAATAATAAAATAAGTTATTTTCTATCATAAATATGTATTTAGTGTCTATGATACATCCCTTGAGTTAATGGTAATGATAATTCATATTTTCAAGAGTTAAAAATTTAAGACATAAATTTTTATTTATTAAATCATAAAATACTTCCGACCATAGGATCATCATGAGGATGATGATTGATTCGAAAAGTTAGTGTACAATTACTTCTTTATAGTAGATGAGTCTTGAGTCTATGGTGTAGAGACATCAGAGCAAGAGTATAGGTACTCGTTAGAGAATGAGGGCACTGAGCGTGACCATCTCTCGCAGTCATAAGGAAGTCTATCTTCTCGTCGATGACTGACTCGAAGCTGCAGTGATGTATCTGGTTCTTTGACCTAAGGTGCATCGGCAATTCACCTTGAGGGTATTATAGTTTGACTACACCATGACTCAGTTGCCTAACCATTTGAAATCCTGAGGTATATGTTGGCTATAGCATGTTCTTTGTAGGAATTGGATTACACCAAGAAGGAATCTATCTACCTCGGTGGATGAGAAGCAATCCTATGATAATCATTGGAATCAAGTCCATAAGCCCATGGCCATGATAGAGTAAAATAATAGAAAGAGTTTTTTATTAAGGTTTTACATCGGACTTGAATCGAATGATTAAATCATAAGACAGAAATTAGGATTTGACGAGTTCACCTTAACCCTAATCTGATCGGGGCTCAAGATAGAAGAACTTAATCACATAAGTAGCTGCACCAAGAGATTCATTTTCAATTTTGATGGGTTGCTGCCATATACTGCTAGGTGTCACTAATGAATTTTGGAAGCAATTAGAATAATTTAGATGATCGATCATTTTAGTTGTCTGAATCAGAAGAGTTCTGATCCATCAAAAGGAGTTTCGATGATGTTGATGATAGAGATCATGACATATCCCATTATCATACAGAACTGAACCTAACTGAGTCACACAAATAAGAGTTTGAATTTAGATATCATCAATTGGACTAACCCAGTTCAATTGATTTGAATTAGATTCAATTAGGTTCAAGGAAATTGTGCTAGCACACAATTGAGCCTAACATTCTTCTTTGACTATCATTAAAAGTTATCTCGACTGAGCCAAATATGTTTGTGCTCACTCAAGTATCTTTACTTGGTTTGACTAGAGCTTGTCCAGGTTAGAAAAGAATTATCTTAATTTATGAGATAAATTTGAGACAATACCTGCCATTTTTCGTCACCTGCTAATTCTTGTATTTTGACTTTGGTCAAATATTGACCTTTGATCCTTGGACATTTGCCCATGTGTCATGCACCCATAGGAGAGCAGATAGGGGCTTGTCCCCTTGCTAGAAATTGGAAAGGAGGGGGTGCATGCCTAGAGAGGCATGCACCCATGGATAGGGACGACTGGAGTCCCATACGGATGGGGCTCCAGGTTGCTTCTTGGATTCTACTTAGGTGACCCCTAGCTATAGACTTTGACCAGTCTTGGGCACCATCTAAGGATGAATTAGTGGGGCTCTTATCTAATTGAATCAAGTGATGTCATACCACCAATCATATTTAGATCTAATTGCACAAAGTAACGTGATTAGCCGGTATGATGTGGCACTGCATGGCACAGCAGGGTCTATATAAACCCTATCTGCGCCCAACTTTTATAGAGCTCTCTATTAGCCCATGCCCCAAGGCTGCTCCTCTTCCTCCTCCATGCCATCTTTTAGTTCTCTCTCTCCTCTCCATGCCCAAGGAAAGTTGGGCTCTAGTTTGGTGCGATCCAGGCAAGAGAAAGCTGATGAGAAAGAAAGAAAGCAGCACTATTGTAGAGATGACTGCTAATCTTCAGAAGAAGTTTTGAAGATCCTTCAAATCAGATCCAGATTTGATATTTAGAGAAGTCAAAAAGAAGGAGAAGATCTCTAGATGCAACCCAAGTGGATACTGGTAGAGGCCAGATATTTGTGTGGCTAGATCCAGAACCTCGGACAATCAATAGGATCATCATAGGGTAATCTGATTATCCAACAAAAGATATAAATTAAATTAGATTTAATTTATTTTTATTTTATTTTATTTGATCTATAAAATTAGATCGAAGAAAGGAAGAAAGCAACACTGCTGTAGAGATGACTGCTGATCTTTAGAAGAAGTTTTGAAGATCCTCAAATTAGATTCAGATCTATATTTGGAGAAGTCAAAAAGGAGGAAAGATCTCTAGATGCCAACTCAAGTAGATATCGGTAGAGGCCAGGCGCTTGCGTGGCTAGATCCAGAACCTCAGCAATTAGCAGGATCATCATAGGATAACTGATTATCCAATAAAAGATACAAATTAAATTAGATTTAATTATTTTTATTTTATTTTATTAATCTATAAAATAAGATCTGAAACATCTCAGATTTGATCTAGATACATGAGAAATTTTTTGAAATATCTCTCTTGATTCCAATCAATATGAATGAATTTGACATGGAAAATTAGGATTTTCTCCTTCACTTGGGTTTAGGATGAGCATATATGGCTAGGATTGATCAAAGAAATTCTCTGACTTCAAAAATAGCTGCTTGATGCTGGAAAGGCTATGAACCTATCGATTGGTTGGTGTGGGCAGATCGATGATTACAAGAAAAAATTCAAATGGCAAATGCTAAGGTGATGCGACTTAAAAATAGTTAGCTGACAAAACCCAAGCTGGCCCAGGCGAGGATCTAGAGGAAGTTGCCTCTCTAAGGAACTTTAGAGGAGCTTTCGGAGATATGTGAAAAGAGCAAACCTGAACTTCTTCAACTCCAAAATTCAAATAGCTTACAATAAAAATGTTGTGAAGGATGCTGAGGCCGATTAGCAGTTTTGAGAAAAGCTAAGAGAAGTAGAAGATGACTTTTGCGGATCTCAAAAATTGCTTGGAAAGAGCTTGGTAGCAGGCGAGTCTTGAAGAGAAGGTTAAGATTTAAAGCACTTCTATGTTGGTCGGGGCGGACGTCTGAAGTCGGATCCGATAGACTTTGTTTCTTCTCTTATTTTTTCTTTTCTTTTTGTAATCAGTCTAGCAGACCTCCACTTCTAATAAACTCCATTTTAATGAAATAATACTCCTTTGCCTCCTTCTTCACTATCTTGTCTCAATTGAATATTTATAGATTTTCTTATTCTTGTGCTATTTTTTGATTGTAGTGTTTTGTTGGAATGATGACCTGGTCGTCATTTATAGGTCTGTTCCCTTGTTTTGTGAATGAGGGCCTCTGAATTTGGTTTGAAAATTAACTCTTCCCAATTTTGGAAAACTAGGGTCTTCTATTCCTCATAGAGGATCTTTATTCAGTAAGGACGAGATTCTCTTCATCTAAATATCTGAAGGTCTTCTGCCTTGCTTGGACAAGGTTAACCTCTTGTCTTAAATAATGTGAACCTTTATCTTCCTCATAAGGATCTTTATCTACATTAGGACAAGATCTTCCTCCCTATTTCCTAACGTGGTTAGCTTTTACTTTTATTAGGATGAAGTCCTCCACCTATTTCTAATAAAGTTGTTGGGACACAAAAGGGCATTGAGAGGATCTCTCCATATACCTCTTATCTTAAATAATAGAGCCTTCATTTCTCGTAAGAGTTTTGTCATCCACATCAAGATGAGGTCCTCCTCCTATTCCTGATGTAGTTGGCATTATCCTGTTAGAAGGAGATCCTTCTTCTATTCCTAAATAAGATTATGTTGGAAATGTATCCTAAAGCCAATCATCTAGATTATAGATGGTTGAGCTAAATATAATTATACTTAATTATTAATGAATAAATTTTCTTAGTATATTCATCATTTGTACATCTTTTCTATAATGAACTCTTCTTGATGAAGTTCTTAGGACTATTTAGACTCGACAAAGGAGGATTTGTCATTTAGTCCTCAAATTGTTCGCGACCAAATGATTCATTATTATCCAGGATGACAACATTGAGTGTAGTCATTGTGTGCATAAGTGTTGGTTGTCTTCTTAACCAGAAGTATGGAGATACTTATGGCATGAGGTGAAGTGTAGGAGTATATTTTATTTAACGGTGATCCAACTGCGGAGCTCTTACTGTTAAGTTGCTCATGAAGGATATGGGATGATGTCCTTATAGACCTGAGATCACTATGGTGATCTGCAAGCAACTCATGTATTGAAAAATGTTGTCCTAAAGCCAATCATCTAAGTAGTAGATGATTGAAATTAGTGTATAAATTATCTAATAATAATAGTAATTTGATTGTTTCATCATAAAAATTCTATTCTTTCTTAAATAAACTCTAGATTTGATGAAGTCCTTAGAACCACAATCAAGTCAAAGAAAGAAGAAGATTATCGATGGTTCTTAAATTGTTTCATGACCAAATGATAAGTTATAATAAGGATGATAACTATCGGAGTGAGGATGACTGTATGCCATATGCGTTGGTTGTCCTCGTAACCAAGTGGTGTGGAGACACTGGAAATGGCATCAAAGATGAAGATGTAGGAGTACATCTACACTAAACATGATCAATGTAGCAACTCTACTATCAAGAGTAGCTAGCTAAGGCTCATGTGATATAAGTATCCTCGATCTGAGATCGCCATGGTGATTTGCGAGCCAATCACAATACTTGGCGCTGGACTGCTTATATTCTAAATAGGTGATGGAAGATTTCTGGGTACAGTCAATACTTATAGAGTCGATGTGTGAGTCAAAGATGGGATTGACCCACTCCTGATTAACTTTAGAAAGAGAATGTCTCGCTCGTGTATTTTATTTAGCAAACCTAGCCTGGGTAATCTCGTGAGGTGTCCACGGGATTTTCAAATTTTAAGATACAATAGAGATGATTGTATGAGTGTTTGATAGCATACCGAAGTCATCTTGAGCATTATTGGTCATAGGGATGAATTATACAAATAACTCAGGTCAGGGTTCTAAGATGTTGCTTTGCATACATTCGACGCTATCTGATGTCGGAAACATTGCTAGATGGTAGCTTTGATTGGTACAAAATTGGTTTTTACTACCACTTAGGTTCGAACCTATGGGATCCACACAATTAGAGCTTGTAATTCTGATTGAATGGTTAATCGATGTGAGAATCATTTCGAGGTCAAACATTCAATATGATGATGTTTGACCAAATGCAAGTGTTGTAGGAGGATGATTAGCAATTGGAAATTGCAATGTATTGTTCAAAATTTGATTGAGCATTGCTAGATCAAAGTGTATGCATTAATTTATTAATAGTTTTAATTAATTAATAAGTCTAATTTGATTTATTGATAAGCCAATTGCAAGGAAAAGATAGATTCTTGTTTGACTAGGCTTGGGTGCACCTGATTTGACTTAGGATTTAAATCAGATTTTAATCTTGATTTATCTAATTTAAATTGAGCCTCCTTAGTTTAGAATCTAGGAAAAAATCACCTTAATGCATTATATTTAATTATTTAATAACAATTTAAATTAGATTTAAATAATTTTGACCTAGTAAATAAGAGGAGTCTCCAGTTTAACTGGACTCTCTCTCTTTCACTTTGCACTGAGAAAAGCCCACATCATAATTTTAATTTTGATTTTTTTTATATTTTCATCCTAGAAAGAAATTTTCCACATCTCATATATCAAAGATGACTTAATTTGATTTGGTCAAAATTTGAAGGAAGTGGGAATTGTTTCTATCTCGCAAGATTCTCTTTGACCCAAAACTCCTCCTCCCTTGTGCGCAACTCTACCCTTGCCCCCTTTATTTTAATCGATCCCTTTTTTTCTGATTTTGCATATAGGAATCAGGGTTACATGAAAAAATAAGTGGGAAGGAGCAATCCAAGAGTTGGGAGCCCATAGATCTCCTTTGACTAGGTTTTGACTAAGTTTTGCATTAAAGGAGATGCTCTTTCTTGACCATAAGAGGACGTGAAAAAAATCCTAGAAAAATCATGAAAAATTATAGAAAAAGAAGATAAGGTGTGACGAATTGTGTGAGTGTCACGAGCAGATATCAGTCGAATCTAGGTGAAGAACACTGGACTTCTGTGAAATGTATCCTTAAGTACTTAAGAAGAACTAAGAATATGTTATTGATTTTTGGTAATGGAGAACTCTAAGTCCAAGGATATACAAGCTCGGATTTTATATCCGATGTAGATGATCGAAAGTCAACATCTGGGAGTCTGTTTGTGTGTAATGATGGTACTATCAGTTGGAAGAGTTCCAAGCAAACTATGATAGCGGATTCCACCATGGAAGCAGAATACATTAGTATGTTAGAAGCTGCAAAAGAGGCATTTTGGTATAAGAAGTTTGCTGCAGAGATTGGAGTGATGCCATCAGTTGCCATTCCTTTGCACTACGACAACAATGGCACCATAGCTTTTGCTAAGAAGCTGAGGTCTCATCAGAAATTCAAGCACATCGAGCGGCGATACCATCTCATCCGTGATTACCTCAAGAAGGGTTACATCGAGGTCAAGAGAGTCAACTCCGTAGATTATGCGGCGGATCCACTTACAAAGCCATTAGGCCAGCAGAAGATCGAAGCCCACCTTGAGAAGATAGAACTTAGATTTGTAGCCAATTGACTTTAAGTCAAGTGGGAGTTTGTTAGATATGTGAGCCCTAGAAGCCAGAATTGGCTGACACTAGTAATACATTTCTAGGGGCAAAATTATAATTTTGATTATAAATAATAAAATGGATTATTTTCTATCACAAATGTGTATTTAGTGTCTACGATACATCCCTTGAGTTACTGGTAATGATAATTCATATTTTCAAGAGTTGAAAATTTAAGACATGAATTTTTATTTATTAATTCATAAAATGCTCCCGACCATAGGATCATCATGAGGATGATAATTGATCCGAAAGGTTGGTGTATAATTACTTCTTTATAGTAGATAAGTCTTGAGTCTACGATGTAGAGACATCGGAGCGAGAGTATAGATACTCGTTAGAGAATAAAGACACTGAGCATGACCACCTCGAGCAGTCATAAGAAAGTTTACCTTCTCATCGATGACTGACTCGAAGTTGTAGTGATGTATCTAGTTCTTTGACCTGAGGTGCATTGACAGTTCACCTTGAGGGTGTTATAGTTTGACTACACCATGACTCAGTCTCTTAGCCATTGAGAATCCTAAGGTATATGTTGGCTATAGCATGTTCATTGTAGGAATTGGATTGCACCAAGAAGGAATCTATCTACCTCAGTGGATGAGGAGCAGCCTTATGATAATCATGAGAATCAAGTCCATAAGCCCATGGCCATGGCAGAGTGAAATAATAGAAAGAGTTTCTATTAAGATTTTCACATCGGACTTGAATCGAATGATTAAATTATATGACAGAAATTAGGGTTTGACGAGTTCACCTTAACCCTAATCTGATCGGGGCTCAAGATAAAAGAATTTAATCACATAAGTAGCTGCACCAAGAGGTTTATTTTCAGTTTTGATGGGTTGCCATCATATACTGCTAGGTGTCACTGATGGATTTTGGAATCAATTAGAATGATTTAGATGATCGATCATTCTAGTTGTCTGAATCAGAAGAGTTCTGATCCATCGAAAGGAGTTTCGATGATGTCGATGATAGAGATCACAATATATCTCATTACCATGCAGAATTGAATCTAGCTAGGTCACATAAAAAAGAGTTTGGATCTGGATATTATCAATTGGACTAACCTAATTCAATTTATTTGAATTAGATTTAATTAGGTTCAAGAAAATCATGCTAGCACACGATTGAGCCTAACGTTCTTCTTCTACTATCATTAAAAGTTATCTCGACTAAGCCAAATATGTTTGTGCTCACTCAGGTACCTTTACTTGGTCTGACTGGAGCTTGTCCAGGTCAGAAAAGGGTTGTCTTAATTTATGAGATAAATTTGAGACAACACCTGCCATTTTCCGTCATCTGCTAATTCTTGTCTTTTGACTTTGGTCAAACATTGACCTTTGACCCTTGGACATCTGCCCATATGCCATGCACCCATAGGAGAGTAGATAGGGGCTTGTCCTCTTGCTAGAAATTGGAAAGGAGGGGGTGTACACCTAGGGAGGCGTGCGCCCATGGATAGGAACGACTGGAGTCCCATATGGATGGAACTCTAGGTTGCTTCATTGAATCAACTTAGGAAGGCGCCTAAGACTCAGCTTTGACTAGTCTTGATGCCACCTAAGGATGAATTGAAGGGGCTCTCATCTGATTGGATCAGATGATGTCATCCCACCAATTAGATTTAGATCTGATTGCATGAAGCAACGTGATTGATCGGGATGATGTGGCACTGCATGGTGTAGCAGGATCTATATAAACCCTATCTGCACCCAACTTTTATAGAGCTCTCTATTAGCCCATGCCCTAAGGCTGCCCCTCTCCCTCCTCCATGCCATCTTTTGGTTCTCTCTCTCCTCTCCATGCCCAAGTAAAGTTAGGCTCCAGTTTGGTGTGATCCAGATAAGAGAAAGCTGACGAGAAAGGAAGAAAGCAACACTGCTGTAGAGATGACTGCTGATCTTTAGAAGAAGTTTTGAAGATCCTCCAAATTAGATTCAGATCTAATATTTGGAGAAGTCAAAAAGGAGGAGAAGATCTCTAGATCCAACTCAAGTAGATATCGGTAGAGGCCAGGCGCTTGCGTGGCTAGATCCAGAACCTCAAGCAATTAGCAGGATCATCATAGGATAATCTGATTATCCAATAAAAGATACAAATTAAATTAGATTTAATTTATTTTTATTTTATTTTATTAGATCTATAAAATCAGATCTGAAACATCTCAGATTTGATCTAGATACATGAGAAAATTTTTTGAAATATCTCTCTTGATCCAATCAAATCTGAATGAATTTGACATGGAAAATTAGGATTTTTCCTTCACTTGGGTTTAGGATGAGGCATAATATGGCTAGGATTGATCAAAGAAATTCTCTGACCTTCAAAAGTAGCTGCTTGATGCTGGAAAGGCGTATGAGACCTATCGGATTGGTTGGTGTGGGCAGATCGATGATTACAAGAAAAAATTCAAGATGGCAAATGCTAAGGTGATGCGACTTTAAAAATAGTTAGCTGACAAAACCCAAGCTGGCCCAGGCGAGGATCTAGAGGAAGTTGCCTCTCTAAGGAGAACTTTAGAGGAGCTTTCGGAGATATGTGAAAAGAGCAAACCTGAACTTCTTCAACTCAAAATTCAAATAGCTTACAATAAAAATGTTGTGAAGGATGCTGAGGCCGATTTAGCAGTTTTGAGAAAAAGGCTAAGAGAAGTAGAAGATGACTTTTGCGGATCTCAAAAATTGCTTGGAAAGAGCTTGGTAGCAAGGCGAGTCCTTGAAGAGAAGGTTAAAGATTTAAAGCACTTCCTTATGTTGGTCGGGGGCGGACGTCTGAAGTCGGAGTCCGAGTAGGACTTTGTTTCTTTTCTCTTATTTTTTTCTTTTTCTTTTTGTAATCAGTCTAGCAGACCTCCACTTCTAATAAACTCCATTTTAATGAAATAATACTCCTTTTGCTCCTTCTTCACTATCTTGTCTCAATTGAATATTTATAGATTTTCTTATTCTTGTGCTATTTTTGATTGTAGTGTTGTTTTGGAATGATGACCCTGGTCTGTCATTTTATAGGTCTGTCTCCCTTGTTTGTGAATGAGGGCCTCTGAATTTGGTTTGAAAATTAACTCTTCTCCCAATTTGGAAACTAGGGGTCTTCATATTCCTCATGAGGATCTTTATTCATGTAAGGACGAGATTCTCCTTCCATCTAAAATATCTGAAGGTCTTCTGCCTTGCTTGGACAAGGTTAACCTCTTGTCTTAAATAATTGAAAGCCTTTATCTTCCTCATAAGGATCTTTATCTACATTAGGACAAGATCTTCCTCCTATTCCTAACGTGGTTAGCTTTTACTTTTATTAGGATGAAGTCCTCCACCTATTTCTAATAAAGTTGTTGGGACACAAAAGGGCCATTGAGAGGATCTCTCCATATTACCTCTTATCTTAAATAACTAGAGGCCTTCATTTCTCTCGTAAGAGTTTTCATCCACATCAAGATGAGGTCCTCCTCCTATTCCTGATGTAGTTGGCATTATCCTTGTTAGAAGGAGATCCTTCTTCTATTCCTAATAAGATTATGTTGGAAAATGTATCCTAAAGCCAATCATCTAGATTATAGATGGTTGAGCTAAATATAATTATACTTAAATTATTAATGAATAAAATTATTCTTTTAGTATATTCATCATTTGTACATCTTTCTATAATGAACTCTTCTATGATGAAGTTCTTAGGACTATTTAGACTCGACAAAGGAGGATTTGTCATTTAGTCCTCAAATGTGTTCGCGACCAAATGATTCATTATTATCCAGGATGACAACGTATTGAGTGTAGGTCATTGTGTGCCATAAGTGTTGGTTGTCTTCTTAACCAAGAAGTATGGAGATACTGTTATGGCATGCAGGTGAAGTGTAGGAGTATATTTTATTAAACGTGATCCAACTGCGGAGCTCTTTACTGTTAAGAGTTGCTCATGAAGGATATGGGTATGAGTGTCCCTTAGACCTGAGATCACTATGGTGATCTGCAAGCAACTCACTGTATTGAAAAATGTGTCCTAAAGCCAATCATCTAAGTAGTAGATGATTGAAATTAGTGTATAAATTATCTAATAATAATAGTAATTTGATTGTTTCATCATAAAAATTCTATCTTTCTTAAATAAACTTCTAGATTATGATGAAGTCCTTAGAACCACAATCAATCAATAAAGAAGAATTTATCGGATGGTTCTTAAATTGTTCATGACCAAATGATAAGTTATTAATAAGGATGATAACTTATCGAGTGTAGGTGACTGTATGCCATATGCGTTGGTTGTCCTCGTAACCAAGTGGTGTGGAGACACTGGTATGGCATCAAGATGAGATGTAGGAGTACATCTACACTAAACATGATCAATGTAGCACTCTACTATCAAGAGTAGCTAGCTAAGGCTCATGGATATAAGTATCCCTCCGATCTGAGATCGCCATGGTGATTTGCGAGCAACTCACAATACTTTGGCGCTGGACTGCTTATAATTCTAATATAGGTGATGGAAGATTTCTGGGTACAGTCAAATACTTATAGAGTCGATGTGTGAGTCAAGATGGGATTGACCACTCCTGATTAACTTTAGAAAGAGAATGTCTCGCTGTATTTTAATTTAGCAAAACCTAGGCCTGGGTAATTCTCGTGAGGTGTCACGGGATTTGCAAATTTTAAGATACAATAGAGATGACTTGTATGAGTGTTTGATAGCATACTCGAAGTCATCTTGAGCATTATTGGTCATAGGGATGAATTATACAATAACCATGGGTCAGGGTTCTAAGAATGTTGCTTTGCATACATTCGACCTATCTGGATGTCGGAAACCATTGCTAGATGGTAGCTTTGATTGGTACAAAAATTGGTTCTTGTACTACCGACTTAGGTTCGAACCTATGGGATCACACACATTAGAGCTTGTAATCTGATTGAATGGTTAATCGATGATTGAGAATCATTTCGAGGTCAAACATTCAATATGATTGATGTTTGACCAAATGCAAGTGTTGTAGGAGGATCGATTAGCAATTGGATTGCTAATTAGTTCAATTTGATTGAGCAATTGGACTGAGATCAAGTGTAATTGAATTAGATTTAATTAGAATTAGTTTAAATTTAATTAGATTAAGTCTAATTGATTTATTGGATAAGCCAATTGCAAGGAAAGAATAATTCTTTGTTTGACTAGGACTTGGGTGCACCTGATTGACTTAGGATTTAAATCAGATTTAAATCTTGATTTAATCTAATTTAATTGAGCTCCTAGTTAGACTAGGATCACCCTTAATTAGATTATATTTAATCTAATTTAAATAAAATTTAAATTAGATTTAAAATAATTTTGACCTAGTCAAATAAGAGGAGTCCCAGTTGTACTGGGACTCTCTCTCTTTCACTTGCACCTGAGAAAGCCCACATCATATTTTAATTTTTGATTTTTTTTATGATTTTCATGCCTAAGAAATGATTTTCCACATCTCATTATCTCAAGAATTGGATTTAAATTTGATTTGGTCAAAATTTGAAGGAAGTTGGAAATTGTTTCCTACTCGCAAGAGTCTTCTTTGACCCAAACTCCTCCCTCCCTTGTGCGCCAACTCTACCCATGCCCCTCTATCTTATTCGACCCTTTTTTCTTTGATTTTGCATATGAGAATCAGTGGTTACATGAAAAAATAAGTGGAAGGAGCATCCAAGAGTTGGACGCCCCATAGAAGTCCTCCTTTGACTAGGTTTTGACCTAGTTTTGCAATATAAAGGAGATGCCTCTTTCTTTGACCATAGAGGACGTGAAAAATCCTAGAAAAATCATGAAAAATTATAGAAAAAGAAGGAGAAGGTGTGGAGAATTTGTGGTGTTAAATATGTGTACCCTAGAAGTCAGAATTGACTGGCACTTGTTATACACTTCTAAGGATAAAATTATAATTTTGACTATAAATAATAAAATGGGTTATTTTCTATCATAATATATATTTAGTATCTGTGATACATCTCTTGAGTTAATGACAATAATAATTATTATTTTCAAGAGTTAAAAATTTAAGACATGAATTTTCATTATTAACTCATAAAATGCTCTCGACCGTAGGATCATCATGAGGATGGTGATTGATCCGGAAGGTTGGTGTACAATCGTTTTTTTATAGTAGATAAGTCTTGAATCTATGGTGTAGAGATATTGAAAGTGAGAGTATAAGTACTCGTTAGAGAATGAGGGCACTGAGCGTCACGACCTCGAGCAGTCATTAGAAAGTCTACCTTCTCGTTGATGACTAGCTCGAAGCTGTAGTGGTGTATCTGATTCTTTGACCTAAGGTGCATTGGTAATTCACCTTGAGGGTGTTATAGTTTAACTATGCCATGACTCAATCTCCTAGCCATTAAGAATCCTGAGGTATATGTTGGTTATAGCATGTTCATTGTAGGAATTGGATTGCACTAAGAGAGAATCTATCTACCTCGGTAGATGAGGAGTAGCCCTATGATAATCATAAGAATCAAATCAATAAGCCCATGGCCATGGCAGAGTGAAATAATAGAAAGAGTTTCTATTATGATTTTCATTTTGGATTTGAATCGAATGATTAATTCATATGATGGATATTAGGGTTTGACGAGTTCACTTTAACCCTAATCTGATCGGGGCTCAAGATAGAAGAATTTAATCATACAAGTAACTGCACTGAGAGGTTCATTTTTAGTTCTAATAGGTTGCCACCATATACTGTTAGGTATCATTGGTGGATTTTGGGAGCACTTAGAATGATTTGGATGATCGATCATTCTAGTTGTCTGAATCAAAAAAGTTTTGATCCATCGAAAGATATTTCGATGATATCGATGATAGAGATCGTGACATATCTCATTACCATATGAAACTAAATCTAACTGGATCACACAAATAAGGGTTTGGATCTAGATATCATCAATTAGACTAACCCAGTTTAATTGATTTGAATTAGATTTAATTAGATTCAAGAAAATCGTGCTAGCACACGATTGAGCCTAATGTTCTCCTTCAACAATTATCAAAAGTTGTCTCGACCGAGCCAAATGTATTTGGCCTTACTTAGATACCTTTACTTGGTCTGACTGAAGCTTGTCCAGGTTAGAAAAGGATTATCTTAATTTATAAGGTAAAATTGAGACAACACCTGCCATTTTTCGTCATCTGTTAATTCTTATCTTTTGACTTTGGTCAAACATTGACCTTTGACACTTAGACATCTGCCCATGTATCATGCACTTATAGGAGAGCAGATGAGGGTTTGTCCCCCTACTAGAAAGAGGAAAGGAGGGGGTGCATGCCTAGGGAGGCATGCATCTAAGGATAATGATGCCTGGAGTGCCATACAGCTGGGACTCCAAGTTGCTTCATGGTATCAAATAAGGTGGCGCCAAAGACTCTACCTTGACCAGTCTTGGTGCCACCTAAGGATGTTTGAGAGGGACTCTCATCTAATTAGATCAGATGATATCATCCCACCAATCAGATTTAGATCTGATTGCACGAAGTGACGTGATTGGCCGGGATGATGTGGCACTGCATGGCACAGCAGGGTCTATATAAACCCTGTCTGCACTGAGGTTTAGAAAGGTTCT
This sequence comes from Cocos nucifera, assembly GCA_006176705.1. NCBI lineage: Eukaryota > Viridiplantae > Streptophyta > Magnoliopsida > Arecales > Arecaceae > Cocos > Cocos nucifera. The sequence goes on along the minus strand of QRFJ01002802.1, from coordinate 133,852 downwards.
CCCCTTGTCCATGCCACATAGCCCTCTCCCCTCTCCTCCACACCTACCTCTGATCCCCTCTCTCTCATCTCCATGTCCCAAAGGCTTTGGGCTCAAGTTTGGTACGATCCAGGCAAGAGAAAGGCGATAAGAAAGGAAGAAGAAAGCACTACTGCAAGAGACGACATCGAATCTTCAAAAATTATTTTGAAGATCTTCAAGATCGAATCTAAATCTAATCATTGGAAGAAAGATTAAGAAAGAGAAGATCTCCAAATTTGCTTGAGTGGATACTGATAGAGGCCAGGCAATTGCGTGGCTGCATCCAGAACCTCAGGAAATCAGCAGGATCATCACACGATAATAAGATTACCTAAGACAAGGTATAAATTAAACCTAATTTAATTTAATTTAATTTATTTTATTAGATTCATCAAATTAGATCTAAAAAGTATTAAATTTAATTTAAATTTAAAAATATTTTTAAAATATTTTTCTTGATCAAATCAGATCTGAACGAACCTAATCCAAAAAATAGAATTTTTTCTTCAACTGATATCAGAGCCAGGTTCCCATAAATAATTTAGATCAAATTTTAATTTATTTTTAATCTAATAATTATATAATTTTAGATATCACATGAGATGTGATTAGATCTAAAATTAAAAAAATTAGAAATTAAATAATTTAGATCTAAGTTGTACAAGATGCATAACTAGTTGTAGAATAGAATTATTCTATGTATAGTCTTATATGATCATAATTTAATTTGATTAAGTTATAACTTTTAGATTTATTTATTTATTATTTTTTGATATTATAAATATTATAATAAGATCTAAAAAATAAAAAATAAAAATATTTAATTTTTGATTCATATGAGATATGATGAATGCATGTTTAGACTAATTATAGAATAGTTCTACATAATTATCTAGAATAGAATTTATTTTGATATGATCAATTTAAATTTAATTTTTTAGATGATTATGAGATAATTTAGATATGAAAATATGCATGATATAATATATGAGATGTATGCAAAATATGTTTATAGTTGGATCAATTTTTATATATGAGATATATGATGTAGATCTAACTAGTTTTGTAGTTTTTATATTTCTGATTAAGGCATTCTCCTTGGTCATCCGATCATAAGAACAAAGTAGAATTTAAATGCCCTCTCCTCCCATTCGATGGGATGTTCTTATAATGTGTAGGGGTGCTACGCATTCGTCCTTAATCAAAAACCCAAAAACTTATTTTCTGCAAAACCCTAGATCCTAAAATCTTAGGATTTTATTTACGTATTTTATTTATAAATCCTAAACTTAATTAAGAATTAAGATTATGAAATATGTTAAGTCTAAAAATTAAGAATTTTTAGATTTAAGATATATTCATAAAATTGGATTTGGCTTGGGTAGCTCAATTAGGTCTAAGCGGTTGATCAAATTGAATCAAGAGTTGGTTAGATGGAATCAAGAGTGCTTAAATTGACCAACTTAATAGGATTAAGTCTGGGTCAAGATCGAGTCACGTGAGTGATCGATCAAGCTAAGACCTAATTAGGCTCAGTGGTTAGAGTCTGGATTGTAGGCTAATCTGATTGGTTCTGACTCAATAATTTGGTATCTAAGGTAAGTCTGGCAGATACGATCGACTGATTTTTAATTGAGAGCTACTCGACTCAAATGCATTCTTATCAAGTTAATGGCATATCCCTTTCATCGGTCTTACTTATCTGGCCATATTTATCGACCCAGTCCTAATCTAAGGTGGTTAGCAATCCAAGCTAACCCATGCCACTAGGTTAGCCATAATTGTTATGGCTATTGTAAGTCTAGTTTAATGAGACCTAAATCAAATCTTCCTAAGAAAAGATTAAGTCTAAGGTCTTCCACCATTGTAGATGTGTAGGCCCTTTTTGGGGTTAATTATTCTCAGTTGATTACAGTGGTTCAGTTGCACCAAAAAGATGCAACCATGTCTATTAGGCATTGGATGCTACGGGCTGGAGGATGGATTGGACTCAATATTTTGGATATGGTGAGAGACTCAATTAGAAATCCAATCTATGCAAATGGTAGATCTAACTTAACTAAGAAATGGATCAATATTCTGGGCATGGTGAGTTTCATGAATTAGAGATCAAATTTGGGTGCACCATAATTAGAGAATCATTGAACAAGAGTTGTTCACCCATTAGCTAATCCATCATCAATAACTATTAGGTGAGGTGATGAGTCAGTTGGTGGGATCGCACCATCCACTAGAAATCATTAATCATGAAGATTTTCGCATCTCTACAGAGGGAGTATAGGGATCCAAAAAAATAGTGAGAGTTAATTTATTTAAAAAATAAAATTTTTAAATAAATTGGTCAAGTCTTAATTATAATATCTAACTAGAAACTTTGACTCTCTACAAAAAAATATCTGCGTTCAATCCACTAGCACGTATCCTGGACACCCATAGACTGACCGAATTCAATTACAAAGATTGGCTCCAAAACTTCAAAATCATTTTGGATTTTGAGAAGTTAACTCATGTATTGGACCAGGATCCCCTACCTTATCAGCTCGTCCATCTGCTGAGCAGAGAGTGTCTCTTGACAAGTGGACGAACGAAGATAACAAGACTAGATACTACTTGTTGGGCTTGATGTCTGATGAGCTTCAGTGCCAACATGAAGATATCAGGACTGCCATCAAATGTTGGCTCACTTATAAGAGATGTTTAGTGAATAGAGTCGCATAGCCAAGTATCAAGTCACTAAACAACTATTCAAGGCTAAAATGCATGATGGACAGTAAGTCCAAGATCATTGTCTGATGATGATCAAAAACTTAAAAGAGCTTGAGAAGCTCAGAGTGAAGTTAGACCTGGATCTGCAGAATGATATAATTCTGCAATCATTGACTAATGCATATGAGTAGTTCATCGTGAATTACCATATGCATAAACTTCAAAATTCTTTGGCCAAGCTTATGAACATGCTGGTTACTGCTGAGCTTTCTATGAAAGGTTCTACAGGCTCAGTGCTTGCTATAGAATGGACTTCTTCTAAGAAAAAATCTTTGGGAAAGAAGAAGAAGTCTGTGAAAAAGCAAAAGATGGAAGGAGGAAAGAAGAAAAAGGAAGACCTGAAGAAGAAGGCTGCTGACAAAGGAAAGTGTTTTCATTGCAACACTGACGGCCACTAAAAGCAAAATTGCCCTACTTACCTGGCCACCTTAAAGAATAAGAAGGAGGTAGGTCCTTCTGGAGGTATGCTCATTATTGAGTCTAATCTTATGATTTCTTCTACATCCAATTAGGTGCTTGACTCTGATTCTAGTTCTCATTTGTGCACTTCCATGCAAGGCCTTGAGAATAGTAGGAGCTTGAGGGATGGTGAGATGATCCTACACATTGAAAATGGGACAAGGGTTGCTGCTGTGGCCATGCGAACATACCTTCTTCAACTATCATCTGGTTTAGACTTAGTATTAAAGGACTGTTATTATATGCCTGTAGCAAGCAGGAATTTGATTTCTGTTTCATGCTTAGCACTAGAAGGCTATGTAATTAGTTTTCTTAAGGACCATTGTAACATTCTTTATGAAAGAAATAAAATTATAAGTGGTTTTCTTATTAACGATCTTTACTAATTACATATTGATGTATCTATTTTTAATATCAAGCAAAATGTGAATGCCATAAGAATAAAATGACCTAGGGATAGTTTAAATGATAGGTATCTATGGCACCTAAGACTAGGTCATATAGTAGAAGATAGGGTTAACAAATTAAAGAAAATCAGACTATTGAGTCCGTTGACTTTCGAGTCATATCCAATTTATGAATCTTGTCTTCATGGCAAAATGACTAAGCTCTCTTTTATAGGACAAGGGGAAAGTGCCATGGATCTTCTTATCCTAGTACATACTGATGTGTGCAGCCCATTTGATGTGCTGGCTAAAGGCAACTTTATCTACTTCATAACCTTTATCGATGATTTATCTCGGTATGGGTATGTGTATCTTATGAGACAAAGTCTGAAGCTTTTGAAAAGTTCAAGAAATTCAGACATGAAGTAGAAATACAAATTGAAAAATCCATTAAGATTCTTCGATCAGGTCGAGGAGGTGAATACCTTAGTTGAGAATTTCTTGACTATCTCAAGCTTAATGGCATAATCTCTCAATGGACTCCACCTAGAACACCTCAACTCAATGGAGTTTTAGAATAGAGGAATCGGATCTTATTAGATATGGTCTGATCCATGATGAGCTTCATAGACCTTCCTGATTTTCTTTGAGGAGATAGTCTTGTTAACTGTAATATACTTACTGAATAGGATTGCTTCTAAAATCGTTCCTACCACACCATATGAGATATGGGATGGTAAGAAACCAAGTCTGAGTCATCTCAGAATTTGGGGTTGTTCGGCTCATGTCAAAAGACAACAAGTGGACAAGTTAGACTTCAGATCCTTTAGAGCTCGATTTATAGGATATCCGAAAGAGTCATTAGGATATTATTTCTATATTCCAGAAGTTCACAATGTGATTGTGAGTCAACATGCCATCTTTCTTGAAAAATAGTTTATTCAAGATGGTGGCATTGGAAAGTAGATCAAGCTCGAGAAGAAAGTCTCATAAGAGCAACGAGCTGAGGATCAAATGGAACCAAATCAGGTTGAGCCAATACAATCACTACCTCCTCCACCTCGTAGATCGAAAAGAATTTTTCATCTCCTTGAGAGGTACTTAGGTACTATTTCAGAAAAAGTAGAGAAAATATTTCTTGTAGGTAATAGGGTTTATGGTGATGATTCTAAAACCTATGACGAGGCGATATCAGATATCGACTTCGAGAAATGGTTAGAGATAATGAAGTTAGAAATTGACTCGATGCACTCAAACCAAGTCTGGACCTTGGTAGATCCATCAGAAGGTATAGTACTTATTGGGTGTAAATGGATCTACAAGAGAAAGATTGGTGCAGATAGGAATGTGGAGATATTCAAAGCTAGATTAGTGGCAAAAGATTATAGTCAATATGAAGGTATTGACTATCAAGATACCTTTTTGCTAGTAGCTATGCTAAAATCCATATGCGCATTACTTGCTATTGCAGCCTATTTTGATTATGAAATATGACAAATGGATGTGAAAATGGCATTCTTAAATGGATACCTTGAGGAAGATATCTATATGGAACAGCCGCTAAGTTTCACATCCAGTAATGCTGAGCACAAAGTATGCAAGCTGCAAAGGTCCATATATGGACTTAAGCAAGCATCTCAGAGTTGGAATACTCGTTTTAATAATGTAATCAAATTATTTGATTTCATCAATAACGAAGAAGAACTATGTGTCTTCAAAAAGGTCAGTGGGAGCGCTATTGTCTTCCTCGTATTGTACGTGGATGATATCCTCTTTATTGAAAATGATATTTTCATGTTGACCATAGTTAAAATGTGGTTATCCAAAGAATTCTCCATGAAATACCTAGGAGAAGCATCCTTTATTCTAGGAATTAAGATCTATAGAGATAGACCGAATAGAATGCTAGGACTTTCACAGAAGATGTATATAGAGGAAGTACTAAAGAGGTTTAGTATGAAAAACTCTTAGAGGGGTTTGGTACCCTTCAGACATGGCATTCATCTTTCCAAGAAGATGTGCCCTAGCACACTTGAGGAGATAGAACGCATGAGCAAGATCCCTTATGCTTCAGCAATAGGGAGCCTCATATATGCCATGTTATGTACACGACCTGATATAGCCCATGCTGTGAGTGTCACGAGCAGATATCAATCAAATCCAGGCGAAGAATACTAGACTTCTATTAAATGTATTCTTAAGTACTTGAGAAGAACTGAGGATATGTTGTTGATTTTTGATAATGGAGAACTCCAAATCTAGGGTTATATAGATTCGAATTTTATATCCGATGTAGATGATCAAAAGTTGACATCTAGGAGTCTATTTGTGTGTAATAGTAGTGCTGTCAGTTGGAAGAGTTCCAAGCAGATAGTGATAGTAGATTTTACCATAGAAGCAGAGTACATCGCTGCATTAGAAGCTATGAAGGAAGCATTCTGGTGCAAGAAGTTTGCCGTAGAGATCGAAGTGATGCCATCAGATGCCATTTCTCTGTACTGTGACAACAATGGCGCCATAGCTCTAGCTAAAGAGCCGAGGTCTCACCAAAAATCCAAGCACATCGAGCGACGATACCACCTCATCCGCGATTACCTCGAGAAAGGTTACGTCGAGGTTAAGAGAATCGACTCCGCAGACAATGCGACAGACCCACTTACAAAGTCGTTGGGTCAGCAGAAGATCAAAGCCCATCTTAAGAAGATGGGACTTAGAATTGTAGCCAATTGGCTTTAGGTCAAGTGGGAGTTTGTTAGATATGTGTGCCCCAGAAGCCAGAATTGGCCGACACTTGTTATATATTTCTAAGAGCAAAATTATAATTTTGACTATAAATAATAAAATGAATTATTTTCTATCATAATGTGTATTTAGTGTCTGTGATACATCCCTTGAGTTAATGGCAATGATAATTCTTATTTTCAAGAGTTGAAAATTTAAAACATGAATTTTCATTATTAACTCATAAAATGCTCCTGACTATAGGATCATCATGAGGATGGTGATTGATCTGAAAAGTTGGTGTATAATTATTTCTTTATAGTAGATGAGTCTTGAGTCTACGATGTAGAGACATCAGAGTGAGAGTATAGATACTTGTTAAAGAATGAGAGTACTGAGTGTGACCATCTCGAGCAGTCATTAGGAAGTTTACCTTCTCATCGATGACTAGCTTGAAGCTGTAGTGGTGTGTCTGATTCTTTGACCTAAGGTGCATCGATAGTTCACCTTGAGGGTGTTATAGTTTGACTACATCATGACTCGATCTCCTAGCCATTTGAAATCCTGAGGTGTATGTTGGCTATAGCATGTTCATTGTAGTAATTGGATTGCACCAAGAGAGAATCTATCTACCTTCGTAGATGAGGAGTAGCCCTATGATAATCACGAGAATCAAATCCATAAGCCCATGGCCATGGCAGAGTGAAATAATAGAAAGAGTTTTTATTAAAATTTTCACTTTGGATTTGAATCGAATGATTAATTTATATGATGGATATTAGGGTTTGACGAGTTCACCTTAACCCTAATCCGACCGAGGCTCAAGATAGAAGAACTTAATCAAAAAGGTAACTAAATCGAGAGGTTCATTTTCAGTTCTGATGGGTTGTCACCATATACTGTTAGATGTCACTAGTGGATTTTGGGAGCAATTAGAATGATTTGGATGATCGATCATTCTAGTTGTCTGAATTAGAAAAGTTTTGATCCATCAGAAGGTGTTTCGATGATGTTGATGATAGAAATCACGACATATCTCATTACCATATAGAACTGAACCTAATTGGATCATACAAATAAGAATTTGGATCTAGATATCATCAATTGGACTAACCTAGTTCCATTGATTTGAATTAGATTCAATTAGGTTCAAGAAAATCATGCTAGCACACGATTGAACTTAATGTTCTCCTTCAACAATTATCAAAAGTTGTCTCGACTGAGCCAAATGTGTTTGGCCTCACTTAGGTACCTTTACTTGATCTGACTAGAGCTTGTCCAAATTAGAAAAGGGTTGTCTTAATTTATGAGATAAATTTGAGACAACACCTGCCATTTTCCATCACCTGTTAAATCTTGTCTTTTGACTTTGGTCAAATGTTGACTTTTGATACTTAGACATCTGCCCATGTGTCATGCACCCACAAGAGAGCAGATGAGGATTTGTCCCCCTACTAGAAAGAGAAAAGGAGGAAGCGCACGCCTAGGGAGGCATGCACCTAAGGATAATGGTGCTTGGAGTCCCATATAGATGGGACTCCAAGTTGCTTCATGGTATCAAACAAGGTAGTGCCAAAGACTTTACTTTGATCAGTCTTGGTGCCACCTAAGGATGTTTGAGAGGGGCTCTCATCTAATTGGATCAGGTAATGTCATCCCACCAATCAGATTTAGATCTGATTGCACGAAGCGACGTGATTGGCCGAGATGATGTGGCACTGCATGGCACAGCAGAGTCTATATAAACCCTGTCTGTGCTTAAGTTTAGAAGGGTTCTCTCCTTGCCCATGCCACATAGCCCTCTCCCCTCTCCTCCATGCCTAGCTCTGATTCGCTCTCTCTCCTCTCCATGCCTAAGAGGCTTTGGGCTCAAGTTTGGTGTGATCCAAGCAAGAGAAAGATGACAAGAAAGGAAGAAGGCAGCACTGCTACAAGAGGCGATATTGAATCTTCAAAAATTATTTTGAAGATCTTCAAGATCAATCCAGATCTAATCTTTGGAGGAAAGATTAAGAAGGAGAAGATCTCCAGATCTTATCTAAGTGGATATCGGTAGAGGCCAGGCGATTGCATGGTGGCATCCAGAACCTCAGAAAATTAATAGGATCATCATAGGTTAATAAGATTACCTAAGACAAGGTATAAATTAAATCTGATTTAATTTAATTTTTTTTATTAGATTCATCAAATTAGATCTGAAAAGTATTAGATCTGATTTAGATCTAAAAAAAAAATTTATGAAATATTCCTCTTGGTCAAATTAGATCTGAACGAATCTGACCCGGAAAATAGGATTTTTCCTTCATATGGTGCCAAGATTCATGGAGAAGAGCCCTCAATTAAGCCATCAAAGGTTGATATCTTAAAGAGACAAGGTAAGAGAAGATTATCTTCTCTTATATTTTTCTTTTATGTTTCTCTCTTCCTATTTTATTTATGATTTTTATATGATAAAAATTTGAGAGAGAGAGAGGAAGGGCTTGAGGAAAGATGGTGCCAAGATTCTTAGAGAAAAGGTCTTCATCTGGACATCAATCGTTGATGTCATGAAGGCACAAAGGTAAGAGAAGATTATCTTCTCTTTATTTTCTTTTGAGTATCTTCTTCTTCATTATTTTATGTAATTTTTTTATGATAAAGATCTGAGAGAGAGAGAGAGAAAGAGGGCATAGGATCTATGCTCCAAGGTGTTGGGGCATGGTGATCATTTTTGGATATGATTTGATCAAATCCTGATGCGAGAAGAAGAAGAGAAGAAGGTCTTCTCTTAGGATTTTCTTGAGAGCCCTTCTTCTTAATTTTATTTATGAGATTTTTATTAGAAAAATTTGAGTGTGTGATATCTAAAAATTAGAAAAAAATCAAGTAGAGAAGGTCTCCTCTGAACCTAACATAATAGATGTTTTCAGGACATCAACCATTGACATCCTGAAGGAGAAGATTTGTCTTCTCCTAGGGTTTATTCCATATGTCTATTTATTTTTGATTTGTGGGAGATCCAAGGATTGGATTCTTCCCTTATTCCTCCTCGTGTTCTTCATCTCTTGGAGTATCCAAGAGATCCGAAGAACATGTATTTAATTAACCATCAGGAGGGATCCATGAGAAGCTAGCACTTCGAGCAGATCTTCGTTCGACGAACCTCCGATCTATATTGCAGATTCGTGTGGATCATCTGTAGAGGTCAGACGTATGTGCAGCTCCTAAGATAACAACGAATTCAACCATGGAGTTCTCAATCCGTGCAAAGATAAGAAATTTGATCTCTTGATGACCTAGATGCGATCTAGGATTAGATCTAGAATTATTCTAGATCTAGGTATTGATGTGATCAATACTACTCATGATTAATTTAATTTTAGATTTATATTTACATCATAATATATTATAGATCCTTGATGTAGGGTTTTGTAATTTGATTACATGCATTTGTAGATTAAATAGTTTAATCTATGTCTTCCGCTGTTCTTTATTTCTAAAAAAATTTGAAATCTATGCATGAAACCTTGCATGCATCCTATCAGTGGTATCAGAGCATCTAGGTTCTATTATAGCATATTTATGTATGCTTTAGATTAAATCTAAAAATTAAAGATAATTAAAGATCGGACATACTGCTATAAGGTTGTCCTGTTGTAAGGTTAACCCCTTACAATGAAAAGTTTATCCTAGTATGTGCTGATCTAAATCAAAATCATGAATTATTTATATTAGATCTAAGAAAATTTATGATTTAATTTTTTAATTTAAATCTAAAATTTAATAGATATTAGATCTATTTTAGATTATTTAGATTGGATCTAAATAATATCAAGATTGCACATACTGCCATAAGGTTGTTCTGCTGTAAGATTTATCCTTTACAGTGAAAAAATTGTCTTAGTATGTGCTGATCTAAGAAACTTAAATCATAAATATGTTAGATGAGATCTAAAGTAATTTATAATTTATTTTTAGATTTTAAATCTAATTTTAAATGATTCATGATCTGATCCACATGATGTATTTTATGTTTAGATCTAATCCTCTTTTTGCATATGTTGATAAGTAAATTTTATTTTGAATCTAGAATGTATATGTATGACATATTTATTTTATAGAAATTAAATCACAAACTTACATTCTACAAAACCCTAGATTTGAAATCCTAGGACGTGATTTAAATAATAAAATAAATTAGAGCTAAAACTATATATTGAATATGATTCAATATAATTTAAAAATATTTTAAACAATAAAATCAGAAACAACTTCTGAGATTCCATAGACCTAAACCCATAAGACTTAAACTTAATTAAAAATTAAGTGATTGTTTAGGATCTAGGTTTGTGATTTGAAGATCCTAAGATAATTTCATAAAACATGGGTTAAAGAGAAATGGGTTAGCTTTGATCAGGTCCTTAACTGGGTTAGACCTAAGGTTAGATTAAATATGGACGTAGTTAAGAAATTTATCAAATCTAATTAATAGTTAATTAGGATTAGGTCATTTCTATAGATCACTTCAATAGTTGTAGTTGATCAAAGTCCATACATCTAACAAATGGATGCTGATCGTGGCTTAGTGGTCGAATCCGAGTCTTTAGGCAGACCAAATCAAAACTGACAAATCAATTAGTATCTAAGGTAAGTCTGGCATCCCAGATCAGTGGTTTTTAATTGGCAGCTTGCTTACCTAGCCATTTCTGATGGTGTCTAAGCCAAGCCTTGGTAGACCCTTCTATCGATCTCACTTATCTGACCAATGTGGTTAATCAAGTTTTTGATTAGGTTGTTCATTGATTCGTGCTAACCCACGTTACATAAGAAATCAGTGAGACTGATTTAGGTGCCCATGAACCATAATTGATTCTAGTTCTCATCAGTGACTTACGAAGTCAGTGGAAGGACTTAACTTGGTGAAGTCAGTTGGAGCAAATTGGTCTATGTCCTTTCTATCCTTAAATTACTAATAATTTAAATCCTCTAAAATTATTAGATCTTTAAAATGACAAAGTTATGAGGATAACGGAGTCATAGCCTTCTATTAAGGTGTTCGATAATGGGTCCATTAACTCAATAATCATTGGAGGCCCAAAGGCCTGGTGCTTGTTGACTAATATAATTATCATCCATCATATGACGACTTGGATGTGTCTCTCTAATGATGATTGGATTGGTCAATCAAAGTTGGGCCCGATCATTCATTGGTTGGATGCGCCAAGTATGGTCATGTTAATGATTGGATCTAACTGGACCATTTTCTGAGAAGGCCAAAGCCAACTGATCATGGCTTGGGGCAAAATTAAAATTACTAGAAATTATTTAAAAAAATAATTGGTTATGAACCTACCCTTAGATGTACATGGGTAGGCCAATCAAAGTTGGGCTCATGTGCAGTCTATATGGATTCTAGTACCTACTAAAAAATTAAAGTAATTCCTCGAATTAGAGGTAGAGGCTACCAGTTTGAATAAAATAGTGGAAGAATCTTTAGACTAAAGTCCAAGTCTTTAGACTTAAAATGATTCATATACAATAGGTCATTGTTCACTATTAAGGCTAAATCCTAATTGCTCTTATCATTGTTAGATAGTGAAGACTTATGGATCCAACTTCGATAATCAGTATCGCAAGTTGAATATTGGTTTAGCAGTATGAATGGGTTTGTATTAGTACTTCTGAGCCCAGTCAAAATAATTAGTCCATGGTTAAGCCAAATCAGGCATAGTGCTTCTAATGTCAGAAATAGGATCATAGGAAGAAGATTTGTCTTGCTTTCCTTGACCATAACAGGCTGAACAAAAGAAAGGAGCGAATTACTCATTAAAGACGTTATATGATAACATCTTAAAACTTCTCTATATGTAATTCTACTAACTGGATATTAGATACCAGTGGTCTTATGCAATTCATTGCAAGGACTTAAGGTAAGTGGAATGTACACACCCTAGTTAGATTATATCATGGATGTCTATGTTTGGCATTATAGGCTTAGTCATATTGACAAATACAGGATAAACGGATTAGCTTGAGAGAAAAATTTCGATATCAATGATTGTGAATCATTGATAGTCTATGAATCTTGTCTTCTTGGGAAGATGACAAAGTCACCTTTTACTGAAAAAGGTGAAGAGGCCGATAATGTTCCAAGTCTCATACATAGTGATGTATGTGGACCTTGAACTTAAGTGCCAAAGGAAGACATTAATATTTCATTATAGATGACCTATCTGGTCATGGGTATGTCTGGGATGAATCATTTGAAATGTTCAAATGATTCAATAATGAAAAAAAAAATGGATAAGATATTAAAACTCTTCAATCAAATCGAGGAGGCAAATACTTATCCAATGAGTTTGTGACATCTAGGAGAGAATAGGATTCTCTCTCAGTGGATTTCTTTTCAAAACATAGTATATTTACAAGAAGAAATTGAACTTTATTAGACATAGTTCAATCCATAATAGGGTATACTTGTCTGCTTGTTGTAGGGTTGTGCTTTTATGACTATTTTTTTTACTCTAAAAATTTATACTAAGTTAATCTGTTGCATTGACTCCATATGGGATATGGATCGGGCGTAGACCTAGACTCTCTCACTTTCGGATTTAGAGTTGATCAGCCTATGTCATATATTTGCACACAAATAAACTTGGATCCTAGTCCAATAAGTGTTTAAGGATTATTAATTCTACTTTGCTAAGGAATATCAGATGTTCATCAGCAGTAGGGTATTCCTTTTGAAAAGAAGTTCCTTAAAGAAGAAAATGATGCCTATCAAGTTGAACCTATAAAAGTCTGACTAGTAGAAAAGAATTGACATTATCTAATAAATCTATAGAACTTGATTTGATCAGAACAAATTCGGAGCCACCTTTAAGAAGATTTGGTAGAGTACTACATTAGCTGAAAAGATACTTCAATATCTAGGTTCGAGATGACGATCATGTTGAGCTCGATGAGAACAATAAGGATCCGATCACTTATAAGGAACAGTAAAGCGGTCTGATTCTAAGAAGTGGCTTTGAGCCATATGATCCAAATTAAAGTCTATGAAAATCAATAGTGTATGGACACTAGTTGATCACCTGAAGGGATAAAATTTATTGGGTGTGAATGAATTTTTAATAGCATCAGAGTAGCGCAGACGGAAAGGTAAGGACCTATAAAGCCTATCTGAGTATCATCTCAGAGTTTGAACATACATTCTGAACGTATATCTTAGTTATGAATAAAGACAAATCCTGCACTTATTATTGGGCAAAATATTTTGTAGTGTTATTTCTTGTGATGTTTGGGGATGAAATTTTCTTAATCTAGAATAGTATTCCAACATTGTAAGAAATAAAGGTTTAGCTGTTATCTTATTTATCCATGTACGAGATTAGACATGGTATACCCACTAAAGGTAGTGAGCAGATACCAGTCTGATCCAAGTAAGAGCCACTAGAGGATTGTATAGATAATTCCTAAGTATTTGAAAAATACTAAGGTCCAGTGACTTAAATATGAAAATACTGACTTAAAATATATGGATATTTTGCTTTTAGTTAGAACAAGATGACAATAAGAGAATGTCGACTCATACCTTAATTGTAGGAATAATCTACTGAAAAGATTTCAATCAGGATACTTTAGCCTATTCAGTTAGTGATATAGAGTACATCATGGCATATGATGCTACCATATAAGCTGTAGCAGGTTGGGAGTGGCACCCTTCACCCATGGTCTAGTCTTATCATAGTACTGGGGCCATAGCTCAGGCTAAAGAACCGAAGGACCAGCATATTCTGCAATGGTTTCATCTTAGATATTTGATCTAGGGGACGTCGATCTTTAGAAGATCGATGTAAAAGGAGAACTTGACCGATCCATTTGCTAAGGCCTCAGAACTAAGGAGTTCTACGAACTCAAGTGAAAGATAGGATATTTGGTATTGTTTTGATTGGCTTCAGTCCAAGTGGGAGTTGTTGAAAAATGTATCCTAAAGCCAATCATCTAAGTAGTAGATGATTGAAATTAGTATATGAATTATCTAATAATAATAGTAATTTGGCTGTTTCATCATAAAAATTCTATTTTTCTTAATGTGAGCTCAGAAGTGGCACTCCCAAGTCTTGAAAATATGAGAAGATAGATCATGAAAAGATAGGAGTGTGCCGAAAGAAGAATCAGTCTCAATAGCAAAGTTTAGAAATTGGGCCGACTCACACTGAGACTAAGCCGGCTCAGTTGGAAACTGAGGACTGGGTTGGCTAGGTCTCATAAAAAAATTTAGATAGAAAGTAGTATTTTTGGGCTATTGGCATGGTACACAACTAGACCAGCTCAGTCTGGGACTAAGCCGACCCAGTCGCAGGTTAGCCGGCTCAGTTTTCATGGGTTATTATTTTGTGTACGTGGATTGTTTGAATTTGGAAAGTTTTTCTATGAGCTTTGACTTGATCCTTTGTAAAGTATATATACTGAAAACAGATCAAGATTGTGAGTGCTAAAATTTACTGAATGAAAGCTCTTTTCTTTCAAAAATCTCTTCTCTTCTTCTCTATTTCTTGATTTGTTTGATCGTGCTTCCGCATAAATCTCTGAGAAGTACTTCCTTGTTGCTTGGCTAATCACCAATGACCATGCCGATCCGTGTGGGAAGAGCGCATATTCTCAACATTTGGTATTAGAGCGATGTTGCATGGAAGAAAGAAAGACACCTTAGATTTACTACATCTAGGATCTGTTGCATTAGGTTTTATTCTAAAACTTTTAGTTTTCTTCATGGTTGTCTCTAGATTGAGGTGGAGATTATTTACATGGAGGAACGGTGATACCGAAGTTTGGAAAGAGGATCTAGGGCTAGTTAGATCTTCTTTGAAGGATAGTTTTGCTAGTGTGTGAGATCGTGAAGGATGTTAGGGATTTGTTTTTGACTTGTCTGAAGTCATGGGATCAAGTGGATTCAAGATGGATTTTGATAAGTTTGATGGCAAGAAAAACTTTACTCTATGGTAGCAAAGAGTAAAGGATTTGTTGGTTCAATAGAGAATCTACAAGGTCATGACAAAAGAAAGGCCAGAAAAAGATTAGTGCTGAGGATTGGGAAGAGTTGGAGGAACTTGCTTTTAGCACAATTCGGATATGCTTGACAATCAGGTTTTGCCCGAAGTTTGTATAGAAACTATGGCAAAGGGGCTCTGGGAGAGACTGGAGAACACATATATGGGGAAGAACATGATGAACAAGCTATGGTTGAAGAAACAGCTGTATAGTCTGAGGATGCTCGAAGGCGGAGATCTTGTTGCACATATCCAAAGGTTCAATCAGGTGTGTTCTAAGGTGATAAGTTTGGATGTGAAGATCGACGTGGAGGATCGGACATTGCTGCTATTATATTCTCTCCCAGGTTCGTATGATGGTCTCATAACAATTTTAGTTTATGGGAAGGAGACCCTAATCTATGAAGAGGTTGTTGGTGTGCTCAGATCAAATGAGCAAAGGGAGAAGATCTGCAAGGGAGACCCTAAGTCTGAGATCTTGGCTGTGAATGAAAGACAAGGAAGATCAAAGGAGAAGACAAGAGGAAAATCCAAGGGTAGGTCAAAGTCTCACGATCAGAGGAAGATGACATTAAAATGTTATAAATATCATCAGCCTGGACACCTGAGGAGAGATTGTCCCCTTTTGAAATCAAAAAAAGGGAAGGTCGGTAAGAAAGATGATACAGCTTCTATGAGTAGTGGAGAAAACCTGCTAGTTATATCAGATGGATCCACAAAGTGTGATACTATATGGATATTAGATTCAGCATGCTCACACCACTATACTTCTCATCGAGAGTGGTTTGCTACCTACCAGAAGGTCGATGGTGGAAGTATCAGCCTTGGAGATGATCACCCATGCAAAGTAGCTGAAGTTGGCTCTATCAGGATGAGGATGTATAACGGGATCATTCGTACATTATCAAATATCAGGCATGTGTCAGAGTTGAAAAAGAATTTGATTTCTTTGGGCTACTTGGAGGAGCAGGGTTATGCTTTTAGTAGTCAGGATGGGAGTGGATGTTTGAAAATTTTCAAGAAAGTTTTGGTGGTGATGAGAGGTAGAAGACTGAGCAACAATCTTTATAGAATGAAAGGCTCAGTGGTAAATGATAGTGTAGAGGTGCTAGTAGCGACACAGGAGGAGCAGATTTTATATCAACTATGGCACTATTGGATGGATCATATGAGTGACCGTGGGCTCACTGAACTAAGCAGAAGAGATATGATCCCAACCCTGAAGAAGGAGGGCATAGATCTTTGTGAGCCGTGCATCTTTGGCAAACAGCATAGGATGAAGTTTGCCAGAAGTACCAAGCGCAGCGAGGGAGTGTTGGATTTAGTGCACTCGGATGTATGGGGATCAGCTCCTGTATCAGCCAGAGGTGGGGCAAAATACTTTATCACTTTCATTAATGATTTCTCAAGGAAGGTGTGGGTTTATCTGATTAGAGAAAAATCAGAGATGTTTGCCCGGTTCAGAGTCTGAAGAGCTGAAGTAGAGAAGGAGTCAGAAAGATAGGTGAAGTGTCTGAGGTTGGATAATGGAGGGGAGTATACTAGCCTGGAGTTCAGGAGGTACTATGAGAAAAATGGCATCAAACACCATTACATGGTGAGGATGACTCTCCAGTAGAATGGTGTCGTGGAGAGGATGAACCGAACACTAATCGAGAAGGCATGGAGTTTGAGGCTACAGACATCACTTCTAAAGTCCTTTTAGGGTGATGCTCTAACTTTTTCTTATTTTCTTGTGAATAGGTCCCCTCATTATAAGCTGAATGGAGGCATTTCAGAGGAGGTCTAGAGTGGGAAGAAGGTGAAGCTTGGCCACCTAAAAGTTTTTGGTTGCACAGTCTATGCACATGTGGAGGCAATCGAGAGGAGCAAATTGAACCCAAAATATCAAAAGATGACATTCATAGGATATCCACAAGGAGTCAAGGGGTATCTGCTATGGGACTCTCAGGCACATAAGTCAGTGATCAGCAGGGATGTTATCTTTGATGAGAAAAGCATCTTGAGGAGGTCTGGGATAGATGGAACTAAGAAAATAGAGGTGAATAGTGGTGGTCAGTCAAAAAATGTTGGCATGTAGATTACATCCACTTATAGGAGTGTTCCTATTGAGGTAGAGCTGGGCAGAAAAGTATTATCTCAGATTGAAAATCATCATGAAGGATCGATAGTTCAGATAGATGTGCAGGAGCAGCCACAGACATCAGACAGAGATGTGCTAGTGGGAGTGGTTTTGCACAAGTCCCAGCGTACTATTAGAAGATTGATCAGATATGGCATTGATGAGGTTATCTCCTATGCACTCATCACTACTAATAGAGATCCAAAGAGTTATGCAGAGGCCATGGAGAGTGAGGATCATGATTCATGGATGCAAGCCATGATGGAGGAGATGAAGTCACTTGAGAAGAGTCAAACATGGCAGCAGGTGGATCTTCCAGAGGGTGCCCAACCTATTGGCTCAAAGTGGGTGTTCATAAAGAAAGAAGCACTTTTAGAACAAGATGGAGTCAGATTCAAAGCAAGGTTGGTAGCAAAGGGATACTTACAAAGGGAAGGGATTGACTATACAGAAATTTTCTCTCCTGTGGTGCATCATACATCTATTCGAGTTTTGATGTCACTGGTGGCACAGCATAACATGGAATTGGAACAAATGGACGTGAAGATGGCCTTCCTTCATGGGACTTTAGAGGAAAGAATCTACATGAAGCAGCCAAATGGTTTCATGGAGATGGGACAGGAAGAAAACATGTGTTTACTAAGGAAGTCTTTGTATGGCTTGAAATAATCCCCTCGTCAGTGGTATCGAAGGTTTGAAAGCTTTGTTTTGAGCCTGGATTTCAGTAGATGTGAACATGATTGTTGTGTCTACGTCAAGGATGTAGATGAGAAGGATGCCCTGTACCTGTTATTGTATGTAGATGATATGCTCATAGCTAGTAGAAGCATGGATGCTATAAAAAGGTTGAAAAGAGCATTATCATCTGAATTTGAGATGAAAGATTTGGGTCCAGTTGAGAAAATCTTTGGAATAGAGATTTGTAGAGATAGGTGCAAAGGAGTGCTCCATTTGTCACAAGAAAAGTATGTCCAGATGGTTCTGGAGAGATTTGGGATGGAGAAGGGCAAACCTACAGAGATGCCATTGCCGAGCCGTATGTCTCTCTCCAAGTTACAGTGCCTCCAGTCAGAAGAGGAGAGAGAGAGTACATGGAATGAGTCCCTTATGCAAATACTGTAGGTAGTGTGATGTACACTATGGTGTGCTATAAATTAGATATAATACATACAGTGAGCACGGTTAGTAGATACATGCCTAATCCTGGGAAGGAACACTAGAAAGCATTGAAATGAATATTGAGATATCTACATAGAACAAGAGATTATGGTTTGGTGTTTGGTGGGCAGTCGGGAGGATTTGGAGAATAATCTATGAAGATGTGTGAAGGTTTAGGTCCTCTGGAAGGGTTTGTTGATGCAAATTATACTAATGATCTTGATACAAGGAGGTCTACTACTGGATACCTCTTCTATGTATATGGTGGACTGGTGTCTTGGAGATCAATCCTTCAGCCAATCACGATCTTGTCTACCATAGAGGCTGAGTACATTAGGATAATGGAGGCTGCAAAGAAAGCTCTTTAGCTTAGGAGGCTGATTGATGAGTTGGGGGTGAAGCAGAGCAAGATTACACTATTCAGTAATAGTCAGAGTGTTCTGTTGTTGGTACAGAACCTAGTCTATCATGCATGTACAAAGCATATAGACGTGAGGTACCATAGGATCAGAGAGTTGATGGAGGAAGATGAAGTGGAACTGATGAAGGTCCATACCAAAGAGAATCAATCTGATGCACTCACGAAGATACTTCCTAGAGATAGCTTTCAGAGATGTATGGCATGGATGGATTTGTTGAGAAGAGATGAGTTCACAAGGACTTGAAAGCACCAAGATGGAGAATGTGAGCTCAGAAGTGGTACTCCGAAGTCTTGAAAACATGAAAAGATAGGTAATGGGAAGACATGAGCGAGCCAGAAGAAGAATCAGTCTCAATAGCAAAGTTCAGAAACTGGGCCGGCTCATACTAAGACTGAGCCAGCTTAGTTGAAAACTAGGTCGGCTCAGTCCAGGATTGGGTCGGCTAGGTCTCAGAGAAAAACTCAGACAAAAAAAAGTATTTTTGAACTATTGGCATGGTACACAACTAGGCTGGCTCAGTCTGGGACTGAGCCGACCCAGTCGCAGGTTAGCCGGCTCAGTCTAAAACTGGATTGGCTCAGTTTTCGCGGATTATTATTTTGTGTACGTGGGTTGTTTGGGTTTGGAGAGTTTTTTTATGAGCTTGGACTTGACCCTTTGTAAAGTATATATACTGAAAATAGGTCAAGGTTGTGAGAGTGCTAAAATATACTGAATAAAAGCTTTTTTCTTTCGAAAATCTCTTCTTCTCTATTCCTTGATTTGTTTGATCGTACTTTCGCATAAATCTCTGAGAAGTACTTTCTTGTTGCTTGGCTAATCACCAGCAGCCACGTCGATCCATGTGAAAAGAGCGCATATTCTCAATACTTAAATGGACTCTTAACTTATGATGAAGTTCTTAGAACCACAACCAATCAATAAAGAAGGATTTATCAAATGGTTCTTAAATTGTTCATGATCAAATGATAAGTTATTAACAAGGATGATAACTTATCGAGTGTAGGTCGTTGTATTCTATATGCATTGGTTGTCCTCGTAACCAATTAGTGTGAAGATATCGGTATGGCATCCAGGTGAGAAGTAGGAGTACATCTGCTCTAAATGTGATCAATGTAGTACTCTACTGTCAAGAGTAGCTAGCTAAGGCCAATGGGTATAAGTGTCCTTCCGACTTGAGATCACCATGGTGACTTGCGAGCAACTCACTATATTTTGGTGCTGGACTGCCTGTATTTCTAATATAGGTGATGAAAGATTTTTGGGTATAGTCAAGTACTTGTAGAGTTGGTGTATGAGTCAAGATGGAATTGATCACTCATGATTAACTTCAGAAAGAGAATGTCTTGCTGTGTTTCAATTTAGCAAAACCTAGGCTTGGGTAATCCTCATGAGGTGTCATGGGATTTGTAAAATTTTGAGACATAATAGAGATGACTTGTATGAGTATTTGATAGCATACTCAAAGTTATCTTGAGCATTATTGGTCATAGGGATGAATTATACAATAACCATAGGCCAGGGTTCTAAGAATATTGCTTTACATACATTCGATCTATCTGGATATCGGGAACCATTGCTAGATGGTAACTTTGATTGGTACATGAATTTATTCCTATACTACTGACTTAGGTTCGAACCTATGGGATCACATATATTAGAGCTTGTAATCTGATCGGATGGTTAATCAATGATTGAGAATCATTTCAAGGTTAAACATTCAATGCGATTGATGTTTGACCAAATGCAAGTGTTGTAGGAGGATCAATTAGGAATTGGATTGCTAATTGGCTTAATTTGATTGAACAATCAGGCTGAGATCAAGTTTAATTGAATTAGATTCAATTAGAGCTAGTTTGGATTTAATTAGATTAAGTCTAATTGGTTTATTGGAGAAGCCAATTGCAAGGGAAGAATAATTCCTTGTTTGACTAGGACTTGGGTGCACCTGATTGACTTAGGATTTAAATCAGATTTAAATCTTGATTTAATCTGATTTAATTAGGCTCCTAGTTAGACTAGGATCACCCTTAATTATATTGTATTTAATCTAGTTTAAATAAAATTTAAATTAGTTTTAAAATAATTTTGACCTAGTCAAACAAGAGGAGTCCCAGTTGGAACCGAGACTCTATCTCTTTCACTTGTGCCTAAGAAAGCCCACACCATATTTTAATTCTAGATTTTTTTCTATGATTTTCATGCCTAAGAAATGATTTTGCACACC
Organism: Cocos nucifera; assembly: GCA_006176705.1. Lineage (NCBI taxonomy): Eukaryota > Viridiplantae > Streptophyta > Magnoliopsida > Arecales > Arecaceae > Cocos > Cocos nucifera. The sequence continues at coordinate 112,541 of QRFJ01002802.1, read as the reverse complement.
CTATTATCTTAGAAATTGGATTTAAATTTGATTTGGTCAAAATTAGAAGGAAGTTGGAAATTGTTTCCTACTTGGAAGAGTCTTCTTTGACCCAAACTCCTCCCTCCCTTGTGCGCCAACTCTACCCATGCTCCTCCATTCCTCTATCTTATTCAGCCCTTTTTTTCTTAGTTTTTCATGTGAGAATCAGTGGTTATATGAAAAAATAAGTGAGAGGGGCGTCCAAGAGTTGGACGCCCCGTAGAAGTCCTCCTTTGACTAGGTTTTGACCTAGTTTTGCAATATGAAGGGGATGCCTCTTTCTTTTACCATAAAGGATGTAAGAAATCCTAAAAAAATTATAAAAAGTTAGAGGAAAAGGAGGAGAAGGCATGAAGGATTTTTGGCATCATCATTCATGGAGAAGAGCCCTCAATTAAGCCATCAAAAGTTGATATCTTGAAGAGATAAGGTAAGAGAAGATTGCCTTCTCTTATATTTTTTTTTAATATTTTTCTCTTTCTATTTTATTTGTGATTTTTATATGATAAAAATCTGAGAGAGAGGGAGGAAGGGCTTGAGGAAAGATGGTGCCAAGATCCTTAGAGAAAAGGTCTTCATTTAGACATCAGTCATTGATGTCTTGAAGGCACAAAGGTAAGAGAAGATTATCTTCTCTTTGTTTTCTTTTGAGTATTTTTTTTTTCATTATTTTATGTAATTTTTGTATGATAAAGATCTAAGTGAAAGAGAGGAAGAGGGTACGAGATCTATGCTCCAAGGTATTGGGGCATGGTGATCATTTTTGGACATTATCTGATCAAATCCTGATGCAAGAAGAAGAAGAGAAGAAGGTCTTCTCTTAGGGTTTCCTTGAGAGCCCTTCTTCTCAATTTTATTTATAAGATTTTTATGAGAAAAAATTGAGGGTATGATATTTAAAAAATTAGAAAAAAATCCAATGGAGAAAGTCTCCTCTAAACCTAGCATAATAGATGTTTTCAGGATATCAACTATTGACATCTTAAAGGAGAAGATTTGTCTTCTCCTAGGGTTTATTCCATATGTCTATTTATTTTTGATTTATGGGAGATCCAAGGGTTGGATTCTTCCCTTATTTTTTCTCGTGTTCTTCATCTCTTAGAGTGTCCAAGAGATCCGAAGAGCATGTATTTGATTAACCATCAGGAGAGATACGTAAAAAATTAGCACTTCGAACGGATCTTCGTTCGACGAACCTCTGATCTATGTTATAGGTTTGTGTGGATCACCTATAGAGGTTGGATGCATGTGTGGCTCCAAAGATAATAGCAGATTCAACCACGGAGTTCTCGATCTATGCAAAAATAAGAAATCTGATCTCTTGATGATCTAGATGCGATCTAGAATTAGATCTAGAATTGTTCTAGATCTAGGTATTGATGTGATCAATACTACTCATGATTAATTTAATTTTAGATTTATATTTGCATTATAACATGTTATAGATCCTTGATGTAGGATTTTGTAATTTGATTACATGCATTTGTAGATTAAATAGTTTAATCTATGTCTTCTGTTGCTCTTTATTTCGAAAAAGTTTTAAAATCTATGCATGAAACCCTGCATGTATCCTATCAGTGGTATTAGAGCATTTAGGTTCTATTACAATATGTTTATGTATGCTTTAGATTAAATCTAAAAATTAAAGATAATTAAAGATCATACATACTGCCATAAGGTTGTCCTATTGTAAGGTTAACCCCTTACAATGAAAAGTTTGTCCTAGTATGTGCTGATCTAAATCAAAATTATGAATTATTTAGATTAGATCTAAGAAAATTTATGATTTAATTTTTTAATTTAAATCTAAAATTTAATAGAGATTAGATCTATTTTAGATTATTTAGATTGGATCTAAATAATATCAGGATTGCATATACCATCATAAGGTTGTTCTGCTTTAAGATTTATCCTTTACAGTGGAAAGATTGTCCTAGTATGTGTTGATCTGAGAAACTTAAATCATAAATATGTTAGATGAGATCTAAAGTAATTTATGATTTATTTTTAAATTTTAAATCTAATTTTAAATAATTCATGATCTGATCCATATGATGTATTTTATGTTTAGATCTAATCCTCTTATTGCATATGTTGATATGTAATTTTTGTTTTGAATCTAGAATGTATATGTGTGACATATTTATTTTATAAAAATTAAATCATGAACTTACTTTTTGCAAAATCCTAGATTTAAAATCTTAGGACATGATTTAAACAATAAAACAAATCAAATCTAAAACTATATATTGAATACGATTCAATACAATTTAAAAATATTTTAAACAATAAAATCAGAAACTACTTCTGAGATTCCATAAACCTAAATCCATAAGACTTAAACTTAATTGAGAATTTAGTGATTATTTAGGATCTAGGTTTGTGATTTGAAGATCCTAAGATAGTTTCATAAAACATGGGTTAAATAAAAATGGGTTAGCTTTGATCAGGTCTTTAACTGGGTTTGACCTAGGGTTAGATTAAATATGGACATAGTTAAGAAATTGATCAAATCTAATTAATAGTTAATTAGGATTATGTCATTTCTATAGATCACTTCAATAGTTATAGTTGATCAAAGTCCATACATCTAACAAATGGATGCTGATCGTGGTTTAGTGGTCGAACTCGAGTCTTTAGGCAGACCAAATCAAAACTGACAAACCAATTGGTATCTAAGGTAAGTCTGGCATCTCAGACTGGTGGTTTTTAATTGGCATCCTGCTTACCTGGCCTTTCTGATGGTATCTAAGGCAAGCCTTGGCAGACCCTTCTACCGATCTTACTTACCTAGCCAATGTGGTTAATCAAATTTTGATTAGGTTGCTCATTAATTCGTGCTAACCCATGTTACATAGAAAATCAGTGAGACTGATTTTATTTAGTGAGACTGATTTAGGTGCCCATGGATCGTAATTGATCCTAGTCTTCATCAGTGACTTACGAAGTCAGTGGGAGGATTGACTTGGTGAAGTCAGTCGGAGCAAATTGGTCCATGTCTTTTCTATCCTTAAATCACTAATAATTTAAATTCTCTAAAATTATTAGGTCCTTAAAATAATAAAGTTATGAGGATAATGGATTCATAGCCTCCCATTAAGGTGTTCGATAATGGGTCCATTAACTCAATAATCATTGGAGGCCCAAAGGCCTGGTGCTTGTTGACTAATGGAATTATCATCCATCATATGATGACTTGGATTTGTCTGTCTAATGATGGTTGGGTTGGCCAACCAAAGTTAGGCCTGATCATTTATTGGTTGGATGCGCCAAGTATAGTCATATTAATGGTTGGACCTAACTGGACCCTTTTCTGAGAAGGCCAAAGCCAACTGATCAAGGTCTGGGGCAAAATTAAAATTACTAAAAATTGTTTGGAGAAACAATTGGTTATGAACCTACCCTCAGATGTACATGGGTGGACCAACCAAAGTTAGGCTCGTGTGCAGTCTATGTGGATTCTAATACCTACTAGGGAATTAAAGTAATTCCTCGAATTGGAGGTAGAGGCTATCAGTTCGAATAAAATAGTGGAAGAACCTTTAGACTAAAGTCCAAGTCTTTAGGCTTAAAATGATTCATATACAATAGCTCATTGTTGTCTATTAAGGCTAAATCCTAATTTCCCCTATCACTATTAGATAGTGAAGACTTCTGAACCCAACTTCGATAATCAGTATCGAAAGTTGAATATTAGTTCAGCAGTACGAATGGATTCGTATTAAGACTTCTGAGCCTAGTCAAAATAATTAGTCCATGGTTAACCCAAATTAGGCATAGTGCTTCTAATGTCAGAAATAGGATCATAGGAAGAAGATTTGTCTTGCTTCCCTTGACCATAATAGGTTGAACAAGAGAAAGCAGCGAAAGTTGCTCATTAAAGATATTATATGATAACACCTTAAAACTTCTCTGTATGTAATTCTACTACCTGGGTATTATATTCTAGTGGTCTTATTTAATTCGTTGCAAGGACTTAAGGTAAGTAGAATGTAAACACCCTAGTTAGATTATGTCATTGATGTCTATGTTTGGCATTATAGGCTTAGTCATATTGACAAGAACAGGATAAACGGGTTAGCTTGAGAGGAAAATCAATATCAATGATTGTGAATCATTGATAGCCTATGAATCTTGTCTTCTTGGGAAGATGACAAAGTCACCTTTTATTGGAAAAGGTGAAGAGGCCGATAACATTCCAAGTCTCATGCATAGTGATGTATGTGGACCTTGAACTTAAGTGCTAAAGAAAGATATTAATATTTCATTACAGATGACTTATCTGGGCATGGGTATATCTAGGATGAATCATTTGAAATATTCAAATGATTCAATAATGAAAAAAAAAAATTTGGATAAGGTATTAATACTCTTCGATTAGATCGAGGAGGCAAATACTTATCCAGTGAGTTTGTGACATTTAGGAGAGAATAGGATTCTCTCTCAGTGGATTTCTTTTCGAAACACAGTATATCTAAAAGAAGAAATGGAACTTTGTTAGACATGATTCAATCCATAATAGGGTACACTTGTCTGCCTGTTGCAGGGTTGTGCTCTTATGACTAATTTTTTTACTCTGAAAATTTATAGCAAGTTAATCTGTTGCATTGACTCTATATGGGATATGAATCGAACGTAAACCTAGACTCTCTCACTTTCAAATTTGGAGTTGATCAGCCTATGTCGTATATTTGCATACAAATAAACTTGGATCCTGGTCCAATAAGTGTTTAAGGGTTATTAATTCTGCTATGCTAAGGAATATCAAATATTCATCAGCAGTAGGGCATTCCTTTTGGAAAGGAGTTCCTTAGAGAAGAAAATGATGCCTATCAAGTTGAACTTATAAAAGTCTAACTGGTAGAAAAGAACTGACTTTATCTGATAAACCTATAGAATCTGATTTGATCATATCAAATTTAGAGCCTATTAAAGTGTTACTTTAAGGAGATCCGATAGAGTACCGCGTTAGCCAGACAGATACTTTGATGTCTAGGTCCGAGATGGCGATCATGTTGAGCTCGATGAGAACAACAAGAATTCAATCACTTATAAGGATACAGTGCAGCGGCCTAATTCTGAGAAGTGGCTTGGAGCCATATGATCCAAATTAAAGTCTATGAAAATCAATAGTGTATGGACACTAGTTGATCACCTGAAGGAATAAAACCCATTGGATGTGAATGGATTTTTAATAGGATCAGAGTAGCGCAAATGGAAAGGTAAGGACCTATAAAGCCCATCTGAGTATCATTTTAGAGTTTAAACATACGTTCTGAACGTATATCTTAGTTATGAATAAAGACAAACCCTACACTTATTATTAGGCAAAATGTTTTGTAGTGTTATTTCTTGTGATGTTTGGGGGATGAAATTCTCTTAATCCGAAATAGCATTCCAACATTGCAAGAAACAAATATTTAGCTGTCTTCTTATTTATCTATGTATGAGATTAGATATGGTATACTCATTAGAGATAGTGAGCAGATGCCAGTCTGATCCAAGTAAGAGCCACTGAAGGATTGTATAGACAATCCCTAAGTATTTGGGAAATATTAAGGTCCAGTGACTCAAATATAAAAGTGCTGAGTTAAAATATATGGATATTTTGATTTTAGTCAGAACAAGATGACAATAAGAGAATGTCGACTCATACCTTAATTGCAGGAACAATCTGCTGAAAAGGTTCCAAGTAGGATACTTTAGCCTATTTAGTTAGTGATGTAGAGTACATCATGGCATATGATGCTGTCATGTAAGCTGTAGCAGGTTGGGAGTGGCACCCTCCACCAATGGTCTAGTCCTATCGTAGCACTGGGGCCATAGCTAAGGCTAAAGAACCGAAGGACCAGCATATTCTGCAATGGTTTCATCTTAGATATTTGATCTAGGTGATGTCGATATTTAGAAGATCAATATAAAAGGAAAACTTGACCGACCCATTTACTAAGGCCTCGGAACTAAGGAGTTCTATGAACTCAAGTGGAAGATAGGATATTTGGTATCATTTTGATTAGCTTTAGTCCAAGTGAGAGTTATTAGAAAATGTATTTTAAAGTCAATCATCTAAATAGTAGATGATTAGAATTAGTATATAAATTATCTAATAATAATAGTAATTTAGCTGTTTCATCATAAAAGTTCTATCTTCCTTAAATGAACTCCTAAATTTTGATGAAGTCCATAGAACCATAATCAATCAATAAAGGAGGATTTATCGGATGGTTCTTAAATTATTTATGACCAAATGATAAGTTATTAACAAGGATGATAACTTATCGAGTGTAGGTCGCTGTATGCCATATGCATTGGTTGTTCTCGTAACCAAGTGGTGTGGAGACACTGGTATGGCATCCAGATGAGATGTAGGAGTACACCTACACTAAACATGATTAATATAGCACTATATTATCAAGAGTAGCTAGCTAAGGCCAATGGGTATAAGTATCCCTCCAACCTGAGATCGCCATGGTGACTTGCGAGCAACTTACTGTACTTTGGTGCTGGACTACCTGTATTTCTAATATAGATGATGGAAGATTTTTATGTACAATCAAGTACTTATAGAGTCAGTGTACGAGTCAAGATGGGATTGACCACTTCTGATTAACTTCAGAAAGAGAATGTCTCACTGTGTTTCAATTTAGCAAAACCTAGGCTTGGGTAATCCTCGTGAGGTGTCATGGGATTTGAAAAATTTTGAGACATAATAGAGATGACTTGTATAAGTGTTTGACAACATACTCAAAGTTGTCTTGAGCATTATTGGTCATAGGGATGAATTATATGGTAACCATGGGCCAGGGTTCTAAGAATGTTGCTTTGCATACATTTGACCTATCCAGATGTCGGGAACCATTGCTATATGGTAACTTCGATTGGTACAAAAATTGATTCTTATATTATCAGCTTAGGTTCGAACCTATGAAATCACATACACTAGAGTTTGTAACTTGATTAGATGGTTAATCGATGATTGAGAATCATTTTGAGGTCAAATATTCAATATGATTGATGTTTGACCAAATGCAAGTATTGTAGGAGGATCGATTAGCAATTGGATTGCTAATTGGCTCAATTTGATTGAGCAATTAGGCTGAGATCAAGTCTAAATAAATTAAATTTAATTAAAATTAGTTTATATTTAATTAGATTAAGTTTAATTGATTTATTGGATAAGTTAATTGCAAGAAAAGAGAAATTTCTTATTTGACTAGGACTTGGGTGCACCTGATTGACTTAGGATTTAAATTAGATTTAAATCTTGATTTAATTTAATTTAATTAGACTTCTAGTTGGACTAGGATCTTTCTTAATTAGATTATATTTAATCTAGTTTAAATAAAATTTAAATTAAATTTAAAATAATTTTAACTTAGTTAAACAAGAGAAGTCTCAGTTGGACTGGGACTCTCTCTCTTTCACTTATGCCTAAGAAAGCCCACACCATATTTTAATTCTAGATTTTTTTTATGATTTTCATGCCTAAGAAATGATTTTTCACACTCCATTATCTTAGAAATTGGATTTAAATTTGATTTGATCAAAATTAGAAGGAAGTTGGAAATTATTTCCTATTTGGAAGAGTCTTTTTTGACCCAAACCCCTCCCTCCCTTGTGCGCCAACTCTACCCATGCCCCTCTATCTTATTCAATCATTTTTTTCTTGGTTTTGCATGTGAGAATTAGTAGTTATAAAAAAAATAAGTGGGAGGGGTGTCCAAGAGTTGGACGCCCCATAAAAGTCCTCCTTTGACTAGGTTTTGACCTAGTTTTGCAATATAAAGGGGATGCCTCTTTCTTTGACCATAAAGGACGTAAAAAATCCTAAAAAAATTATAAAAAATTATAAAAAAAGGAGAAGAAGATGTGGAGGATTTGTGGCACCAAGATTCATGGAGAAGAGCCCTTAATTAAGCCATCAAAGGTAGATATCTTGAAGAGACAAGGTAAGAGAAGATTGTCTTCTCTTATATTTTTCTTTTATGTTTCTCTCTTCCTATTTTATTTATGATTTTTATATGATAAAAATCTGAGAGAGAGAGAGAGAGAGTGGAAGGGCTTGAGGAAAGATGGCACCAAGATTCTTAGAGAAAAGATCCTCATCTGGACATCAATCGTTGATGTCATGAAGGCACAAAGGTAAGAGAAGATTATCTTTTCTTTGTTTTCTTTTAAGTATCTTCTTCTTCATTATTTTATATAATTTTTATATGATAAAAATCTTAGAGAGAGAGAGGAAGAGGGCATGGGATCTGTGCTCCAAGGTGTTGGGGCATGGTGATCATTTTTGGACATGATCTGATCAAATCTTGATGTGAGAAGAAGAAGAGAAGAAGGTCTTCTCTTAGGGTTTCCTTGAGAGCCCTTCTTCTCAATTTTATTTATGAGATTTTCATGAGAAAAATCTAAGGGTGTGATATCTAAAAAAATAGAAAAAAATTTAGAGGAGAAGGTCTCCTCTGAACCTAGCATAATAGATGTTTTCAGGACATCAACCATTGACGTCCTGAAGGAGAAGATTTATCTTCTCCTAAGGTTTATTCCATGTGTCTATTTATTTCTGATTTATGGGAGATCTAAGGATTGGATTCTTCTCTTATTCCTCCTCATATTCTTCATCTCTTGGAGTGTCCAAGAGATCCGAAGAACATGTATTTGATTAACCATCAGGAGGGATCCATGAGAAGCTAGCATTTCGAGTGGATCTTCATTCGATGAACCTTCGATCTGTGTTGTAGGTTCGTGTGGATCACCTGTAGAGGTCGGATGCATGTGCGGCTCCAAAGACAGTAACAGATTTAACTATGGAGTTCTTGGCCCATGCAAAGATAAGAAATATGATCTCTTGGTGACTTAGATGCGATGTAGGATTAGATCTAGAATTATTCTAGATCTAGGTATTGATGTGATCAATACTATTCATGATTAATTAAATTTTAGATTTATATTTGCATCATAACATGTTATAGATCTTTGATGTAGGATTTTGTAATTTGATTACATGCATTTGTCGATTAAATAGTTTGATCTATGTCTTTCGCTGCTCTTTATTTCAAAAAAGTTTTGAAATCTATGCATGAAACCCTGCATGTTTTCTATCACACTGCACTTAGGTATCGAACTATTTGAATTTCTAATTTAGTGATGGAAGGCTACTAGGTGCAGTCAAGTACTTAGTTTGTTGATGTGTGAGTCAAGATGGGATTGACCCCTCCAAGTGTTGGAGCAAGTGCATCACTGTATTTTAATTTTGCAAATCCTTGATCGAGGTAGTCCATATGATGGATGCTAAATTTTAAAATATACTATGGATGAATTTTAGGATTGACAGTAAATCCTAAATCATCTTTTGATCATTGAGGTCAAGGAAATGAATTATATAGTAACCATATGCCATAGGTTCGTCAATGTTGCATTGCAATTATTTGACCTATCTAGACGTCGGGTACCATTGCTAGATGGTCACATTGATTGGTATAAAAAATTAGTTTCTGTACTACTGGCTTAGGATTCGAACCTATGGGATCACACACAATTGAAGTTTCTACCTAATCTGATGGTTGATATTGAGTCTCGATGATCTAAGACTCTATGATCAAGAGTTTCACTAGATTGAAACTCTATAACCAAGAGTCCCACTAGATTGGGACTTTGAGTCCATGTCCGAAACTCTCTGATCGAGAGTCCTGATGACCTGAGACTCTGTGGTCAAGAGTCCCACTGGACTGGGACACTATGACCAAGAGTTCTAGTGGACTGAAACTTTGAGTCCTACTTATTTGGAACTCTCTGATCAAGAGTCCTACTGGTCTGGGACTCTATGATCGTGAGTTTGATTTGTTTGGGACATTGGGTTCAAGAGTCCCACTGGTTTGGGACTCTTCAGGAGTTTCATGTTGATGGGATTCTGTTGCCCAATAATCCATCCGATTTAGATTCAGATATTTTTTTTGAAAGATTAATTATCAATTCAATTATTGATTAGCTTAATTTAATTGAGCAATGAGGATTCCATCAAGTTCGATTGAATTTGATTCGATTGGATTTGACTCGATCAAGTCATGAGATGACCTAATCGCTATGAAAGTTTTGACCCTGATTTGATCAGGATCTAGATCTAATTAATTTCTAATTTGATTAAAATTTTATTGAATTAGGCTAAGCCTAATTTGGTTGGATTTAACCTGGTCTAATTGGGTCTAGATTAATTGGTTTAGTTGAAACCAATTAGGACCAAGTCAAATGAAGTTTGAATTCAAACTCTCCCATGCGCCCACCATTTTTGACTTTTCCACCTTGTTCCATGCCCAAAATTTTTTGTATGTAACTTTTCTCTCATCGAGAAGGTTTTTGTGCCCCCTCTCTTATCTGCTTTTGACCTGATCCAAGGGTTGGATCGGTTCAAAGTAAGTTGAGTTTTGAATTCAACTCAGTTTGTTGGAGGTTGGAACCAATCCAACCTTATTTGCTTCCCATGCCCTCTCTTTTGTTTGTCGAATAATTTTTAGAGAAATAAAAATGTGCACACATAGAAGGTTAGTTCTTCTACGTGTTAAACATATGGGAAGAGGCGTTGGATAAAGATATGAAGCTCATTTGATTTTTGAAATCAAGTGAGTGGTTAAAACCTCCCAATCACTCGACCCTTATCTTTTTTTATGCACTTTTCCAATGGTATTCATGTCAATAAATTATAAGAGTTTTTGTGCATGTAGAATAATAGATTAGAATTATGTGGTAAAAATTTTAGAGTGATTGGGCATTATTTTTGGGCAAAAAAAATCTTGGAGAGAAGGTGAGCAAAATCCTGCAACACTTTACTTTTCCCTCATGCCTCTCTTCTCTTTTGATTTTTACCTCTAAAGATACTCAATTTTTAGATATGATCTAAATAGGATTTATAAATCTAAAAGTTATATTTCTATAAAAACTTATTTCATAGAAAAACTAAATATAGAGAGAGCGTTATAGGATTTTTAGTGTGTCAGAGTTTTTGGGCTGAGTGAAACCCTAGATTTATGAATCTAGGTTCGCATGGAGAGATCGAGTGCTATGAGCATCGGATCATCATCAAATTTGTAACACCTCTTTATCATCCTCTATTATTTATGTTCTAATTTTTTAGAGTATCTAAGAAATCAAAAAGTATATGATCAATTGGATCAATCATAATCAATCATTGAAGGCCTCAGTGAGGAGCCAGCACTCCAGTGGCGCTGATCGGGACCAGGAGCTTTGTGTAGACCAACCATAGAGGCCGATCACATATCCAACTATGGTGCAATACTAGAGCATTATCTGATGGATTTAGATTGTGGTGAGCAGCTACCCATGAAAAAGTATTATGTTCTAAATAGATAGATATAGTAAAGAGTTTGCTGCATAGTTTTATTTTCAGATCTATATAAATGCATGCATATTGTGTTTAGATTCTTAGTATAGGACTTAATATTTTGATATGATAAAAAATTAATTAATTAGCTTAATTAATTTTTTACTATATTTTAGCTATTTTTAAAAATTTTTTCGAAAGTAGCATTGCAAATCCTGCACCGCATCCTTCAAATGGCATCAGAGCGTGGGTTCACTAAACATGATATGCTTGCATGATTAGATTAATAATTTAGATTTGATCTAAATATTAATCTAATATTTTGATTAATTAGATCTAAAAATTAAAATCAAGATCGCATGGACTGCAGGTTGTCCTGCTGTAGGGTTTACCCTCTGTAGTGCAAAGGTTGTCCTTGTACGTACTTGATCTTATAGTTGATCATAAAATTTTTAGATTAGATCTAATTTTTTATGATATATTATATTAGACTTTAATCTAATTTTTAATCATGAATGTATGTTTAGATAGGATCTAAAGTTTGATTCATGATTTAGTATTATGTAGTGTACATAATTTCAGATTAAACCCTACAACTAGTGTTGTTTGTGAATTGAGCCGATTCAATTTTAAAGTGAGTTTACTCAATTGGTGAACAATGCTAAGTTGTAAAGAACCTTTCAAAATTTAAAAATTATTTTTGAAATATCGAACCCCAATCCATCAGCCCAAAACTTAATTAAAGAAATTAAGTATTGTTCATAGGGTCTAGAATTGTGAATTAAGATCCTAAGACAATGGCATAAGACTGTGGGTTAAAGGGTTAGATGAATTAGATCCACTAATTGGATTAGACCTAAGATTAGTTAAAGAATGGATTAATTTAGAGTAATTGATCAAATCTAACCAAGTGTTGTATTAGATTTGATCAAAGACACTCTAGAATCAACTCCAATAGTTGTAATTGGATAAGTCCATGTCTTTAACAAGACCAAAATAGACTTAATTCATGGCTATGTGGTTAAGCCCGAAATTGCTAGGTTGATTAGATTAAACCTAATTAACTGATTGGTGTCTAAGGTAAGTTTGGCAGTCTAGACCAGTGATTTTTAATTAGGAGCTACTCGCACTGATTTGATCTTTGATGAGTTAATAGCATATCCCTTCCACTGATCTCACTTATCTGACTAACATGATCGATTGGAATTTGATTAGATCACTTGGTGATTCGGACTGATCCATGTCATTAGGAATCAATTTGATTGATTTCAATCAGTAAGACTGAATAAGATGCCCATGGACCTAAATTGATTCTAGTCCTAACCTATTGACTTAGTGAAGTCAGTGGGAGGACTTGACTTGGTGAAGTCAGTGGGAGAAATTTGATCCATATCTTTTCTACCTTTAAATCATAAGTAACCTAAATTCTCTAAATTATTAGTTTATTAAAATAACTAAGTTATGGAGATAATCGAGTCATAACCTCCCATTAAGATGAATAGTAATGAGTCTAATTTTTTAGGTGGATATTGGAGGTTCCTTACACCTGATGTTCATTTGGATATTAGAATTACTATCCATCATATGATGATTAGGTCATACTCTCTTAATGGTGATCAGGTTAGCTAAAGCTTTTCTTGGGCTTGGTTATCATTGGTTTGATGCACTGAAGTTAATCATATTAATGGTTAGACCTAACCAGACTTTTTCAATGGAGACCATAGCCTACAGATTTGGTATCTGAGGCAAAATCTAAATACTAAAAATTATTTAAAAAAATAATTGATTATGAACCAACTTGTAGATGCACATGAGTTAGGCAGAGCTTTCCTCGGACCAATCTGTAGTCTATGTGGATTTCAGTACCCACTAAGAAGTTAGTGTAATTTCTCGAATTGGAGGTAGAGGCTATCAATTTATTAAAAATAGTGAAAGAACCTTTAGACTAAAGTCCAAGTATTTAGAATTTAAATTTATTTAAGTACTTATTAAGTTTCATGTTTTTCTTTCAGATAAATAGAATGGCTAGAATAAGTTCGCTCCATTCACCGTTGGATAATGGTAAGCATTTAGGACTTAAGAACAAGGAGTCTAATATTGATCCTAATAAGACAGACCCAGAGAGGAATGGTTCTCTTAACCCAAATAGGCTGAACAGGAGAAATTAGCAAGTGGTTGCTGGTCAAGAATGTTACATGATAATACCTTGCAATTTCTCCGTATATGACACATCTACCTGGGTATTAGATACCAGAAGTTCAATTCATATATACAATTCATTGCATGGACTTCAAATTGATAGAAAATTTAAGAATGGTGATAGATTTCTTAATGTCGAAAATCAAAGTCAAGTTCCAGTCCTAGCATTGGAAACTCTTGAACTATTTTTCAAAAATAATAGTGTTATTTTAAGTGACTATCACTATTGTCCATCTTTTATGATGAATATAATATCTGTTGGGCTATTGACCCAAAATAGTTATTATTTATCAATAAAAAAAATTATTATAATATCATTATGAATGATGTTACAGTACCATAAGGATAATTGAGAAATGACATTTACATTATATCACAGCCTATTAGTGTAATGTACACATCAAATAAACGACCAAAACTAGATAATATCACTAATGCTTATCTTTGGCATTGTAGGTTTGGTCATATAAACAAGAATAGGATAACAGGTTAGTCAAGGATCGTATCCTTGATATTGATGATTGTGAATTATTAAATATCGGTGAGTCTTGTCTTCTTGAAAAGATGATCAAATCATCTTTTACTGAAAAAGATGAATGGGCCACTGAGCTTTTGGATCTAGTACATACTAATGTATGTGGGTCTATGAACACATATGCTAGAGGTGGATATTACTACTTCATTACATTTACTGACGATCTATCTAAGTATGGATATGCCTATCTTATGAAGAATAAATCTGATTCGTTTGAAATGTTCAAATGATATCGAAATGAGGTAGAAAAATAACTTGGAAAGAGTATTAAAACTCTTCGATTTGACCGAGGAGACGAATACCTTTCCAACAAGTTTCTTATATATCTAGGAGAGATTGGAATTCTCTCATAATGGATCCCTCCTAAAATACCATAGAATAATGGTGTATCTGAAAGGAGGAATCGAACCCTGTTGGATATGGTTTGGTTCATGATGGGGTTTACAAGTCTGTCAATTTCATTTTGAGGTTATGCACTAGAGACTGCCTATTTTATTTTGAATAATATTCCAAGCAAGTCTGTTGCAAAGACTCCATATGAGATATGGACTGGGCATAAGCCGACACTCTCTCACTTTAGGGTTTGGGGATGTTTAGCTTATGTTAAATGTTTGCAGCCAAAAAAGCTTAGACCTAGGTCTGATAAATGCTTGTTCATAGGATACCCCAAGGAAACTAGGGGTTATTACTTCTACCTTGCTGAAGAACAAAAGGTGTTCATCAGCAATAGAGCAGTCTTTTTAGAAAAGGAGTTCCTTAGTGAAGGAACAACTGCCTCTAATGTTGAACTTAATGAAATTCGATAGATGGAAGAACCGACACATTCTAGTGAACCTGCAGAATTGGATTTGATAAGATCAAACCTGGAGCCTATTAAAGTTGCACCAAGAAGATCCAGTAGAGTACCGCATCAATCGGATAGATACTATGATTTTTTGATTTGAGATGGTGATCCTATCAAACTCGATGAGAACAATGAGGATCCGATCACCTATATGGATGCGATGCAGAGGTTTGACTCCAATAAGTGGCTAGAAGCCATAAAATCTAAAATGGAGTTCATGAAAGTCAACAGTGTATGGACACTGGTTGATCCACCTAAAAGGGTAAAATTCATTGGGTGTAAGTGGATTTTCAAAAGAAAAAGGGGCACGGACGGGAAGGTGGAGACCTATAAAGCTCGTCTGATTGCCAAGAGATATCGTCAACATTATGGTATTGACTATAACGAGATATTTTTTTCAGTGGCAATGCTCAAATCTATTCGAATCATGCTTGTGATAGCGGCATACCTAGACTATGAGATCAGACAAATGGATGTGAAAACATCTTTCCTAAATGGAGAGCTGGATGAAGAGGTGTATATGATACAGCATGAGGGTTTCACATCCACAGACAAGTCTAAGGTGTGCAAGCTTCAAAGATCCATCTATGGATTGAAGTAGGCATCATGAAGTTGGAACATGTGTTTTGATAAAATAATCAGAACATATGGCTTCGTTAAGAATGGAGAAGAATCCTGCGTGTATAAATGGGCTAACAGTTCTATTGTTGTATTCCTTATACTGTATGTAGATGACATTCTCTTAATCGGGAATGACATTCCTGCATTATAGGGAATAAAGGTTTGACTGTCGTCTCAATTCTCCATGAAGGACTTGGAAGAAGCATCCTTCATCCTAGGGATAAAGATCTATAGAGATAGATCTAAAAGGTTACTTGGATTATCCCAGTCTATGTATATTGATACTGTGCTAAAATGGTTCAGCATGGAGAATTCCAAGAAGGGCTATCTCTCGATAGGCTATGAAATTTCTCTCTCCAAAAGGGATTGTTCGATAATCCCTCAAGAGAGAGACCATATGAGTAGAATACCATATGCTCCGACAGTGGGTTCTATTATGTATGCCATGATGTGTACGAGACCAGATGTGGCATATTTACTAGGGGCAGTGAGTAGATACCAGTCTGATCCAGGTGAGAATCATTGAAAGGTTGTAAAAACTATCCTTAAGTATTTAAGAAATACTAAGAACTAGTGGCTCATCTATGAAGATTCTGATTTGAAACTTGTAGGATATACTGATTCTAGTTTTCAGTCAGACAATGATGATAGCAAAAGTGTGTCAAGTTTTATGTTTATCCTAAATGGTAGAGCGGTTTGCTAGAAGAGTTTCAAGCAGCACACTGTAATCGATTCTATATGCGAGGTGGAGTATGTCGCGGCATCTGATGCTGTGAAGAAAGTTGTGTGGCTGTGGAAGTTCATCGACGAGCTGGGAGTGGTACCCTCCTTGGATGGTCCAATTCTACTATACTATGATAGCATTGGAGCCATAGCTCAAGCGAAGGAGCCGAAGGCACATGAGCGCACTAAACATATTCTACGTCGCTACCATTTTACATGAGAGATCATGGAGTGAGGTGATGTCAAGCTTCAAAAGATCGAAGAAAAAGAGAACATGGCCGACCCTTTTACTAAAGCTCTTGGAATCAAAGAGTTCGACAATCACAAATGGAAGATGGATATTCGATACTATTCTGAGTGGCTTTAGTCTAAGTGGGAGTTATTGGAAAATGTATCCTAAAGCCAATCATTTAGGTTGTAGATGGTTGAGCTAAATATAATTGTACTTGAATTATTAATGAATAAAATTATTTTTTTGGCATATTCATCACTTTATACATCTTCCTGTAATGAACTCTTTTGTGATGAAGTCCTCAGGACTATTTAGACTCGACAAAGGAGGATTTATCATTTAGTCCTCAAACCTGTTCACGATCAAATGATTCGTTGTTATCTAGGACGACAACGTATTGAGTGTAGGTTATTGTGTGCCATAAGTATTGATTGTCCTCTTAACCAAGAAGTATGGAGATACTGTTATCGCATGCAGGTGAAGTGTAGGGATACATTTCACTGAATGTGATCCAACTGCGGAGCTCTCTACTGTCAAGAGTTACTTACGATGGATATGGGTATGAGTGTCCCTTAGACCTGAGATCATTACGGTGATCCGTAAGCAACTCACTGCACTTAGGTACTGGACTATCTGAATTTTTAATTCAGTGATGGAAGGCTACTAGGTGCAGTCAAGTACTTGGCTTGTCGGTATGTGAGTCAAGATGGGATTGGCCCCTCCAAGTGTTGGAGTAAGTGCATCGCTGTGTTTCAATTTAGCAAATCCTCAGTCGGGGTAGTCCATATGATGGATGCTAAATTTTGAAATATACTGTGGATGAATTTTAGGATTGACAGTAAATCCTAAATCATCTTTTGAGCATCGAGGTCAAGGGGATAAATTATACGATAACCATATGCCACAGGTTCATTGATGTTACATTGCAATTATTCGACCTATCCGGACATTGGGACCATTGCTAGATGGTCACATCGATTGGTATAGAAAATTAGTTTCTATGCTATCGACTTAGGATTCGAACCTATGGGGTCACACACAATAGGAGTTTCTGCCTGATCTGATGGCTGATATTGAGTCTCAATGATCTAAGACTCTATGGTCAAGAGTCCCACTAGACTGGGACTCTATGATCAAGAGTTCCATTGGATTGGGACTCTAAGTCCTTCATATCCGAAACTTTCTGATCGAGAGTCTTGATGACCTGGGACTCTATGGTCAAGAGTCCCACTGGACTGGGACACTATGACCAAGAGTCCTAATGGACTGAAACTCTGAGTCCTACTCATTTGAGACTCTTTGATCAAGAGTTTCACTAGTCTAGGACTCTATTATCATGAGTTCGATTTGTTTGGGACACTAGGTTCAAGAGTCCCACTGGTTTGGGACTCTTTAGGAGTTTCATATTGATGGAACTCTATTATCCGGTAACCCATCCAATTTGGACTCAGATATTTTTTGAAGAATTAATTAGCAATTCAATTGCTGATTAGCTCAATTTAATTGAGCGATGAGGATTCGATCAAGTTTGATTGAATTTGATTCGATTGGGTTTGATCCGATCAGGTCATGAGATGACCTAATCGCTATGGAAGTTTTGACCCTGATTTGATCAGGATCTGAACCTAATTAATATCTAATTTGATTAGAATTTTATTGGATTAGACTAAGCCTAATTTGGTTGGATTTAACCTAATCTAATTGGATCTAGATTAATTGGTTTGGTTGAAACTAATTAGGACTAAGTCAAATGAAGTTTGAATTCAAACTCTCCTATGCATCCATCATTTTTGACCTTTCCACTCTTGTTCCATGCCCAAAATTTTTTATACATAACTTTTCTCTCACCCAGAAGGTTTCTATGCCCCCTCTCTTATCTGCTTTTGATTTGGTCCAAGGGTTCAACCAGTTCAAAGTAAGTTGATTTTTGAATTCAACTTAGTTTGTTGGAGGTTGGAACCAATCCAACCTTATCTGCTTCCCATGCCCTCCCTTTTGTTTGTTGAATATTTTTTAGAGAAATAAAAATATGTGCATGTAGAAGGAGAGTACTTCTACGTGTTAAACATATGGGAGGAGATGTTGGATAAAGGTAAGAGGCTCATTTGATTTTTGAAATCAAGTGAGTGGTTAAAACTTTCCAACCACTCAACTCTTATCTTTTTCCATGCACTTTTCCCATGGTATTCATGTCAATAAATTATGAGAATTTTTGTGAATGCAGAAGAAGGGGTTAGCATTATGTGGTAAAAATTTTAGAGTGATTGGGCATTATTTTTGGGCAAAAAAAATCTTAGAGTGAAGGTGAGTAGGGTCTTATAGCACTTTACTTTTCCCTCATGCCTCTCTTCTCTTTTGATTTTCACCTCTAAGGATACCTAATTTTTGGATATGATCTAAATAAGGCTTATATATCTAAAAGTCATATTTCTATAAAAACTTATTTCATAGAAAAACTCCACACAAAGAGGGCGTGATAATATTTTTAGTGTATCAGGATTTTTGGGTTGAGTGAAACCCTAGATTTGTGAATTTGGGTTCGAATGGAGAGATCGAGTGCTGTGAGCCCACCAAATTTGAAACACCTCTTCATCATCCTCTAGTATTTGTGTTTTGATTTTCTAAAGTATCCAAAAAATCAAAAAGTATATGATCGATTGGATCGATCGTAATCAGCCATTGAAGATCCCAGCGATGAGCTAGCACTTTAGTGGGATTGATCGGGACCATGAGCTTTGTGTGGACCAACCATAGAGGTCAGACATGTGTGCAGCTATGGTGCGACACCAGAGCATTATTCGATAGATTTAGATTATGTTGATCAGCTATCCGAAAAAAGATATTGTATTCTAAACAGATAGATGTAGTGAAGAGTTTGCTGCATAGTTTTATTTTCAGATCTATATGAATGCATGCATATTGTGTTTAGATCCTTAGTGTAGGGCTTAATATTCTAATATGATCAAAAATTAATTAATTAAATTAATTAATTTTTTATTATATTTTAGCTATTTTTAAATTTTTTTTTGAAAGTAGCACTGCAAACCTTGCACTGCATCCTTCAGATTACCGTGACACAAAAAGGCCATTGAGAGGGTCTCTCCCCATTACCTCCTATTTTAAATAATCGAAGGTTTTCACCCTTACTTGGATGAGGTTAATCTTCTATCTTAAGTAATCGGAGGCCTTCATCCTCGTTACGACAAGGTTAACCTCCTGTCTTAAATAATCGAAGGCCTTTACCCTCGCTTGAACGAGGTTAACCTCTTGTCTTAAATAATCGAAGGCCTTCTACTTTATTTAGGAATGAAGTTTGGTTGGATAATTTCTTGCCATCACATAATTTTATACCAAAGATAAATGTTAAAATAAAAAAAAATATTGAAGTTATTAATAATACATTTATAATTTTTTTGAATTTCAAGGTCGTAGGAGTGTAGCTCCTTCAAGCTCCTTAAGATAGTAAGTTCTCGGTCGGATGATTTTCACGACCTCATAGGGGCCTTCCCAATTTGGAGCAAGTTTTTTTTGATTTTATGACTGAGAAATGTTTACTCATCATAGCACTAGATCCCCAACTTTGAAGATTTTACTTTTAACTTTGGAATTGAAGAAGCGAGCCACTTTTGGCTTATATACTGTCATTTGAATTTGGGCCTTCTCTCACTTTTCTTTCAATAAGTCAAGATTTATCCTAAGAACCGATGAGTTATTCTATTCATTGAAGCACTCAACTCATGTTGATGGAAGCCCAAGCTTGACCAGAATGACTGCCTCTATCCCAAAAGCCAAGGCAAATGGAGTTTCCCCAATTAGTAATCTCTGAGTAGTTCTATAAGCCTAGAGCACATGATAGAGTTCATCTATTCATGTTCCTTTCATCCTTTCAAATCTTGCTTTTATCTCTTGCAGCAAAGTTCTATTAGTTACCTTAGCTTCTAATAGGAAACATATAGGATTTCTAGCTCTACTTTCAAAATTTTTTAAAAAATTTAATAGAGTAGAATTAAAAATTAATCTAATTAACTTTCTAAGAGCTATTGATCATATAAAAAATCCAACATATTAAGGATCAAAATATGATATATATGCAATTAAAATCTAAAAAATTAAATTGCTATCTGATAATTATCTCAAATTACTAAGTAATAGTATTAAATTATATATTAATTAATATTTATTTAAAAAAAATTAATATTTTTATTAGTGTTTTGCAAGAAAGAAGCCCACCAATCGAAGAGCTCAATTTATGGGTTTTAACAAAATAAATTTCATTTAAATCGGAGCTGAAACAAAAAAGTTATGAAGCCTACAAGTTTAAAATAAAAGAAAAAATAGGTCGGTGCACGGTAGACCGACCGATCGATCCATGGAATAGGCACAGACCGCCCAGCTCGGCAAGTGCGGTGAATTGGCGCATGACATGTGGCAAACCTAAACCGCTAAGGGGTTCACAAAATTTTTATCGAGGCATACAAGGGCATTTAGGTCATTTTATCTAGTGCGCCGGTTTTTGATTGGCTATGGTCTTCATCGCGCCCGGTCCATGGCAGTCTATGGCTACAATATTACATGATCGGATGGTGGACATTTATGCCAGTAGAGATCCAATGGTAGATATTCATTCTAAACTGATTAAGGATTCCAAAGGTGATTTAGTGTGATCCAACAACAGAAATTCATCCAGGTGGTGATCCAATGGTTACGAATTAATCCAAATGGTTAATCAGGGGTTTAGCAGCTAATCTTGATGATTTTTGAGCTGATTTTGGATAGTTTGATTAAGATCCAATGGTCAGAATTATTCAGGGTGTTAGAAATTGATCTAGACTCAGATTTTGACTTCGAAAATAGTTTTAAAAATCCTATTTCCTTCTCTATTTAAGCACTCTTAGTCCCATAGCTTGAGAACAAGTCTTCTAAGCCAGAAAAATAAAGAAAAATAGAGTTTCTTTTCTCTTTTTCTCTCTTCTCCTTCTTTCTTCTTCCAACTTCAATCAAAGGAGCTCTGAAGATGCTAGGAGTGAGCAGATCGTCAACCATGCACAGCTAAGGAGCTGGATTCTAGAAGAATAGATGAAAGCTTCTGATATGGGTTGTAATTTTCTTTTCTTAATCTTTTGTAATTATTTTTTATGTAAACATGTTCTCTTGCTTAGTTTTTAATAAAATTTATCTTTTTATGCATGAGATCCTAATTATTTGACATGCTTATTAATTAATTAAAAATCTAAATAAATTATATTCATTAGGATGGATTATGATCGATAGATATAATCCATACTTAATTTAATAATTTATCTTAGAAAATAATCATTAAAAGCCATGCTATTAATTTTTAAGAATTAAAGTATTGAATAGTTTATGATTTTATAGAGATGGATCATTATCAAGAGCTATAATTCATACTCTAAAAAAATAAATTATAATCATAACTAAATTTTTAAAAATAATAAAATTTTATATTAAAATAAATTACCACAACCATGTAGAAGATGGATTCAAAATCCTAGAATAATTTTCATTAATTCAAAAACCCTAATTAATTAAATATTTATTTTTTTATTTTTTTTAATTTATTAAAATCTCAATTTATTTTCTTTAATCTACTTATTTAAATTTCTACTTTAAAATTAAATTAAAAAAAATATTTTTAATTAAAATTGAATATAACTTAGCCTTCAATCTCTGAGTAAATTAACACCCGACTCATCACTATTCTAAAAATTAAAATCAAGCTTGATCTTTATTTATTGCTTTAATGACAAGCAGTCAAATTTTTTGGCATCATTGTTGGAGATTGTAGCACGGTTACTTCAATTAATTAAAAATAATTAATTAGTTTAAAAAATTAAAAAAATAATAAAAAATTATTGCTCTTTAATTTTATCTAGTAATTTTTGTTTTTTTATAACTGATTTCTGCTTTCTATAATTTAGATTAATTTATTGCTTTTCAAGACTTAATCACTTGAATTTGCTTTCTTTTGCAAAACCATACAATCGAAAACTAAAAAAATATCTATAAAAAGAAAAAACCATAAACCCTTAAAAAATCACCAAATCTCATAATACTTAATTAATTAAGAGTAACCATAAATATTAAATAAAATTAATTTTTTAACCTATTTGGATATCTTGTTTGATTTGCATTGCATATCCATAATATACTTTAAGGGTACAATCCATTAAATAAGATAAGGTGGGTATTTTATCATCCTTCTTTAGCCCATAAACCACCATCCTTCATATTGCATTAATCCAAATCTTAACTTAAAATCAATTAAACATTGGCCCTTAAGGTTATTCAAGCTCATTTGGATAAGAAAATCTTAAAGTTGGATCAGGTTCGAATTGGTTAATTATTTGGTATCTAAGGCAAGTGGTTCAAAGATTGTAGTTTTCAATTGATTTCGTTGTCTGACCTAGCCAACTTAGTTAGTATCTAAGAAAAGTAACGAGTAGGAAACCTCCCACATCTTACACTTATCTGGGTGAATTAATTAGCTAATTTTGAGCTTGGAGTGCTCAAACATAATTTGGAATAGTTAGGAACCGTCTAGATCTAGGTTAACCTTAGGGTAGAGAGTCCATATTTGCTTAACTTGATTGCTATTAACACCAAATTCAAACCTAATTGAAGCACTCTTCTCTCTTTCATCTCTAGATTTAGGACTCCTTAGGACTCATCTTTAGAACCCTCTCCTTTCTTTTCTCTCACCTCTCTAAAAATTAAAAAAATTAAAAATTAAAAATTTAAAAAATAAAAAATATATAAAAATTAAAATTAAAAAAATAGCAACTTAGAAAAGAGAATCTAGTCGATTAGTAAGTATAGATCTAAATCCTATCATAATCCAAGAAATTTTTGAGTCTACAATGAGTGAGATAGATTAAGGACCTCAAATCCTAAAAGACTTCTGCTATCCAATTGGATCAGCCCAACCATCTTGTATCCAATTACCACAGACCAATGCAACCAGTTTCAAAATTAAACCTCAAATCATCAATATGCTCCCTTAATTCACTGGGATTGAGGATGCATATATTTTCATTAGAGAATTTGAGGAAGTATGTGATCCCATGAGGATACACCAACTCTCTGAAGATGCTATTAAACCTAGGCTGATTAATTTTGTCCTTAATAAAAATGCTAAAAAAATAGCTATATAGTCTGCCCAACCACTCGATCACAATATGGAATGGCTTTATAAAAGTATTCTTGAGAAAGTTCTTCTCATATCACAAAATAGCCAAGTTAAGAAATGAAATTAATCAATTTTATCAATTAGGAGGAGAGTCTTTCTGAAAATATTTAGATCGATTTAAAAACCTCTTGAGTCAATGCCCACACCATGAAATAGAAATATAGAGGTTATGCCAAATCATTTATGAAGGTCTAGACCCAAGTTCTAGGACTATGCTAGAATCAATGTGCCAGGACCAATTCATGCATAAGAAATCTAATGAGGCCTGGCAATTTTTGGAGGATCTAACAAAAAAGAGTCTACAATGAGAAGCAACTGGAAAACCTATGCTAGCAAGAGGTGGTATACATCAAGTCTCAACAACCCTAACTATAGAAGCCAAAATAGCTGCTTTACAATGAAAATTAGAAGCCTTAGAATTACAGAGACTAGCTAATATAAACCAAGTATCTGCACCCATGTGCAATGATTGTAGTGCACCAGACATATTATAGAGGAATGTCCTTTCTTGATTAAATCAATAGAAAATGAGTTTGCATAGGTTAATGCGGCATATCAAAGACCAAATAATAATTCCTATGCATCCACTTATAACCCAGGATGGAGAAACCATCCTAATTTTTTATGGTCACAAGGTCCAAATGTAGGTGGTCCTAGCTTCAATCAATCAAACACAAGGCCTAACCCTATAATAAATAACCCACCAGGCTTTAACAATAATGAAAAGAAATTTGACTCTTTAGAAAAAAGCCTAGAAATCCTGGCAAAATTAATCACTGATAATGCAACTATCCTTAATACTTTTATGCAAGCCATTGGTCAATTGTTAACAGCAAATACACAAGCAATAGCTCATTTAGAAATGCAATTAGGATAGTTAGCTAATACTATGAGTGAGAGAGAGAAGGGTAGATTGCCAAGTCAACTTGAGGCTAACCCTAGAACCTAAAATAATCAAAAACCCCAGCAAGGAGCCTAGATTAATCAACTAAATGCTATCCATATATTAAGATCTGAAAAACAAATAGACAACCAAGTGGGTATATCTAAAACATCAGAAGAAGAAATTAAAGATCCACCATCTGAACCAATACCTGAATAAGGCCAGTCTAAAGAGCCTAAAGAAATAGAACCTGATCCACCAATAGAGCCCACACTAGAATTAGTTGGACCCATACCTAAAATTGTAGCATCCTTTCCTAATAGATTAAAGTCCAACTAAAACTCAGCCCAACTAGATAAAATTTTGGAGGTCTTTAAGCAAGTGAAAGTAAATATTCCTTTACTAGATATGATTCAACAAGTTCTATCATATGCTAAATTTCTTAAAGACTTGTGTATCAGAAAAAAGACCACTAATGTACCTAAGAGAGCTTTTCTAGCAGCTAGTGTGAGTTCATACCTATCAAACCATGTGCTAGTGAAGTACAAAGATCCAGGATCTCCCACTATTTCTTGCATCATAAGAAAAATCTTCATTAATAAGGCTCTATTAGACTTAGGGGCGAGTGTCAATATACTACCTTATTCAGTTTATGAAAAGCTAAAATTAGAAGAATTAAAGCCTACAGGAATGACTTTATAATTAGCAGATCGATTTTTGAAAGTACCAAGGAGAATAGTAGAGGATGTATTAATTAAGATTGGTGATTTTATCTACCCAGTGGACTTTGTGATTTTAGAAACTGAACCTGTAATAAATCCAAATGGCCATATCCCAGTTATGCTAGGTAGACCATTTCTAGCTATAGCCAATGCCCAAATCAATTATCGAAATGGCCTAATGAAACTCTCTTTTGGTAATATGACCATAGATCTAAATATTTTTAATCTATCTAAAATAAATCAAGTTAGTAACCTCAACTTAATATAGGACAATGTTTATGAACTCACTGACCTAAGTGATGAAAAATTTGACATGGAGCTACGGACGAATCAGAACTATGAAGAATTTGAAGAGGTCAATGATTTAGCCACAATCAATATGGAACTTAGATGGAAGCCTCCAGTTGAGCCATTGTCTAGACCATTAGTGGAGGAAACACCCAAGATAGAATTAAAAATACTTTTCAAACACCTAAAATATGCATACCTAGGTCCATTAAAAATTTTGCCGATAATTATTTCAGTAGACCAAGATCCTATACAAGAGGAAGAATTGTTGACTGTCCTGAAGAAAAATAAAGAAGCACTAGGATGGACCATGGTTGATTTAACGAAGATTAGTCCCTCGATTGTTCAACATAGAATTCATCTATTAGAGGATGCTAAGCCAAAAAGAGATTTTCAAAGGAGACTGTTGACGCAGAAACTAGTCATTGTCAGAATCTACTAGAGTAGAGGCCGATGAGATCACCGTCGGGGACCTGCAAAATAAAGTCTCGTCCAGAGCCGGTGGGGGGGTGGCTCCGGTAGGACCCTCCGACGATCAAGTCAGCTCTGGCCAACAGGAATGGAGTGCTGGAAAATGAGTTCCGCTGAGCTTAGAGAAGAAGAGGAGAGTTTAGAGATCAGAGATTAGAGGATAGTGTATCTGAAGGATCCTTTTTATAGACGGAGCTTGATGGTGACAGCTGCAGCTATCTGATGGTGGGTCACTCGAGGCTGCACCGAATTTGATGCGGAGAGGATGGTGTCATCAGATCAAAAGCGACAGCCATGCCGTCCGACAGTGGTGGGCTACTCGAGGTCTGACGGAGCTACTGTAGCCTCGCCTGTGGCAGACTGACAGTGATCGTTCATCCAGCTTTAATAGCTATGGCTCTCAGAAAGCAGGCATTGATCGATGGACTTCAGCATATATCGATTTTAGGAGAGTTCGGCCAAGGGGAAGCTCGGAAGAAGTTCGATCATTGAGGAGTTTGGCCACTGGAAGTTCGAAGGAGCTCGGCTGGCTGAAGGGACGACCGCTTGAGGAGTTCGATCGAGGGACGACTGTCGAGGAGTTCAACCGTTGGGAGTTTGAAGAAGCTCGACCGATTGAAGGAACGGCCGCTTGAGGAGTTCGGTCGAGGGACGACCGCTAAGGAGTTCGGCCGTTGGGAGTCCAAAGGAGCTCGACCGCTGGGGAGTTTGGCTAAGACCCGACTGCTGAGCAGTTCGATCGGCCTTAAGAGTTCGGCTAAGATCCATCCGCTGAAGCTCTTCCATGGCTACTGGCTGCATTAGGCTGAGCATTGAACTAGATTTTGACAAGAGCAGGGTTTATCTCCAACAGTAGCCCCCCCACTCTCGAGTTTGAAACTCGAAGGAAGGGAGTACAAAAAAGATGACTGCCGAAGTCTTCTTCTAGGCTCCGTGCTAGTTCAGGTCGAAGCTCGGGGGAGATCTCATCTCCAGCTAAAGTTGATGTTGAAGTTGAGGCTCGGGGGAGATCCCATCTCCAATCGAGGTTGAGGTAGGCCTCGTCTCCTGCAATCGAGGTCGGAGGTTGAGCTCATTGGGGGCGACATTATCTCCTACAGTCGAGGCTGACTCGGAGGAGATCTCTCCTATAGCTGAGGTCAATACGGGTGCTCGAAAGAGATCCGATCTCTGGCCGAGGTTGGCTCAGTCGCTCGGGAGAGATCTTATCTCTGACCGAGGTTGGCTTGGTCACTTGGGAATGATCTTATCTTTGGTCGAGATAAGAGATCTTATCTCTAGCCGAGGTTGTCACGGTCGCTCGAGAGAGATCTTATCTCTGGTCGAGGTTGGCTTGATCGTTCGAAAGAGATCTTATCTCTTACGACCGAGGTTGATGCGGGCGCTCGCATTAGGATGAGGTTCTCCTCTTGTTCCTAACGGGCTATGGGGGCACATTCGGACCATCGTCCATCTCTCCCATCTCATCTAAGGTGAACAAGGCCTTCGACTTTGCTTGTGTTAGGATGAGGTTCTCCTCCTATTCCTAATGGACTGTGGGGGCACATACAGACCGTCGTCCATGCCTCTCCCCCATCTCGTCCTTTATGAACGAGGCCTTCGATTTTGCTCAATTAGGATGAGGTTCTCCTCCTATTTTTAATGGACTATGGGGGCACATTCGGACTGTCGTCCGTCTCCCCCCATCTCGTCTAAGGTGAACGAGGTCTTCGACTTTGCTCGCATTAGGAGGAGGTTCTCCTCCTATTCCTAACGGGCTATGGGGGCACATATGGACCGTCGTCCGTGCCTCTCCCCCCATCTCGTCCTTTGTGAACGAGGCCTTCGACTTTACTCACGTTAGAATGAGGTTCTCCTCCTATTCCTAATGGATTATGGAGGCACATTCGGACCGTCGTCCGTCTCTCCCCATCTTGTCTAAGGTGAATGAGGTCTTCAACTTTGCTCGCATTAGGACAAGGTTCTCCTCCTATTCCTAACGGGCTGTGGGGGCACATACGGACCGTCGTTCGTGCCTCTCCCCCCATCTTGTCCTTTGTGAAGGAGGCCTTCGACTTTGCTCACATTAGGATGAGGTTCTTCTCCTGTTCCTAACGGGCTATGGAGGCACATTTGGACCATCGTCCATCTTCCCCCATCTCGTCTAAGGTGAACGAGGCCTTCAACTTTGCTCGCATTAAGATGAGGTTCTCCTCCTATTCCTAATGGACTGTGGGGGCACATTCAGACCATCGTCTGCATCTCTCCCCCCATCTCATCCTTTGTGAATGAGGCCTTCACTCGGGAGAGATCTTATCTCTGGTCGAGATTGTCATCGATCACTCGGGAGAGATCTTATCTCTGGTCGAGGTTATCATCGATCGCTCGGGAGAGATCTTATCTCTGGTCGAGGTTGAAGGTCTTTGACCTGCTCGTATTAGGACGAGGTTCTCCTCCTATTTCTGACACGACAACTATCGACTGCTTCTTCCCTATCATCACATAGTTTTTGCACCCAGAATAGTATTATTTATTGAGGGAGAATTTTACCAAGGGGGAGTTACTGGCAGCACATCTCCGTTTCAGGGTCGTGGGGGCATTGTTCCTCCGGATTTTCTTAGGCAGCGAGGCTCGGGTCGGATGACCTCCTCTGTCTCATGCTGGCCTTCTTAATTTGAAGAAAGCTTCTCTTGGCTTTGTCGCTGGGAGATGATAAATCGCCAATGTACCAAGTTCCTCCCTGGGGTAACGTTGATGACGCCGTGAGGCAGCCGACCTTATCATTTCTGGTTACGGTAGTGGCCTTGGCCGATCTTTTGCTTCAGACTGACGTCGGAGAAATTTACTTAGCCACCCCTTTCTGACGAGCTCCTCAATTTTGTCTCAGAGCTGAATGTATTCCTCAGTGTCATGGCCATGGTCGCGATGGTAGGGGCATTGCTTGCTTCGATCGTGCATGTTTGGGGGAGACCATAGTCCTTATGATCTTGGTAGCTCTTTCTTAACCTCCATGAGAATTCGAGTTCGAGGGGTGTCGAGGGGGGCATAATCATGGAACCTTTTGGAAGGAGGACTTCTTCGCGCCCTTCTGTCGGGGCTTCCTTGGTGGCGAGCTCAAAAAGTTTGGGCCTTGCTTGTGCTGGGGAGGTTGTGGATGCGGCCGAACTTCATTCCATCTTCTTGTGAAACCTGCAGGAGAACTTCATGCTCGACTTCCTTGGAGTCATACTCGAGAGGGAGTTTGGCCTCGCTTGCCCTGGGGCAGTCGTGAGCGCGGCCGAACTTCATCTCACCTCCTATGAAATCTTCGTAGGGGGTTTCCTTGGTGACATACTCGAGCGGGAGTTTGGCCTCACTTACGCCGAACTTCATTCCAATGATGAGCTTTGAGGAAGAGTTCGGCCTTGCTACCATCGAACTTCATTTCGATGATGAGCTTCGAGGGGGAGTTAGGCCTCGCTTGCGCTGAAGTTCATTCTGCTTTTCCGTGAAACCTTCCATGGGAGAACTTCATGCCCCTTTATTGGGGCTTCCTTGATGATGAGCTTCGAGGAGAGTTCGGCCTCGCTTGCGCCATGGAGATCGTGGATGCGG
This sequence comes from Cocos nucifera, assembly GCA_006176705.1. Classification (NCBI taxonomy): domain Eukaryota; kingdom Viridiplantae; phylum Streptophyta; class Magnoliopsida; order Arecales; family Arecaceae; genus Cocos; species Cocos nucifera. The sequence goes on along the minus strand of QRFJ01002802.1, from coordinate 82,887 downwards.
TCGAATTTCATTCCGCCTCCTTATGAAATCTTCTGCGGGAGAAGTTCATGCCTCTCTGTCGGGGCTTCCTCGATGATGGGCTCGAGGGGGAGTTCGGCCTCGCTTGCATCGAACTTCATTCCGCTTTCCCGCGAAACCTTCCATGGGAGAACTTCATGCCCCTTTGTCGGGGCTTCCTTGATGGTGAGCTTCGAGGGGAGTTCGGCCTCGCTTGCGTCATGGAGGTCGTGGATGCGGCTGAACTTCGTTCCATTTCTATGGGGAAACTTCTGCTCTCCATTTCTCCTTCCTTAGAGTGATTGGTATGCCCGAATGCTCTTTCTTAAGGTCGATTCCTCGCGTCCTCATGATGGGTTTGCTGGCAAAGTTCCCGTCGGAGGTTGTCGCACGGCCAGCATCATCTCGACGGGGCTACGAATCCGACCAGTAGGTCGAACTGCTCCACGTCTGCGGTGGCTTCGTGTGGAATCTGGGCTGTCGGGCTGAAATGGGAGCGGATGGACCTGGTGCGCAGGCCGTCGATCGTTGAGTCGAAGCTCTTCTAGAAGGCATTTTCTCTTCGAGAAAGAACTCTAGTGAGGAAGAAGAGAGATCTCCAAAGAGGAAAGAGAGAAATCATCGCCGAGCACTCCTTTAAGAACAAGGGAACCTCGGAGGTTCATGCCCTTCCTCTAGCACCAATCTATTGATGCAGAAACTGATCGTCGCCAGAATCCGCTGGAGTGGAGGCCGATGAGGTTGCCGTCGGGGACCTACAAAATAAAGTTCCATCCGGAGTCGGTGGGGGGGTGGCTCCGGCAGGATCCTTCGATGATCAAGTCAGCTCTGGCCAACAGGAATGGAGTGCTGGGGAATGAGTTCCACTGAGCTTAGAGAAGAAGAGGAGAGCTTGGAGATTAGAGGTTAGAGGATAGCGTATCTGGAGGGTCCTTTTTATAGGCGGAGCTTGATGGTGATAGCTGCAGCTATCTGATGGTAGGTCGCTCGAGGCTGCATCGGGTTTGATGCAGAGAGGATGGTGTCATCAGATCAAAAGCGATAGCCATGCCGTCCGACAGTGGTGGGCTGCTCGAGGTTTGGCAGAGCCACTGTAGCCTCGGCTGTGGCAGACTGACGGTGACCATTCATCCAGCTTTAATAGCCATGGCTCCCAGAAAGCAGGCATTGATCGATGGACTTTGGCATATATCGATTCTAGGAGAGTTCGACCAAGGGGAAGCTCGAAAGGAGTTCGGCCGCTGAGGAGTTCGACCGTTGGAAGTTCGAAGGAGCTCGGTCGGCTGAAGAGACGGCCGCTTGAGGAGTTCGGCCAAGGGACGACTGTCGAGGAGTTCGGCCACTGAGAGTCCGAAGGAGCTCGGTCGACTGAAGGGATGGCCGCTTGAGGAGTTTGATCGAGGGACGATCGCTGAGGAGTTCGGCCATTGGGAGTCTGAAGAAGCTCAGCCACTGGGGAGTTCAACTAAGACCCGATCGCTGAGTAGTTCGACCGGCCCTAAGAGTTTGACTAAGACCCATCCACTAAAGATCTTCCATGGCTACTGGTTGTATTAGGCTGAGCATTGAACTAGACTTCGGCAGGAGTGGGGTTTATCCCCAACAGAGACTAAACCCAGCCATGAAAGAGGTTACAAAGAAAGAAATAATAAAACTCCTTGATAATGAAATAATATATCCAATCTTAGATAGTTCATGGGTAAGCCCAGTATAAGTAGTACCCAAGAAGTCAGGAGATACTATAATTCAGAATGATAATAATAAATTGATCCTAATAAGAGTTCAAACTAGATGGAGGGTCTACATCGACTATAGAAAATTAAATACAGCCACCTGAAAGGACCATTTTCCTCTGCCCTTTATAGACCAAATGTTAGAAAGACTAGCAGGGCATGACTTTCATTGCTTTTTGGATAGATATTTGGGATATAATCAAATTCTTATAGCCCCTGAGGATCAAGAAAAGACTACATTTACCTATTCATATGAAACCTTTGCCTATAGATGCATGCTCTTTGGATCCTATAATATATCAACTACTTTTCAAAGGTGCATGACTAATATTTTCTCAGACATGGTAGCAAGATTTCTTGAAATTTTCATGGATGATTTTTCCATTTTTGGATCTACCTTCTCCAAATGTCTACATCATCTCAGATTAGTTTTAGAAAGATGTAAGGAGAAGCATCTAGTATTAAATTAGGAAAAATGCTAGTTTATGATTAAGGAAGGCATAGTCCTTGGTCATGTAATTTCAAAATAAGGTATAGAAGTGGATAAAGCCAAGGTAGATTTAATTGAAAACCTTCCACCATTCAGATTAGTAAAAGAAATTCGCTCTTTTGTTGGACACGTTGGTTTCTATAGGCAATTTATAAAGAATTTTAGCAAAGTGGCTCAACCATTAACTAACCTATTAGCCAAAGATGTCAAATTTGATTTCATACCTGAACGTCTTGAATCCTTTGAAAGTTTAAAGAAAGAATTAACCTCAGCTCCAATTATTCATCCACCCGTATGGACTCAATCTTTTGAGCTCATGTGCGATGCATTTGATCATGCCATAGGAGTCATCTTAGGTCAAAAGATAGATAAGCTACCTTGAGTGATCTATTATACTAGTCGGACCTTAAATGAAGCACTGCTTAATTACTCAACTATTGAAAAGAAATTTTTAGCTATGGTATTTGCTTTAGAGAAGTTTAGGTCCTACTTAGTGGGTTCTCATATAATTATCTATACTGATCACTCAGCTATTAGGCACCTCTTCTCAAAGAAAGATACTAAGACATGCCTAATTACATGGATCCTACTTTTACAAGAATTTGACCTAGAGATCAAGGATAAGAAAGGTATAGAAAATGTAGTAGCAGATTATTTATCTCATTTAGTAATCACACCAACTAAGAAAATACCTGTTAATGAGTCCTTCCCTGATGAACAATTATTATCAGTAACATTAGAACCATGGTATGCTGACATAGTAAATTTTCAAGCCACTAGCCAAATTCTTATGCATTGGACCACTCAAGACAAGAACAAATTTTTCTCTCAAGTAAAATATTTTATTTGGGATGATCTATATTTATTCAAACAATGTCTTAATCAAATCATAAGAAGATGCATCTCAGATGAAGAAGTTAGGAGCATTTTATCCTTTTGCCATGATCAAGCTTGTAGTGGTCATTTCAGTGCCAAAAAGACTACAGCTAAAGTGCTCCAATGTGAATTTTATTGGCCAAACATATTTAGAGATGCCCATGAATACTATAAAAATTATGTTAGGTGTCAACAAATAGGTCAAATCACTAATAAAGATATGATGCCTATGAATTCAATTTTAATTATAGAAATTTTTGATGTATGGAGAATAGACTTCATGGAACCATTTCCAAAATCTTTTGGAAATGAATACATATTAGTAGCCATTGATTATGTATCCAAGTGGGTAGAGGCAGTTGTTAGATATATGTGCCCTAGAAGCCAGAATTGGCTAACACTTGTAATACACTTTTAGGGGCAAAATTATAATTTTGACTAATATCAATAAAATGGATTATTTTCTATTACATATGTGTATTTAGTGTCTGTGATACATCCTTTAAGTTAATGGTAATGATAATTCATATTTTCAAGAGTTAAAAATTTAAGACATGAATAATCATTGTTAACTCATAAAATGCTCCCGACCATAGGATCATCACAAGGATGGTGATTGATTCGAAAGGTTGGTGTACAATTGCTTCTCTTTAGTAGATGAGTCGTGAGTCTACGGTGTGGAGACATCAGAGCGAGAGTACAGATACTCGTTAGAGAATGAGGGCACTGAGCGTGACCACCTCGAGTAGTCATTAGGGAGTCTACCTTCTCGTCAATGACTGACTCGATGCTGCAGTAGTGTGTCTGGTTCTTTGACCTGAGGTGCATCGACAGTTCACCTTGAGGGTGTTATAGTTTGACTACACCATTACTCGGTCTCCTAGCCATATGGAACCCTGAGGTGTATGTTGGCTATAGCATGTTCATTGTAGAAACTGGATGGCATCAAGATGGAATCTATCTACCTCGGTGGTAGAGGAGCAGCCCTATGATAATCATGAGAATCAAGTCCAAAAATCCATGGCCATGGTAGAGTGAAATAATAGAAAGAGTTTCTATTTAGATTTTCACATCGGACTCGAATCGAATGATTACATCATATGATAAAGACTAGGGTTTGATGAGTTTACCTTAACCCTAATCTGATCGGAGCTCAAGATAGAAGAACTTAATCACACAGGTAGCTGCACCAAGAGATTCGCATTCAGCTCTGATGGGTTGCCACCATATACTGCTAGGTGTCACTGATAGATTTTGGGAGCAATTAGAATGATTTAGATGATCGATCATTCTAGCTGTTCGAATCAGAAGAGTTCTGATCCATCGAAAGGAGTTTCGATGATGTCGATGATAGAGATCATGACATATCCCATTACCATATAGAACTGAACCTAACTGGGTCACACAAATAAGGGTTTGAATCTGGTGATCATCAATTGAACTGATCTAGTTCAATTGATCTGAATGAGATTCAATTAGGTTCAAGGAAATCGTGCTAGCACTCGATTGAACCTAACGTTCTTCTTTTACTATCATAAATAAGTTATCCTATCTGAGCCAAAAGAGTTTGCACTCAATTAGAGGCCTTCATATGGTCTGACTGGAGGTTGTCCAAGTCAGAAAATGGTTGTCTTATTTTGTAAGACATTATCTACCATTTTTGGTCACCTGCCATTTCTTGTTCTTTGACTTTGGTCAAAAGTCTACCTTTGACTGGTCAAATGTTGACCATGGACACTTTGACTTTTGACCACATGTCATGTACCTATTAGAGAGCTGGTGGGGACCTGTCCCCCTACCAGAACCTGGCAAGGAGGAGGGCGCACGCCACCCTAGGCGTGTGCCCAAGTTGGAGGCGCCCTGGAGTCCTTGTTGGACAAGGACTCCACCTCCCTTTTGGATTCCAATTAGAGTTCTTCTAAGAACCAACTTTGACTGGTCTTAGGCGCCCTCTAAGGAGGAATCCAGGGGACTCTATTTCCATCAATCAGATTTAGATCTGATTTCACAAAGGATTGTGATTGGTTGGGAAGAAGAGGAGTTGGATCACAGTTAGTCTATAAATAAGACCCTGTACCCAACTCAAAGAGGCTAAGAGTTTCCATACGCCCAAAGGCCTTTTCTCCTCTCCTCCTCCATGCCAAAGCTTCTTCTCCCTCTCCTCTCCACGTCCAAAATAGTTTTGGAGCTTGGTTGGTGCGATCCAGATCAAAGAAAGGCGATCAAAAGCAAGAAGGCTGCACTGCTACAAAGGACGACTGCTGATCTTCAAAAGGAGTTTTGAAGATCCTCCAGATCAGATCCAGATCTAATTTTTGGAGACATGATAGAGAATAAGAGGATCTCTAGATCTAGCCCAAGTGGATATCGGTAGAGGCCAGGCGCTTGCATGGCTAGATCCAGAACCTTCCGCTGCATATAGGATCATCAACGGATAATTGGATTACCCAAATCAGATAAATTAAATTTGATTTAATTTATTCTTATTTTATTTTATTTATTAAAATAATAAAAATCAAATCTAAAACATTCTAGATCTGATATATATCAAAGAGAAAAATTTTTGAAATATATCTCTTGATCTGATCAGATCTGAACGAACCTGGACCGGGAAATCAGGATTTTCCTTCAACTGGTATCAGAGCCATGATTCTAAAGGTATTTAGATCTGATTTTAAATTTATTTTAATCAAAAAATAATTGATTTTAGATGTCACATGAGATGTGATCAGATCTAAAATCAGAAAAAATTAAAATTAAATGATTTGGATCTAAGATTAGAAGATATGCATGACTAGTTCTAGAATAGAATAGTTCTATAGAATAGTCTTGCATGTTTTTAATTTAATCTGATTAAATCATATTTTAGATCTTTTTATTTACTATTTTTTGATATTATAAGTATTATAATAACATCTAAAAAATAGTAAATAAAAATTATTTAATTTTAAACATCATATGAGATATGATTGATGCATGTCTAGACTAGTTGTAGAATAGTTCTACATAATTGTCTAGATTAGAATTTATTTTGATTATATCAATTTAAATCTAATTTTTTAGATTATTATGAGATAATTTAGATCTAAAAATATGCATGATTCGATACATGAGATGTATGCAAAATATGCCATGATTAGATCTACTTTGTATATGAGATATATGATATAGATCTAATACTATTTTGTAGTATTGAATGTTCCTGATTAAGGCGTTCCTCTTGGCCGTCCGATCATAAGAACGAAGAAGGATTTAAAGGCCCTCTCTTTCCATTCGATGGGGTGTTCTTATAATGTGTAGGGGTGCTGCGTGTTCGTCCTTAATCAGAAATCCAAAACTTACTTTCTGCAAAACCCTAGATCCTGAAATCCTAGGATTTATTATGCATATTTTGTTTATGAACCCTACTTAATTAAGAATTAAGTTTATGAAATATTAATTAGGTCTAAAATTAAAAATTTTAGATCTAAGACATATTCATAATACTGGGTTCGGGCTTGGGTAGCTCAATTAGGTCTAAGCGGTTGATCAAACCGAATCAAGAGTTGGTTAGATGGGATCAACAATGCTTAAATTGACCGGCCTAATAGGATTAAGTTTGGGTCAAGATCGAGTCACGATCAAGCAAGACCTAATTAGGCTCAGAGGTTAGAGTCTGGATTGTAGGCTAACCCAATTGGTTCTGGCTCAACAATTTGGTGTCTAAGGTAAGTTTGGCACATACGACCGACTGGTTTTTAATTGGAAGCTACTCGACCTGAATGCATTCTTGTACGAGTTAATGGCATATTCCTTCCATCGGTCTCACTTACCTGGCCATATCTGTTGACACAGTTCTGATCTGAGGTGGTCAATAATCCGAGCTAACCCATGCCACTAGGTTAGTCATAATTGTTATGACTAAGCCAAGTCTAGTTTAATGAGACCTGAATCAATTCTCCCTAAGAAAAGATTAAGTCTGAGGTCTTCCACCATTGTAGACGTGCGGGCCCTTCCCGGGGTTGATTGTTCTCGGACTGGATACAGTGGCTCAGTTGCACCGGGAAGACGCAACCATGTCTATTAGGCATTGGATGCTATGGGCTGGAGGATGAGTTGGGCTCAATATTTTGGATACGGTGAGAGACTCAATTAGAAATCCAGTCTGTGCAAATGGTGGGTCTGACTTAACTAAGGAGTGGATCAATATTCCAGATACGATGAGATTCATGAATTAGAGACCAAGTTTGGGTGCACCATGATTAGAGAATCATTGAACAAGAGTTGTTCACTCATTGGCTAACCCATCACCAATAACTGTTAGGTGAGGTGATGAGTCAGTTGGTGAGACCGCACCACCCACTAGAAATCATTAATCATGGAGATTTTCGCATCTCTACAGAGGGAGTGTAGGGATCCGAGAAAATAGTGGGAGCTAATTTGTTTAAAAATAAAATTCTTAAATAAATTGGTCAAGTCAAAATTACAGTATCTAACTAGAATCTTTGACTCTCTATAAAAAAATGTCTGCATCCAACCCATTGGCACGTATCCTGGACACACATAGACTGACTGGACCCAATTATAAAGATTGGCTTAGGAACTACAAAATAGTTTTGGATTCGAGAAGTTAACCCATGTATTGGACCAGGACCCTCCCACCTTACCAGCCCGTCCATCTATTGAACAGAGAGCGTCTCTGGAGAAATGGATAGACGAAGATAATAAGGCCAGATATTACATGTTGGGCTCGATGTCTGATGAGCTCCAGCGCCAACATGAAGATATCGGGACTGCTCGCCAAATGTTGGCTCACCTGCAGGAGATGTTTGGTGAACAGAGTCGCACAGTCAAATATCAAGTCACGAAACAACTTTTTAAGGCTAAGATGCGTGATGGGCAGTCAGTCCAAGATCACTGTCTGACAATGATCAAGGACATGGAAGAGCTTGAGAAGCTCGGTGTGAAGTTAGACTTGGACCTGTAGAACGATATTATTCTGCAATCCTTGACTGATGCATATGGGCAATTCATCATGAATTACCACATGCATAAACTTCAGAATTCCTTGGCCGAATTAATGAATATGCTGGTTACCGCTGAGCTTTCTATGAAAGGTTCTAAAGGCTCAGTTCTTGCTATGGAACGGACTTCTTCCAAAAGAAAGTCTTATGGAAAGAAAAAGAAGTCTGTGAAAAAGCAAAAGGTGGAAGGATCAAAGAAGAAGAAGGCAGAGCCGAAGAAGAAGGTCGATGTCAAAGGAAAGTGTTTCCATTGCAACAGCGACGGCCATTGGAAGCGGAACTGCCCTACTTACCTGGCCACCCTGAAGAACAAGAAGGAAGGTCCTTCTAGAGGTATGCTCGTTATTGAGTCTAACCTTACGGTTTCTTCTGCATCCAGTTGGGTGCTTGACTCTGGTTCTAGTGCTCATCTGTGCACTTCCATGCAGGGTCTTGAGGATAGCAGGAGGCTGAGGGATGGAGACATGATCCTACATGTCGGTAATGGAGCAAGAGTTGCTGCAGTAGCCGTGAGAACATACCCTCTTCGATTACCATCTGGTTTAGACTTAGTTTTGAAAGACTGTTATTTTGTGCCTGCAGCTAGCAGGAATTTGATTTCTGTTTCATGCTTAGCACAAGAAGGTTATGTGATTACCTTCTTTAAGGACCATTGTAACATTCTTTATGAAAGAAATAAAATTGCAAATGGTTTTCTTATTAATGGTCTTTATCAGCTACATATTGATGTACCTGTTCTAACTATCGAGCAAAACGTGAATGCCAAACGACCTAGGGATAGTCCAAACGACAGATATCTATGGCACTGAGATTAGGTCATATAGCAGAAGATAGGATCAACAAATTGGAGAAAAATGGGCTATTGAGTCCGTTGACTTCCGAGTCATATCCAACTTGTGAATCTTGTCTTCAAGGCAAAATGACTAAACTCCCTTTTGTTGGACATGGGGAGAGGGCCACAGATCTCCTTGCCCTAGTACATACTGATGTGTGCGGCCCATTTGATGTGCCGGCTAGAGGCAATTTTGTTTACTTCATTACCTTTATCGATGATCTGTCTAGGTATGGATATGTGTATCTTATGAGACACAAGTCTGAAGCTTTTGAAAAGTTCAAAGAATTCAGACATGAAGTAGAAAAACAAACTGGAAAAACCCATTAAGGTTCTTCGATCAGATCGAGGAGGTGAATACCTTAGCCGGGAATTTTTAGACTATCTAAAGAAAAATGGCATAGTCTCTCAATGGACTCCACCAGGAACACCTCAACTCAATGGGGTTTCAGAATGGAGAAATCGGACTCTATTGGATATGGTTCGATCCATGATGAGCTTCACAGACCTCCCTAATTTTCTTTGGGGACACTCATTGTTAACTTCAATTTATCTACTGAATAGGATTCCCTCTAAAATCGTTCCTACCACACCGTATGAGATATGGCATGGTAAGAAACCAAGTCTGAGTCATCTCAGAATTTGGGGTTGTCCAGCTCATGTCAAAAGACAACAAGCGGACAAGTTAGAGTTTAGGTCCTTCAGAGCTCGATTCATAGGATATCCTAAAGAGTCATTAGGATACTATTTCTACATTCCAGAAGACCACAATGTGATTGTGAGTCGACATGCCATCTTTCTTGAAAAATAGTTTATTCAAGACAACGGCATTGGAAAATAGATCAAGCTTGATGAGAAAGTCTCACAAGTGGAACGAGCTAAGGACCAATTGGAACCAAATCAGGTTGAGCCAATAAGAACACTACCTCCTCCACCTCGTAGATCGGAAAGAGTTTCCCATCCCCCTGAGAGATACTTAGGTATTGTTTCAGAGGAAGTAGAGAAAATGTTCCTCGTAGGTAATGGTGCTCATGGTGATGATCCCAAAACCTACAATAAGGCGATATCAGATATCGACTCCGAGAAATGGCTAGAGGCAATGCAGTCAGAAATTGACTCGATGCACTCAAACCAAGTCTGGACCTTGGTAGATCCACCAGAAGGTATAGTACCTATTGGGTGTAAATGGATCTTCAAGAGAAAGATTGGTGCAGATGGGAATGTGGAGACATTCAAGGCTAGACTAGTGGCAAAAGGTTATAGTCAATGCGAAGGCATTAACTATCAGGATACCTTTTCCCAGTGGCTATGTTAAAAACCATCCACACATTGCTTGCCATTGCAGCCTATTTTAATTATGAAATATGGCAAATGGATGTGAAAACGGCATTCCTAAATGGATATCTTGAGGAAGATATCTATATGGAACAGCCGCTAGGTTTCACATCCAGTGATACTGATCACAAGGTTTGCAAGCTGCAAAGGTCCATATATGGACTTAAGCAAGCATCTCAGAGCTGGAACACTCGTTTCAATGATGTGATCAAAAAGTTTGGTTTCATCAAAAATGAAGAGGAACCGTGTGTTTTCAAAAAGATCAGTGGGAGCGCTGTTGTCTTTCTCGTATTGTACGTGGATGACATCCTCCTTATTGGGAATGATATTCCCATGTTGACGACAGTCAAAATGTGGTTGTCCAAGGAATTCTCTCATGAAAGACCTAGGCGAAGCATCTTTTATTCTAGGAATTAAGGTCTATAGGGATAGACCGAATAGGATGCTAGGACTTTCACAGAAGATGTACATAGAGAAAGTACTAAAGAGGTTTAGTATGGAAAACTCTAAGAGGGGATTAATACCCTTCAGACATGGTATTCATCTTTCCAAGAAGATGTGCCCCTAGCACACCTGAGGAAATAGAATGCATGAGCAAGATCCCTTATGCTTCTGCAATAGGGAGCCTCATGTATGCCATGCTATGTACACGACCTGATATAGCCTCATGCTGTGAGTGTCACAAGCAGATATCAGTCAAATCCTAGGTGAAGAACACTGGAACTTCTGTGAAATGTATCCTTAAGTACTTGAGAAGAACTAAGGATATGATACTAGTCTTTGGTAACGGAGAACTCCAAGTCCAGGGATACACAGACTCGGATTTCATGTCCGATATAGATGATCGAAAGTCGACATCTGGGAGTCTGTTTGTGTGCAATGGTGGTACTATCGACTGGAAGAGTTTCAAGCAAGTGGTGATATCACCTCATCCACGATTACCTCGAGAAGGGTTATGTCGAGGTCAAGAGAGTCAACTCCACAGATAATGTGGCTAACCTACTTACAAAGCCGTTGGGCTAGCAGAAGTTTGAAGCCCACATTGAGAAGATGGAACTTAGGCTAGTAGCCAATTGGCTTTAGGACAAGTGGGAGATTGTTAGATATATGTGCCCTAGAAGCCAGAATTGGCTGACACTTGTAATACACTTCTGAGGGCAAAATTATAATTTTGACTAATATCAATAAAATGGATTATTTTCTATCACATATGTGTATTTAGTTTCTGTGATACATCCTTTGAGTTAATGGTAATGATAATTCATATTTTTAAGAGTTGAAAATTTAATACATGAATAATCATTGTTAACTCATAAAATGCTCCCGACCATAGGATCATCACAAGGATGGTGATTGATCCGAAAGGTTGGTGTACAATCGCTTCTCTTTAGTAGATGACATATCCCATTATCATACAGAACTGAACCTAACTAGGTCACACAAACAAGGGTTTGAATCTGGTGATCATCAATTGAACTGATCTAGTTCAATTGATCTGAATGAGATTTAATTAGGTTCAAGGAAATCGTGCTAGCACTCGATTGAACCTAACATTCTTCTTTTACTATCATAAATAAGTTGTCCTGTCTGAGCCAAAGGAGTTTGCGCTCAATTAGAGGCCTTCATATGGTCTGACTGGAGGTTGTCTAAGTCAGAAAAGGTTGTCTTATTTTGTAAGACATTACCTACCATTTTTGGTCACCTGCCATTTCTTGTTCTTTGACTTTGGTCAAAAGTCTACCTTTGACTGGTCAAACGTTGACCATGGATACTTTGACTTTTGACCACATGTCATGCACCTATTGGAGAGCTGGTGGGGGCCTGTCCCCCTACCAGAACCTGGCAAGAAGGAGGGCGCACGCCACCCTAGGCATGTGCCCAAGTTGGAGGCGCCCTGGAGTCCTTGTTGGACAAGGACTCCACCTCCCTTTTGGATTTCAATTAGAGTTCTTTTAAGAACCAACTTTGACTGGTTTTAGGCATCCTCTAAGGAGGAATCCAGGGGACTCTATTCCCACTAATCAGATTTAGATCTGATTTCACAAAGGATTGTGATTGGTTGGGAAGAAGAGGAGTTGGATCACAGTTAGTCTATAAATAAGACCCTGTACCCAACTCAAAGAGGCTAAGAGTTTCCATATGCCCAAAGGCCTTTTCTCCTCTCCTTTTCCATGCCAAAGCTTCTTCTCCCTCTCCTCTCCACATCCAAAATAGTTTTGGAGCTTGGTTGGTGTGATCCAGATCAAAGAAAGGCGATCAAAAGCAAGAAGGCTGCACTGCTGCAAAGGACGACTGCTGATCTTCAAAAGGAGTTTTGAAGATCCTCCAGATCAGATCTAGATCTAATTTTTGGAGATGTGATAGAGAAGAAGAGGTTCTCCAGATCCAACCTAAGTGGATACCGATAGAGGTCAGGTGCTTGCGTGGCTAGATCCAGAACCTTCCACTGCATACAGGATCATCAATGGGTAATTGGATTACCCAAATCAGATAAATTAAATTTAATTTAATTTATTCTTATTTTATTTTATTTATTAGAATAATAAGAATCAGATCTGAAACATCCTAAATTTGATACAGATCAAAGAAAAATTTTTTTGAAATATATCTCTTGATCTGATCAGATCTGAACGAACCTAGATCGGAAAATCAGGATTTTCCTTCAGCAGTACCATGCAAGACTAATGGTAGTAGGATTGCTATCAAATTTCTTAAAAAAAGTATTCTATCTCGATTTGGTATTTCTAAAGCTATTATCAGTGATCGTGGAACACACTTCTGCAACCGATCCTTTGCATCATCGATGAAAAAGTATAATATTATCCACAAACTGGCCACACCCTATCATCCATAAATGAGTGGACAAGTTAAAGTTTCTAATTGCCAAATCAAGTTAACCTTAGAGAAGACAGTAAGCACTAATAGAAAAGGCTAGTCTTTAAAACTAACAGATGCACTCTGGGCATATCGCACAGCTTTCAAGACCAACTTAGGAATGTCTCCATATGGGCTTGTATTTGGTAAAGCATGTCACTTGTTGGTAAAATTAGAATATAGGGCAATGTGGGCCATTAAACAACTGAATATGAACTTGGATGCAGTCGGTGATTTGAGAAAATTATAAATTAATAAACTTAAGAAAATTAGAAATGAAATCTATGAAAATGCCAAAATTTATAAAAAAAGAACTAAAGCTTTTCACGATTAAGTAATTAATAGAAAATCTTTTACACCTAGATAAAAAGTTCTTCTATATAATTCTAGGCTATACCTATTTTTAGGTAAATTAAGATCTCGATGGATTGGATTGTATATAGTTAAGGAAGTCTTCTTACACGGGGCCATAAAGATTGAAAACCTAAGTAATGGTATTACTTTTAAAGTTAATGGACAACGATTAAAACCATTCTTGGAACTTCCCATTGACACTAATGAAGAAGCTATGGTTCTTTATGAATCTATTTACTTGGATTAATTTTTGAATTTGATCTAACTGAAGATGTTAAACTTAGTGCTTATTGGGAGGCAACCTAGATTTTTATATTTAATATTTTTTTTTTATTTTTAGTTTACCTTTCTTTCAAGATTAAGTTAGGGGGAGAACTACAAACTCATGTTAGAAGAATAATAAATAAAATCCAGATCGAGCCAAGAATATATTAAATCAGGTGAACTATTTTCTTGTTATCTTCTTATCATTTATCACACTCTATTATTCTTTCCTCCATTAAGGATAATGAAAATTAAGTTAGGGGAGGAAGGATAAATAATTTTTTTTTAAGTCCTTAAATATGATAATAATTAGTCTTATGTACCTAATTTCATATTGATTTGAAATTTTTTAGGCATTTTAATCAGTGGTTGATTAATGATCTAAAGATTTTTTAAAATACTAAAAGCCAAATTATTAAAGAAATCCAATAAATGGTCAGGTCTAGAACAAAATAAATTTTTGAGTAATTCTAAAACTTTCTTCCAACCTATATTCAATAAAGAGTCTGCTTTATATTGGTATAAGTAAAAAAAAAGTTTTAAAAAATAATATTTAAAAAAAGAGAGAGAAATAAAAAGCAAGTTCTAAATATTAGTCTTCCATTGAGTAATCGGTCCTATTACCTAAGTAAGCAATATTATTTATGTCAAAAAATGGACAATATGGAGAAGCTTATTATATAGTTAGTTTTAACCTATAGTCTATTTGACTTGAGTCAATAAGCCAGAGGGATGTTCTATACCTAATGCCCTAAAGCCAACTGGATTGGAAGTCATTAGTCCAAAGCTCGCTATAAGAATCAGATAGGAAGCTTAAAAGGTTACAACATTGCACTGGCTATAAAAAAATAAAAGAGAGAGAGAAAAAAATAAAAAGTAAGTTCTAAACATTGATCTTCCACCAAGTAATCGAGTCTCGTTGCCTAAGTAATGTTATTCACATCAAAAAATGGGCAATGTGAAGAAACTTGTTGTAAAGTTGGTTTTAACTTGTAGCCTATTTGACTCGAGTCAATAAGTTCGAGGGGTGTTCTACACCTAATGCTCTAAAGCCAACTGATTTGGGAGTCATTGGTCCAAAGTTCGTTATAAGGATTAGATAGAAAGCTTAAGAGATTAAAACATTGCACTGGCTGAAAAAAAAAACTCTAGTCCATACTAAAGATAGAGGATTTAAAGAATAAAGATGAAAAATTGATCACATAAAAGTTTTAAAATTTTATATTCTTCACTTAACTAATATTTGAGATATAATTAATAATTTAATGATGTATTTTTTAAATCTCTAACCAGGTATCAACTAATTTTAGAATGACCTGAAGAAACTTTCACATCTTATTGAGTTGGTATATACTTATAATTTTTCTTTTTTTACTCGAGGATGAGTAAAACTCAAGTTGGAGGATGAGATAATTATCTCAAATTACTAAATAATAGTATTAAATCATATATTAATTAATATTTATTTAAAAAATTAATATTTTTTTAATAATTTATAAGAAAGAAGTCTACCAATGCAAAGAACTTGATTTATGGGTTCTAACGAAATAAATTTCATTCAAATCGGAGCTAAAATGAAAACAATTATGAAGCCTAAAAGTTTAAAATAAAAGAAAAAAATAGGCTGATGCATGATGGACTGACCGACCGATCCATGGAATAGGTGCGGACCACCCAGCTCAGCAAGCGCAGTGAATCAGCATGCAACATGCAGCAAACCTGGACCGCTAAGAGATTCACAAAATTTTTATCATAGCATACAAGGGCATTTAGGTCATTTTATCCTATGTGCCGATTTCTAATTAGCTGTGGTCTTCGTCCTGCTCGATCCATGGTGGTCTATGGCTACAGTATTGCGCAATCGGATGGTGGATATTGATGCAGGTGGAGATCTAATAATAGATATTCATTTCGACTTGATTAAGGATTCCAGAGGTGATTTGGCGCGATCCAATAGTGAAAATTCATCCAGGCGGTGATCCAATAGTTGTAAATTAATCCAGATGGTTAATCAGGGATTTAGCGACTAATCTTGATGATTTTTGAGTTGATTTTGGCCGTTTGATTAAGATCCACTAGCCAGAATTAACTAGGGTGTTAGAAATCGATCGAGACTCGGATTTTGACTTCGAAAATAGCTCTAAAAATCCTATTTCCTCATCTATTTAAGCACTCTTACTCCCATAGCCTGAGAACAAGTCTTCTAAACAAAAAAAAATAGAGAAAACTAGAGTTTTTTCTCTCCTTTTCTCTCTTCTCCTCCTTTCTTCTTCCAACCTTCAATCAAAGAAGTTTTGAAGATGCCGGGAGCGAGCAAATCATCAACCATGCACGACTAAGGAGCTAGATTCTAGGAGAATAGATGAAATCTTCTCACATGGATTGTAATTTTTTTTCTTAATCTTTTATAATTACTTTTTATGTAAATATATTTTCTTGCTCAATTTTTAATAAAATTTATCTTTTTACGCATGAGAACCTGATTATTTGACATGCTTATTAATTGATTAAAGATCTAAATAAATTTATTCATTAGGATGGATTATGATCGACAGATACAGTCCATACTTAATTTAATAATTTATCATAAAAAATAATCATTAAAAATTATGTTATTAATTTTTAAGATTTAAAGTATTGAATAGTTTATGATTTTATAGAGATGGATCATTATCAAGAGATATATTTCATACTCTAAGAAAATAAATTATAATAATTACTAAATTTTTAAAAATAATAAAATTTTGCATTAAAAAGAATTACCACAACCATGTAGAAGATGGATTCAAAAGTCTAGAATAATTCTCATTAATTCAAAAATCCTAATTAATTAAGTATTTGATTTTTTTATTTTTTTTAATTTATTAAACTATCAATTTGCTCTCTTTAATTTACTTATTTAAATTTCTACTTTAAAATTAAATTAAAAAAAAATTAATTAAAATTGAACATAATTTAGCTTTCAATCTTCAAGAAAATCGACATTCGACTCCTTACTATTCTAAAAATTAAAATTGGGCTTAATCTTTATTTGTTGCTTTAACAACAAGCAGTCATTAGTAGCAAAATAATTTTACTACTATATCTGTTTAGAACATAATGCCTTGCACGGGCAGCTGAACACCATAATTTGATCACCATTAGGGAGGTCCTCTTGTCATGATATAGCCATACAAGTCATCTGGCCTTTACGGATTGTCCACACAAGGCCTTGGTCCTGATCGACTCCTCCTAAGTACTAGCTCGATGCCGAAAGCTTCGATGGCTAATTTTGATTGAATAGCTTTGATCTTCTTCCACGGGCTCTTTGGATGCTCTGGATTACCAGTAGAAGTAGGAGAGAGGTAAAGGAGGATCTCTTGAAATTTTTATGGGCTTATGACACTCGTAGCTTGATAAGTGGTAAAAATATACTAATAAAAGTATTAAATTATAAAATAAATTAATCTATTTTATTAGAAATTGATACTTTTATTAATCTTATGCAGGAAAGAAGGCCACCAATGTGAAGATCTTATTTTTCTGGTTCTGATGAAAAAAATTTCAGGCAAAACGTACTTCAAACGAGATCAAAATTAAATTTAAAAAAAAAAAAAAAAAAAAAAAATCGATGCAATGCTGACGTCAGGATGACGTCAGCATTTTTCGTGGCGCACGGTGGACCATCTGAAGGGCAATTAGGGAATTTCACAGCAAGAGGCGTGCTCTGATTGGTTGAAGAACGCGGTGGTCTATGCAACATCGGGCTCGCGCACGGTCCATGGAGGGCAATTTGGGAATTCTGGCTAATCCAATGGACAGTTTTCACTGAAGCTTGATCGGACGATCGAAAAGAAGGCGCTGATGGATGGCATCCGTAGCTCCCGATCGAGATCCAATGGATGAGATTCATCCCAACGTTAAATAATAGATCAGAAGGCTTCTTTCAACGCGATCGGATGACCCAGATTCGATCCAACAGTTGATCCAACGGCTAGCATTAAATATGACTTGATATGGATTATTTTAAGGAGTTTTTAAGTGATTTTTGGACCGTTTGATCAACATCTGAAGGCCAGAATTATCCAGATCTTAATTTGAGTTATTTTGGGAGTCTAAAACCTAATTTTTGATGGATTTTGGGAGAAATCAAACTCTTATTCTATAAAAAATCAGTGTTGTCATGAAAAAAAAATCAGAGAGAGGAATTAGAGAGACGGAAAGAGAGAAATAGAGAGAGAGGGAGAAAGAGAGAGAGAGAAAGAGAGAGAAGAGAGATAGAAAAAGAAGAGTGGTTTGTGAGAGAATTAAAAAAGGTTTTTGATTTTTTTTCAACGATCAAGACATCGATTAAGGAGCCTCTTCTTCTTCGCTAAGTTCTCCACATCAAGAGCAGCAGACAATCAATTTCAGTAATCAAACAGTCTAATTTTTCTATGCTTTTTATTTTATTTGCTGTTTTTGAATTTATTATCATGAACTAAATTTTATTTTACTAAGGCTAAGGTGTAGCCACTCTTTTGATGCAATATTCAGTATGATTCATTTTTAAATTTTATTCATGAGGAGTATATAAATCTGATCTTAATGCTTTTAGATTACTGGCCATCTTCTAATTGATCTGATGAACATAGATGTTATGGACCAAGTACATCTATGTTAATGCTTCTTGATTATATACCTTGTATTATGAATCAAATTAGAATTCATATGCATGCAGGAATTTTAGTGCGCTTTGGACGCAGCATATTTTAATTAGAGGGTTTCACAAAACCTAATGCATTAATATTTATTTAAATTACACCTAGACCAAAGGATAATTAATAAATATTAATAGTTTTGCTATGCCTGGACCAAAGGGTAGTGAATAAATTAGGAGACTCCACCGTCACATAAAATAAAATTAATCTAAAAACCTGAATATTGTATTGACTGAGTTGGTGAATCGATTGCCTTAGTAATCCATTGCTCTTAAATTTAAAATCCTAATAATTTACACTCTCTCTATTTAATTAAAAACTTTTAATTATTTTTTTATTTTCTTTATTTTCTTTAATTTTTTATTCTCATAAATCGATCTTCTAAATAAAGCATAGGAAAGAGCTTTTCAGTACTTGTTTTTCAATCCTCTAGGGACGATACTCTACTCATTCACTTTATTACTTGATCGACTGGTGCACTTGCCATAGCTATAAATTAGTACACATCAAGTTTTTGGCATCGTTGCCGGGGATTGTGTCTAAAACAATATTGAAATTTTGATCCTAGCTTTACTTTAGAAATTTATTTTTAATTTTTATTATTTAAAAAAAAAAATTATGCATGACACGTACTGGACATAGTAACTTACTACCTTTAGATCCAGAAATTGAAAGAACCATTAGAAGACTACAACAAGAGAGAAACATGGCAGCTGAAGATCCTAACGACATCAATCTAGGAGTGGATATGGCGACTGAAGGACAGCATGAAGCTATTCGACCAGTACATCATCCATTAAATGATTATATCACACCATCTGTAGCCGATGCAGCTTCGAGCATCAGGAGACCGTCTGTACGAGCAAACAACTTCGAAATAAAATCGGCGATGATCCAGATGATTCAATCAACTGTCTAATTTAGTGGACACGTGCATGATGATCCGAATGCCCATATTTCTAATTTTCTTGAACTTTGTGATACTTTTAAAATTAATGGGGTGTCGGATGATGCTATTAGATTAAGGTTATTTCCTTTCTCTTTACGGGATAAAGCTAAAAATTGGCTTCATTCTCTTCCTGCAGGTTCTATCACAACTTGGGATGTCCTAGACCAAAAATTCTTAGCTAAGTACTTTCCACCTTTCAAAACTGCTAAGATGCGCAACGATATCACTTCTTTTATGCAGATAGACATAGAGACACTATATGAGGCTTGGGAGCATTTTAAGAAACTGCTGAGGAGATGTCCACATCATCAACTACCCATATGGCTTCAGGTACAAACTTTCTATAATGGTTTATCTCCTACTAATCGATCTATGATTGATGTAGCAGTAGGAGGAACCATTAATCAAAAAATGGAGGAAGAAGCCTTCGATCTAATCGATGAGATGGCATCAAATAGCTATTAATTATAGACAGAGCGCATGATGCCAAAAAGACTAGCAGCTGTGCAGGAAGTAGATTGCGTGCTAACTTTATTAGCTGAAATTGCAGCCCTTAGAGCCGAAGTCAATAACTTAAAGGGAACAGCTATGCATGTTTAGAGCATTACTTATGACCTGTGTGGAGCAGGACATGATACGAGCAATTGCCAGACAGGTAATCTTTTTGCTAAAATAACTGATACAGCTAATTATATTGATAATTTTTTCAGGCCGCAACAAAATAATTTCTACTCCAACACATACAATCAAGGGTGGAGGCAGCACCCAAATTTCTTATAGATCAATCAAAATGCAGCACAACAGCCACCCCCGGGATTCCAAGTACCTAAAAAGAAGTCTAACATAGAAGAGCTGATGGTCAAATTTATGCAAAACCAAGAAGCAACTATAAAAAATTTGGAAGCCAAACTTAGGCAGGACCAAACAGTAGCAATTCGAAACTTAGAGATGCAAATAGGTCAAATGGCTATGATAATCTCTGAGAGACCTCAAAGATCCTTGCCAAGCAACACAGACACCAATCCAAGGGAGCAAGTCAATGCTATCACCCTAAGAAGTGGTACAAAGCTGGAGGAGCTACATCAAAAGAAAGAGACTGAAGAGCCAACTACAAATAAGGAACCATCAACTCAAATTCGTCAGTCACCAAAACAACCAGCAGATAGATGGTCTCCAGGTATACGGTTTGCTGATCCAAATGTGAAGCCCTACGTGCTGCCACTATCATTCTCAGAGAGACAAATACAGCATCCAGATAAGGAATTTTCTAACTTTTTTAAAATTTTAAAGAATTTACATATTAATATTTCTTTTGTAGATGCTATTACTCAAATGCCCAGGTATGCCAAGTTTCTCAAAGAAATCTTAACAAATAAGAAAAAGCTGAAGAAGCATGAGAGAATAAATTTGAATGAAGAATGCTCAGCAATACTTTAAAATAAATTATCGCAAAAGTTAAAAGATCCAGGGAGTTTTACTATCCCTTGCATTATTGGTGATTGTAGTTTTGATAAAGTTTTATGTGATTTAGGAGCAAGTATTAATCTCATGCCTTTTTCTATTTTCAGGAAGCTAGGTTTAGGAGAACCAAAGCCTACCACTATTACTCTTCAATTAGCCGACGGATCCATCAAATATCTAAGAGGTATAGTGGAGGATGTCTTGGTAAAGGTAAATAAGTTTATTTTTCCTATTGATTTTATTGTTCTTGATATGGAAGAAGATTATGATGTACCCCTTATTTTAGGGAGACCCTTTTTAGCTACTGGAGGAGCTTTAATAGACGTTCAACAAGGAAAATTAATTCATAGGGTCCAAGATGAATAAGTTACTTTTAATGTTTTCAAAGATACTAAACAAACTGATGATAATTAAACTTATTTTCTAATTGATATTATTGAGAATCCATTATATGAGAATTCTGTAGAAAACAGGTTTGAGACTACAAAAGCGAGCAATGTCAAATTAAAAGAAGACTCGATCAAACATGAAAGTATTCCAATTGAAGTGGCACCAGATTGATCCACTTTAGAACTAAAAGAAAGTCAAGCTGAAGACTATAAATCAGAACTACTAGATAGGTTATTTTTTTTCTTTTTAATTTTGATCATTTTTCTTTTCTTTTATTTTTCAGTAATTTGTTGTTGCTCTTTTATTGCTCTGGTGTGTATTTTCAATTTTGCAGAAAAATCAATGAGAACTCAAGCAAAATTTCAAAGCTCCAAAGAACCAGACTGAACAAAATTAGGTGTATTCCTTCCTGTCCTTTATTACATCCTTTATTTTTCTTTCTCTTTTAAGACAATGTAGAATAATTATATATATATAAAAAAAAAATCTATGTGTCAAGAAGAAAATCTTGAGCAAGATAAATAGGATAAGTGACAAAAGATAGAATTATTTGCTAATAAATAAAAGAAGTAGATTAGTTGGTCAACTTTTAGCAGCCTACTTAGGTCATTAAAAGATTATTAGCACTTTTTATTGCACATGCACACTAACAAGGCAAAGTAGGTATTGATTATAAGGCCAACTGAGAATTCAATTATCACTGAAAATTGATAATTAATATATATTCTAATAAAAGAAATTTAAATTTAAGGAAAGAGCTACCTGCCTATAAATAAAGTGCAAAAGACAAAGTATATGTGGATTGTCCAAAGCCTAGTAACTGGGTCTCTGCACCTAGGTCAAGTATGAAAATTCACGTAAAATGGTGAAGAAAAGGTCAGGATGCTTAGTACAGTAAAAGAAAAAAAAAGAAAAGAAAAGAAAAGAAAAGAAAAGGCAGTGTGAAAGCTACCTTAATTCATGAGTATAAAATTGAGAATGTATAGAAAATTGACCAAAATAGGTGATAAGAGAGGATACTTTTGTTCTTTTAATTTAATACTGAAATGCTAAAGTTAGTCATCACGAACACAAGTACTATAGATCTTTGATATACTCTAAGAAAATTTTTAATTGTATTGACTGAAAAATTTGCTTCTAAAGCTCAATGCTTAGTTAGCAGTATTTTCTAAACTTTTTGACCTTTAATCCTGGATTTTATCTTTATGATGGATAATCTTATTAAAATATGGTATTAAATAAAACATTGCTAAGGGACTAGTAATGACTAAGTTGGGGGGTGTGATAAGTGATAAAAATATACTAATAAAAATATTAAATTATAAAATAAATTAAACTATTTTATTAGAAATTAATACTTTTATTAATCTTATGTAGGAAAGAAGGCCACCAATGTGAAGATCTTATTTTTCTGGTTCTGATGAAAAAAATTTCAGGCAAAACGGACTTCAAACGAGACCAAAATTGAATTTCAAAAAAAAAAAAAAATTGTTGACGCAAGGCTGACATCAGGATTTTTCGTGGTGCACGGTGGACCATCTGAAGGGCAATTAGGAAATTTCACAGCAAGAGGCGCGCTCTGATTGGTTGAAGAACACGGCGGTCTACGCAACATGGGGCTCGCGCACGGTCCACGGAGGGCAATTTGAGAATTCTGGCTGATCCAACGGGCGGTTTTCACTGAAGCTTGATCGGATGGCCGAAAAGAAGGCACTGATGGATGGCATCCATAGCTCCTGATGGAGATCCAACGGATGAGATTCATCCCGACATTAAACAATAGATCAGAAGGCTTCTTTCAATGCGATTGGACGGCCCAGATTCGATCCAATGGTTGATCCAATGGCTAGCATTAAATCCGACTTGATCTGGGTTATTTTAAGGAGTTTTTGAGTGATTTTTGGACCGTTTGATCAACATCTGACGGCCAGAATTATCTAGATCCTAATTTGAGTTATTTTGGGAGTCTAAAACCTAATTTTTGATGGATTTTGGAAGAAATCAAACTCTTATTCTATAAAAAACTAGTGTTGTCATGAAAAAAAAATCAGAGAGAGGAATCAGAGAGACGAAAAGAGATAAATAGAGAGAGAGAAATAGAGAGATAGAGGGAGAAAGAGAGAGAGAGAAAGAGAGAGAAGAGAGATAGAAAAAGAAGAGTGGTTTGTGAGAGAATTAAAAAAGGTTTTTGATTTTTTTTCGACGATCAAGACATCGATCAAGGAGCCTCTTCTTCTTCGCTAAGTTCTCCACATCAAGAGCAGCAGACAATTAATTTTTGCAATCAAACAGTCTAATTTCTCTATGCTTTTTATTTATTTATTATTTTTAAATTTATTATCATGAACTAAATTTTATTTTACTAAGGCTAAGGTGTAGCCACTCTTTTGATGCAATATTCAGTATGATTCATTTTTAAATTTTATTCATGAGGAGTATATAAATCTGATCTTAATGCTTTTAGATTACTGGCCATCTTCTAATTGATCTGATGAACATAAATGTTACGGACCAAGTACATCTATGTTAATGCTTCTTGATTATATACCTTGTATTATAAATCAAATTAGAATTCATATGCATGCGGGAATTTTAGTGCGCTTTGGACGCAGCATATTTTAATTAGAGGGTTTCACAAAACCTAATGCATTAATATTTATTTAAATTATACCTAGACCAAAGGATAATTAATAAATATTAATAGTTTTGCTATGCCTGGACCAAAGGGTAGTGAATAAATTAGGAGACTCCACCGTCACATGAAATAAAATTAATCTAAAAACCTGAATATTGTATTGACTGAGTTGGTGAATCGATTGCCTTAGTAATCCATTGCTCTTGAATTTAAAATCCTAATAATTTACACTCTCTCTTTTTAATTAAAAATGTTTAATTATTTTTTTATTTTTTTTATTTTTTTTAATTTCTTATTCTCATAAATCGATCTTCTAAATAAAGCATAGAAAAGAGCTTTTTAGTACTTATTTTTCAATCCTCGAGGGACGATGCTCTACTCATTCACTTTATTACTTGATCGACTGGTGCACTTGCCATAGCTATAAATTAGCACGCATCGTAGCTCACAAAAACAATCCCCGAACCTTAGGTTGAAATCCTAGGGCATGTACTCACCCAGAACCCTATGCCTTACTCTCTCAAGATTTTTCATCTTGGTTTTTCTCAATTTTTTTTTTCTCTCATGCAGAAGGAGACTCACAGAAGGCTCTCTCTTCTGAAGTATGTGCATGCCCTAAGGAAATGCAATTTAAAAATGCACCAAATCGAGTCAATGCTGTGTGGAGGGATAAGGAAAAGTTGTTGCTCATTTAAATTCAATGTCCATTTGAATTTAAATGGTAACAACACTGTTCTTATCATCTTGGGCATGAGAAAGGAGGTCATGCACCCTCTCTTGTGTGTGGAGAAGTTCACGAGAAACTTTTTCTCATACAAATTCAAATGGGTGTAGAAGATGGTGAGGTGATGCATGGGAAGACTAGTCAAACTAGTCTCAAAATTTGTTATCTAATGAAACCCAGTCTAAACTAATTATGCTAGGCCTAATTAGACCAGATTAAATCCAACTTATTCAGGCTTAATTAAATTCTAATCAAATCAAAAATTGATTAAGCCCAACCTTTAATCAAATCAGAGAACAAACCTCCTTGGCAATTAGGTCATCTCATAACTTAATTAGGTCAAATCCAATTGAATCCAATTCAATTGAACTTCATCAAAAAATCATTACTTTATCAAATTAAGTAATTAATAATCAAATTACTAATTAAACCTCTCATAAATATAGAGTCCAAATTTAGTAGATATCTAGATAATAAAGTTTCATTGATATGAAACTCTTGATCGAAGAGTCCAAAATCAGTGGGACTCTTGACCCTAGTATCCTAAATAAGTGGAATTCCTAATCATAGAGTCCCAGACTAGTAGGACTCTCAATCACAGAGTCTTAGACAAGTAGGACTTAGAGTTCTAATGCAGCAGAATTCTTGGTCGTAGAGTCTCAGTCCAATGGGACTCTTGACCCTAGAGTCTCAGTCCAGTAGGACTCTTCATCAGCCATCAGATCAAGTAGAAACCTCTAATATGTGTGATCCCACAAGTTTGAATCTAAGTCAGTAGCATAAGAATCAATTTTTATGCCATCGAAGTGATCATCTAGCAATGGTATTTGATGACCAAATAGGTCGAATAGTTGCAATCGCAATATGCAGAACTTACACGAATATGGTTATCGTATAATTCATCCCCTTGACCTATGTATTTAGAATAACTCAGAGTTAAATTGCTAATCCTGAAAAGTACATCCATATCATATCTCAATGTAATCAATCTTATGACTCCTCACTAGGACCATCCTAGTCAAGGCTTTGCTAAATTGAAACATAATTGAGCACAACTCCTAAATCAGAGTGGTCAATCCTATTTTGATTCACACACCAACTCCTTAAGTACTTGACTGTACCCAAAAATCTTTCATCATTGAATTAAAAATTCAGATAGTCCAACACCGAAGCACAGCGAGTTGCTTAAAAGTATCGTGGTGGTCTCAGGTCGGAGGGACACTTATACTCATATTTCATCGGAGCAAATCTTGATAGTAGAAAAGCTCTGGAGTTGGTCATATTCAGTGTAGATGTACCCCTACATCTCACTTGCATGCCATACTAATGTCTCCATACTCCTTGGTTAAGAGGAAGGGATATGCCATTAACTCATCAAAGATCAAATCAATGCAAGTAGCACCCAATTAAAAATTACTGATCTAGACTACTAAACTTATCTTAGACACCAACTGGTTCATTAGTTTTAATTTGATCAACATAGTAATTTCGGGTTCGATCGCATAGCCATGAATTAAATCCATTTGGTTCTCGTTAAAGATATGGACTTGACCAACTACAACTATTGTAATCGAGTCTAAAGGATCCTTGACCTAATCTAAATCAACATTTAATTAAATTTGATCAAATACTCTAATTTAGTCCATTTTTTAACTAACCTTAGGTTTAATCCAATTAATAGACCTAATTCATCTAACCCAATAATCCAAATTTTATGCTTTTGTCTTAAGATCTTTAATTCACAATTGTAGATCATAATTGATAATTCTTAATTCTTAATTAAGTTTTGCACTGATGAATTAGGGTTTGGCATTTTAAAAATAGTTTTTAAATTTTGAAAGATTTTTTTACAACCTAGCACTGTTCACTAAATGGGTCGACTCATTTCAAAAATGGATCGACTCATTTCATAAACATGTACTAGTTATAGATTTTAATCTAAATCTATGTACAATACATAAAAAGAATCATGAATCATTTTAGATCCTATCTAAACACACATTCATGATTAAAATTCATATTCAAACCAATTTTAAGCTCTTTTCACTGCTTCATCATCATAGGATATAATCACAGTAGCACTCCTACCGCCATAGGAGAACCCCATCGAATGGAAGGAGAAGGCCTTTAAACTATTATTTTCTCCTACGATCGGATGGCCATGGCAACCAACCCAATTGAATTACTTGCTACTTAAAAGAATTACATATCATATATGTTAATTTTTAGATTATTAAAGCATATAAATCACATTTAATAGCCTATAGCTCTAAAACCATTGATAGAAAACATGCAGGATTTCTAGCTCTACTTTCAAAATTTTTTCAAAAATTTAATATAGCAAAATTAAAAATTAATCTAATTAATTTTCTAAGAGCTATTGATCATATAAAAAATCCTACATATTAAGGATCTAAATGTGATATATATGTAATTAAAATCTAAAAAAATAAATTGCTAGCAGTAAAACAATTTTACTACTCTACGTATTCCATAATATGATACCTTTTGCGGGTAGCCGAACACCATAATTTGATAACCACCAAGGAGGTTCTCTCATCATGATGTAGCCACATAAGTTGTCTAGCCTCCACGGATCATCCACATGAGGCCCTGGTCCTGATCGATTCCTTTCGAGTGCTAGCTTAACGTCAGAAGCTTCGACAGCTGATTTTGATCGAATAGCTTCGATCTCCTTCGATAGGCTCTTTGGATGCTCCAGATCACTAGCAGAAATAGAAGAGAGGTAGAGGGGGCTCTCCTAAAATTTTCATAGGCTTACAACACTCATAGCTCATGAAAACAATCCCCAAACCCTAGGTCGAAATCCTAGGGCATGTACTCACCTAGAACCCTGCACCTTACTCTCTCAGATTTTTTTCCTCTTGGTTTGTTTTTGAATTTTTTTTTCTCTCACACAAAAGGGGACTCAAAAAAGGCTTTCTATCTTCTAAAGTGTGTGCACGCCCCAAGGAAATGCAATTTAAAAATGCACTAAACTAAGTCAATGTCGTGTGGAGGGATAAGGATAAGTTGTTGCTCATTTAAATTCAAAGTCCATTTGAATTTAAATGGTAACAACTCAGTTCTTATCCTCTTGGGCATGAGAAAGGAAGGCGTGCACCCTCTCTTATGCATGGATAAGTTAAAGAGAAACCTTTTCTCTTAAAAAATCAAATGGGTGCGAAAGATGGTGAGGTGGTGCATGGAAAGACTAGTCAAACTAGTCTCAAAATTTGTTATCTAATTAAACCCAGTTCAAACCAATTATGTTAGGCCTAATTAGACCAGATTAAATCCAACTCATTTAGGCTTAATTAAGTTTAATTAAATCTTAATCAAATTAAAAATTGATTAAGCCCAACCTCTGATCAAATCAGGAAACAAACCTCCTCGATGATTAGGTCATCTCATAACCTAATCAAATCAAACCAATTGAATCCAAATGATCCAAAAATCATTACTCCATCAAATTAAGTTAATTAGTACTCAAATTACTAATTAAACCTCTCATAAATATAGAGTCCAAATCTAGTGGATATCTAGACAATAGAGTTTCATCAATATGAAATTCTTAATTGAAGATTTTCAGACCAGTAGGACTCTTGACCCCAATATCACAAATGAGTGGAACTCCTGATCATAGAATTTCAGACTAGTAGGACTCTCAATCATAGAGTCCCAGACAAACAGAACTCAAAGTTCTAATGCATCAAGACTCTTAGTTGCTAAGTTTCAGTTTAGTGGGACTCTTGACCATAGAGTCCCAATCTAGTGGAACTCTTGACCATAGAGTTCCAATCTAGTGGAACTCTTCATCAGCCATTAGATCAGATAGTAACCTCTAATGTATGTGACTCTACAGGTTTGAAACTAAGATGGTAACACAAGAACCGATTCTTGCACCAATCTAAGTGACCATCTAGCAATGATATCCAATGATCGGATAGGTCGAATAGTCATAATTACAACATTCAAAACCTATGCGAATATGGTTACTACATAATTCATCCCTTTGATCTTTATGTTTCGGATGACTCAAAGTTAAGCTGCTTATTCAACCCATGAAAAAATTATTTTAAAATTACCACCTAAAATCCTCTCAATTATAACTTGCTCCTAGAAATTTTTACAAACTGAGATATCTTGGATTTAGATCGAGAGCTCTCAACACAACCAAGTTCTCATGGTTTTGAATCGAGACGTCTTGCTCTCAGAAAATAGAAACTAGTTGCTGTCGCTTGAAACTCAAGTCGTCTTGAGTTCAGGCTGAGACATCTCGAATCCCTAAGTTTTAGAAATTTTTTTTTTGATACTCTCTTCACAGCTTTACTCAATACTGCTCTTATTTACATTTATTTTTTTATGTTAATACTTCATTAACTTTAAAACATAAATGTAAATAAGAGAATCCCCCCTATTTGGAATCAATAAAAATATCAAAAAAATCAAAATACTTAAGAATAGGATACCAAAACTTGGGTTCTAGCTCAAATTTTTTAAAATTTAAAACTTCTAAAACTTTCTTACTTCAGAATAAATAGATTAAAGAGTCTTAAAATTCATTAAAATTCACTTTGGGACTCATCAATATCTAAGGATTAATTACCATTAATTTTTATTTCAAGAAAATTCATATTTCATAGAGCTTCTTGATAAGTACAATAAATTCATCAATAAAAATAATAATTTATTAATTAATTTATACTTATTTTTAAGAATTAAATACTTATATTCATTATTTTAAAAAAATATTTAATCAATAGAAAGAGCTCATTTTTTTTATCGCAACGAAATAAGTTTGGAGAAAATCAGAGTTCAAACGAACTAGATATGAATTTTCAAAAAAAAATAAATAAAAAAAATTAATTCAGCTCAGTCAGCTCGCCTAGCCAAGCTGACGCGCCCAGCCAAGCCATCATGTTCGGCTCAGCCAACCTGCCATCCAAGGCAGCTCAGCCACTAGAGCTGATCCATCGGTCCACGAAACTAGGCATACACCACTAGCTCAGCAGAAGGCAGTGAATTATAGGCTACCATGTGGTGGACCAAGATCCTTAAAGGATTTACAAAAAATTCATCATGACATACAGAGGCAAAATGGTAATTTCATAGGGTAAGGTGTGCAGTGATTGGGTGTGATCTATGGTATACTTGGTCCAGGCGGTTCACAGCTATAGTAATGATGCGATCATGGGGTCCAAGTTGATTTCGATCAAGATCGGATGGTGGGGACGTTTTCCTATTCTGATTCAGTTTTTTAGCTCTCCATTGCTTCGATCCAATGGCTCCGAATGCTCCAGGCGATGATCCAATGGTTAGATTTCTTTCAAAACTAGATCCAACGGCTATCATCTTTTCTCATTTTGATTCTAATTCCCTCAGCTTCCTAGCATGCGATCGAACGATTATGCACATTCTAAATGATGATCTGATGGCCAGTATTCATCCTGATGGTGATCAAGACATTCAGAGCTCCATCCAATGGCCGAAATCTCATCATCAAGCAAGAATGAATGGCCAAAATTAATTCCAACTTGATTTGGGCTATTACACATCCATTTTTGGCAATTTTTGGACCATTTGATCAGAATTTGATGGTCAAAATTTAGGGAACTCAGTAGAATTCATCCAGAAGTTATTTTAATCCAATTTTTCATGGGATTTCTTCATATTTTTTGATCAAAACTCCTTCTTAGTCCCATATTGCCTAGAAACAAAGGATCCAACCCTCCAACACCTATTTAAGGACCCCCAGGCTATCAAATCAAAGCATCTTCGATCATGAAAAGGTGATGGTATAGGATGAGAGTCATGCTTGGGTTAGAGACTGCTTAAAGATAATGGGTGCTACAAAGAAGAGCTATCTCCTATACCATCTTCACGTCGATGCCAATCCGAGATCAAGATCATATCTTTTTTAGTTTTTCTTTCTTTTCTTCTCTTTTTAAATTTCATGTATTTAAATTTTAAATTAAATTCTAATTAAATTTAATTTCATGCAAATTTTATTTTTTGCTCTTTAAATTCTAGTCTTTTATTTTTATTATTTTATTTTTCTACTCTTTAAATTCATATACTTTAATTTTATAGCACTTTATTTTTATTACAAGTAGATGCTAAGAATTAACTAATAGATCTTAGTACCAAGTTTAATTTTTCATATTATTTAATTTTTAATTTTTATTTATAATTTTATTTTTTGACTTTAATTTTTTTTAAATCTTTTTTTATAAAAATTAAAAATTTTAAAACTAAAATATTACTTTCTATGTGGATTCGATTCGACTCACTACTTTCTACCTATTTTTAATTGATTTAAGAAGTTAGAATTAAACTGATAAATATGGTGTCTTAACGACAACATCGTACTCTTACTAAGTTTTTAGCATCATTGCTGGAGATGGCATGAGTATTTTTTTTTAATTTTCTTATAAATTAAGAATAATTCCTCCAAATGCATTAAGTTTTTGGCACCGTTGTTGGAAAAGGCATGGATATTAAAATTTTTGATCTCTTTAATTTTTTTATAAAATAAATTATAAATAAATTTTTAATTTTTTTTACTAACTTTTTTTTATTTATTTTATAGATAAAAAAAGAAAAAAAATAAAAAGATTAGGGTAAGGAGGAAGCTTCCAGTCTTATTTGGTGAGATCGATCCTAAATTCTAATTTTTTTATTATTTATTTTATTTTTAAATTAATTTAAAAAAATCCACTTAAATCTAATTAAAAACTTCATGTTAAGAGTAGAAATCTTAACTACTTGGAGCATCCATCATATTAGATTTAGTTTTATTTTTTATTTTCTTTTTGGTGATTGCTGGAGATAAGATAAGCTCTTCAAGTTTAATTAAGTTTCATACATCTAATTTAGTTGCATAGAATTCCTTGTCTGAAAGTGATTGTGCATATGCATTTTTTAAAATCAATTTAAGAGCAATAACCCATTAAACAAGATAAGATGGAAATTTGATCATCCTTTTTTGGCCCATAAACAACCAACCACATCATCTTACATTGACCTAAGTCTTTAAATTAAAATTAATTAAACATCAACCCTAGGAACTCGACCTTATTAGGATAAGAAACTCTAAAAGTTGGATCAGATTAGGGTTAGTCAGTTTGACCGGTGTCTAAGATAAGTGGCTCAGGGACGATTGGGCCTAAAGGAAGGTTGTTTATAATTAGTTCCATTAGCCTACCTGACCAAGCATAATTGATGTTTAAGACAAGCAACGGGGAGACTCCTACTGATCTTATACTTACCTGACTAGTTGATTGGCTAATCTTACACTTGGAGGACTTGAAGATGATCTTGGCAATTAAGAGCTGTCTAGATCTAAGACAATCCTTAGATATGATTATTTACCTAACTTGATTGCTAACCAACATTAAATCTAATTAAAACTAATTTTTCTTTCTCTTCTTAGTTCTAGGACTTCTTAGGATCTCTTCTTTAGAACTCTTCTTTCTTTCTTTTTTCTTTCCTCCAAAAATAAAATAAAATAAAATAAAAATAAAAATAATAAATTAAATTAAATTAAAAATAATAAAAAAATAAATAAAAAAATTAAAAAAATTAAAAAAAATAAAATAATAAAATAATAAAAAATATAAAAAAAAATTTGAAAAAAATTTTGGACCACACGTTAAGATTGCACTAGTGCATGCATGATAGGAGATCGCTTTACTTGATCTAGTTGAATCTAATCATGAAATTAAATGGTTGAACCATATTAAACTTAATAACCAAATAGCTGAAAATTTTAGAGAACTACCTAGATAGATTTAAAAAAAAATTAATTTCTTCTATTTATAGTCCATTGACTTGTATCCAGTTACTTGATATCTAGCTACATACTATGAGATCAAGCCGACTACAATCTAGATGCTCCCATTTTTCTATGGAAACACCAATGAAGATCCTTATAAGCATCTGGATGAATTTTTAGAATTCTGCTCTACGGTAAGGATTCAAAAATTGACTGATCATGCCCTTAGATTAATTTTATTTTTTATTAAAAGATAAAGCTAAGTATTGACTTGGCACAATAGGAAGACCAATTAAAACTTGGGCTGAATTATAAAGTGAATTTCTTAAAAAAAATTATCTCATGGATTAAACCAACACCATGAGGCGAGCTGTCACTGGATTTGCTCAGCTTTTAGGAAAATAAATTCATGAGTCATGGGAGAAACTTAAGAAACTTCTTAGAAAATATCCACATCATGATCTATCTAAGTGGCAAATAGTTCAAACTTTTTATAAGAATTTAGGAGATCAATATAGACAGTTGATAGATGCATCTTGTGAAGGTGCATTCATGAACAAGAGTAAGGATGAAGTCTATACCTCATTTGAAATCTTGAGTGAAAACTCAATTAATCATGCTTCGTTATCCTTTTACCAAAAGTGGGCAGAAATCTATGGACATCTAGAATCTAGTTCTAAAACTGATTTGAACTTGATTAATAAAGTGGACATCCTTGCCTAGAAATTAGACCAACTTTTAATCCTAGGTCAATAATCTCCTACACAATTCACAGCATCCTCTAATTATCAAGAGGTTTGTTCCATATATGCCAGCCCAGCCTATTATATGAGTGAATGTCCCATAGCTGCATAATTTTTACCTTTTATCCAAGAACAAGTTCAAGCTGCTTAAGGCTACTCTAAGCCGGTTAATGATCCTTTTTCAAACATACATAACCTAGATTGGAGGAACCACTCTAATTTTTCTTGGATACCCCAATAGACTCAAGCTCAGATCCAATATCAAAATTATATCTATAATAGTGGTCAGTCTAGTCAATCTATCCAGCCATCATATTTTAATCAGCCATTATACTCATCTCCTCAACTGATCAATCTAGCTAATGATAGAATTAATCAACTTTAACAACTGATTCTGATCCAATAACAATTGATTCTGAATCAATAGCAATCTATCACCAGGCTAGAAGCTTAAATAGGATAATTAGCTGAGTCTAACATGAGGAGAGAACTTGGTCAACTATTGAGCTAATCAATTTTTATAAACAACCCACCTAATATCTACCAACCACCTAGACTAAATTATCCATTTAATGTCCCATTTAAGAATTCCCAACTAGAGAATGCTATAGTAATTTCTGAACTTAAAAGTTATAGAATTTTTATGGATGCATACCAAGATCAGGTGAGAGAGACTAGTACTGATGCTAACCAAGATAAAAAATAGAAAAAGAGGTTAGTGCTAAAACTAACTGCATAGAAGAACCTGAGCCTAGAACCGGTACTGATGCTGGTTTTAATTTAAATGAAACTAACAAAAGAAAGAAGAGAGCGAATGATTTACTTGAGACCTATAAACCTGAAATCCTACTCTCTTTAATCCTAAAAGATGATTCTTCTTATAAAAACCAAGAGGCATGTAATGAAGTGTCAATAGAGTTATTTAAAAAAGATCATATTAATTTACCTCCATAATTAAAGCCACCTTTAGTCATCCTTTCAGTACCCATTGAATCAAATTTATCTCTTAATTCAAAAAATTAATTCATGAGTATTCTAGAAGAATAAATAGGAGAAATTTTTGAGAAACAAGAGTCTAATAATAGGGTCGCATCCTATCTTCCCATAATTCAAAATGAATATATCAATAAAGTGATAACAAACTATCTTCTTGAGATTGGCAATCCAAAATCATTGAAATTTATTAATCCAATATTCGATACGGGATAGGTAAGCTGCCTTGTATCTGGTTGAAGATGGTAAACTTAGCACTTATTCGGAGGCAATCCAATATTTAATTTTTTGCATCTAATTTATTTTTTTAATTAATTTTTTTAGGATATTTTGAATAAGTAGGAGGGAGAGTCCAAATTTTCAAAGGCACATGCTGAACCATGAAAATATATTGAGTCAGCCGTATTCTTTCCTGTTCTTTATTACATCATTTATTTTTTTTCATTAAGGACAATGTCGATTAAGTTGGAGAGGAGAATAGTAAAAATTTTTAAATTTTTAAAGTTCTCGAGAAGAAGTTAGTATTTAGCATTTAGACATCCGATTATGCTTAAGAATCGAGTTGAACTAAGCATTTTTAAAAGAAAATTGATGCATAGATTAGAAAATTTATGAGATATTGAGGGATCAAGTATTAAGAAAATCCAATAAAGAGTTAAGTCTAGAACATAAAAATTTTTCTTGGAGCATTTCTAATTTTTTCTACCAGCATCAAAGAAGAGTCTACCTTTTATGGGCTTGTGTAGGATAACTATATGTTTATTCATAAAAAAATTTACTCTTAAAATAAAATAGTTTTCAATTACTTCTCACTGAGTAACCGGATCTTTTTGCCTAAGCATGCATTAAGTTTCACGTTAAAAGATGGAAAGGATGAAGAAGCTCATTGTAAAGCTAGTCTTATCTTATAGCCTGTTTGATTCAAGCTACTTAGTCTGAATGGTATTTTATATCTAGTGCTCTAAAGCCAACTAATTTAGGAGTCATTGGCCGAAGACTCGCTACATAGATCAAATAGAAAGCTTAAGAAGTTAAGACACTCAATAGTAGTACAATGTTAAAAAAATAAAAATATAAGAAATAAAAATAAAAAATAAAAAAAAAATACATTGATTTTTCATCAAGTAATCGGATCCCATTGCCTAAGTAAGCAATGATATTCACATCAAAAAGTAGCAATATGAATAAAAAATTCAATAAATGAAGGGCAGAAGAAGCAATACACTTGTCCATATGAAAGTTTAGATAATTCATAGATAAAGATAGCGATAATTTAGAAAAAGTTTAAAAATATTTGATGTTCTTCACTTAAATTTTTATATTAATAAGTACTAATACTCCAATGACATACCATACTCATGCTCTACTGAATATCAATGGCCATTTTGAAAATTACTTAGATAAAATTCAAAACTCTAAAGCTTAAAAGATATCTAAAACTAAATTCTTTCTTTACTCAAGGATGAGCAAATGTTAAGTTAGGAGGTGTGATAAGTACAATAAATTCATCAATAAAAATAATAATTTATTAATTTATTTATATTTATTTTTAAAAATTAAATATTTTTATTTATTATTTTTAAAAATTATTTATTAATAGAAAGATTTTATTTTTTTGATCGTAATGAAATAAGTTTGAAGCAAATCGGAGTTAAAATAGATCAGATATGAATTTTCAAAGGAAAAATAAAAAAATTGAATCGACTCAGCCAGCTCATTCAGCCAAGTTGGCGTGTCCAACCAAGCCACTACATTCGGCTTAGCTAGCGTGTCCAACCAAGCCATTGCATCTAGCTCAGCTGGCATGCCATCCAAGTCAGCTCAACCATTGGAGCCGACCCATCGGTCCACGAAACCAGGCATGGATCGCCAGCTCAACAGAAGGTAGCGAATCATAGGTTGCCACGTGGTGGACCAAGACCCTTAAAGGATTTATAGAAAATTCATCATGATGTATAGGGATAAAATGGTACTTTCATAGGGCAAGGCACATGGTGATTTGGTGTAGTTTGTGGTATACTCGGTCCAGGCGGTTCATAGCTATAGTAATGGTGCGATTGTGCGGTCTGGATTGATTTCGGTTAAGATAGAATGGTGGGGACATTTTCCTATTCTGATTCAGTTTTTCAACTCTCCATTGCTTTGATCTAATGGCTTTGGATGCTCCAGGTGATGATCCAACGGTTGGATTTCTTCCAAAACTAGATCCAACGATGGTCATCTTTTCCCATTTTGATTCTAATTCCCTCAGCTTCCTAGCGCACGATCGAATGGCTGTGCACGTTCCAAACGATGATCTGACAGCCAGTATTCATCCCAATGGTGATCAAGGTATCCAGAGCTCCATCCAATGGCCGAAATCTCATCATCAAGCGTGAATGGATGGCCAAAATTAATTTAGACTTAATATGGGCTATTACACATCTATTTTTGGTGAATTTTGGACTGTTTGATTAGAATTTGACGGCTAGAATTCAAGAAACTCAACGGAATTCATCTGGAAGCAATTTTAATCCAATTTTTTATGGGATTTCTTCATATTTTTTGATCAAAACTCCTTAGTCCCATATTGCATAGAAACAAAAGATCCAGCCCTCCAACACCTATTTAAGGACCCCCAGGCCATCAAATTAAAGCATCTTCGGTCATGAAAAGGTGATGTTATAGGATGGGAGCTATGATTGGGTTAGAGGCTGCTTCAAGGCAATGGATACTACGAAGAAGAGCTATCTCCTATACCATCTTCATGCTGATGCCGATCCGAGATCGAGATCCCATCTTTTCTAGTTTTTTTTTTGCTCTTTTTAAATTTCATATATTTAAACTTTAAATTGAATTCTAATTAATGCAAATTTTATTTTCTACTTTTTAAGTTTTAATCTTTTATTTCTATTATTTTATTTTTTTGATCTTTAAATTCATGTACTTTAATTTTATTGCACTTTATTTTAATTGCAAGTAGATGCTAAGATCTAACTAGTAGATCTTAGTACTAAGTTTAATTTTCTGCATTATTTAATTTTTATATTTTATTTATAATTCTATTTTTTGACTTTGATTTTTTTAAATCCTTTTTTTTACAAAAATTAAAGATTTCAAAACTAAAACGCTGCCTTCTCTATGGATTCGATCCGACTCATTGCTTTCTATCTATTTTTAATTGATTTAAGAAGTCAGAATTAAACTGATAAATATGGTGTCCTAACGACAGCATCGTACTCTTATCACTCTCCATGCATATAGGTGCTAGCTTTTAGACTTAGAAAATTTTTAGAACTCGCAATGGTAGATAGTCACAATTTATGCTTAAATAGCTCAAATATACCATGAATAAATTGCTATGCCATATATACACGAACACAAATCCTTCATTCACTATTTTGCTGGTTCGGGATGTTACAATCTTCCCTCCTTAAAATAAATTTTGTCCCCAAAATTACAATTCCTACTTCAAGTAATTTTTGAGTTTTAATTATAACATTCAATCAACTATACTTTTGATAGAATCCCTCTTAAGAATAATTCTAACTCCTTCTCAAAGTTTTTCACCATGATGAATTTTACCTTAAGTATTCAACATAAATTAATGCTCAAAGAAACTCAATTAACGTATTCCTATTCATCAAATTTGTATAAATTTAATTCAAACATTACTAAGCCATACCTATGTTGACTCCTTTTCCACCTAACTTCAATTTTCTCTAGAAGAAGATCCTGTATCTAGAGAAAGTCCTCTTAATCTTCTTACTTGGTGACTAAGGTCTGCACACCGATCAAGATATCTTCTACTCCTATCATTTGCTCTTTCATATTCCTACCTTAGCTATTGAAGCTCTGCACTTACAATATTATATCTTGATCTTACTCGGAATAAATGCTTATATTCTTTCATATCCTCATAATTTACATCTTGTACTTTAAAATTAAAATGATACTTTAAATCATTCTGAGCATAAACTACTACTTGCTCTTTTGATGTTTTTCGCTCCATGTTTGGAGGACCCATTGATCTGAAGGTTTCATAAAGTTGCTGCCCCCTATTGATAGTTATCTCTACATATGCTCTTGCATACCTTCCTTTCCTTTCTTCCACTCCATAAATTGGATATAGAAATCCCAATGCTCTTGTAATTTCAACTAAAATAATCTTCGAAGATATCTCAATTACATTCATGATCTACAATTAACATTCCAAATTAATCATTACTATAAAATTATCCTTAACAATTGCCATATGATTCTTCATTCATCACTATTCATTACATCATACCAACACATATTTCATACATGTATGTAATGCTTAACACAACTAAGGAACATACATGCTTTATTTATTTCAAAAGCTATCAACATTATAAACATATTCATTCAACTCATGCTCATTAACCAAATATTCAGTTAATCATGAGATAGAACTACTATCAATTCTTAGCATCACAAGCAATTGTGTTTAAAAATTTAAATCCTTGTCCTCCAACTTAAGCTTGTATTTAAATAAATTTCTAACTAAAATATTTAACTCATACCTATTTTCCACATTAAAGGTAACCTACCTCACTTGTTGTCCTTCTTACTTTGACCCATCTTGTTCATTAGTATCAATCCTCACTTTGCTTACTTGCACATCAATAATTGAAATATTAGACTTTAGTGAGAACCTTTTAACTAAAGCTTTATTCGGATAATTTCAACGAACTGGTTATGGTATATATAAGCCCATCCTTACTAATCATAACCTTTTGCTCCTATCCATTAACCATAAACCATTTCTCATACGCACTGATATAAACCTTCATTCATCTCTATTTATTATCAACCTGATATCCATAACCTTGGCTCCATTCTATTGATCATGAAACCTTTTGCTTTAATTTAGGTCCATTCCTACTAATCATAAGCCTTTGCTAATCTCCATGAATCATAAACTAGGCTCTGATACCAAACATGTAACACCCCACCCCTAAATCTTGGGTGGTGGTGCAACAATCCATTCTTATTTAAAGGTTAACGAGATTTCTAAACCATAGTTAAGCTGCAATATCATTAAATTAATCATCTGCTATCAAAGAATTTGATTAATCTTTTAAAATCATCGCACAAGCTTTTCAAAATACTCAATATTTAACAACATCATCTCAAGCTTTCATTTGTCAAACTATGCTTAATACATCTAGTATTAGCAATAAAATATATTTATTTATATTCTGCTGAGAATACATAATATACATCTCAAGGCCAAAAGTAACTCCCTCACAGTCTATCATACACAACCTCAATATACTAATACGAAAGTTCCCTTATGCTGATAATACATAATATATACAATCCAAAGCCCCTCCAAAAGTTCGGCCCTCCTAAGCTACTACACATGACATGATACTCCAAAATGCTGATACCAAATTTTTTTATGCTGATGCCAAACTAAGATGCTCCAATCTATTGAAAGAAGAAAAATATAAAACAACATAATGACACTTAAAGTCCCCATAAGTGCATCCACTATCAATAGAAAACTTACTATACTTATTATGCTGCAATGCATAACATGTATCAACAAGCTTCTAAACAATTGAGCAAAATAAATATGAATCACATCAAAGTTTTGGTAAAGCATAAACCGTTGCTTACCACTGATGATATCATAGTCATATATTTTCATAGAGTTTCAAATGAGTATCTACATCACAACCACATCCTCATATGAGCAGTCCCACCGACATACTCTTATATGGATAGTCAAAATACCATGATACTCCACACACTCTCATATGAGCAGTCCTTTAGCATACTCTCATATGAGCAGTCAAATAATCACAATACTCCACACACTCTCATATGAGCAACCCTTTAGTACACTTTTACATGAGCAGTCATAAGATATCACAAATATCAATAAACTTTTATAGCATGTAAACCAGAAATAAGCTATATAAGAGATAAAACCATATAAGTGATCACTATACTGCTCATTTAAGATTACCAAAGCCATGCTATCAAAAATGTATGCATAATTGTTGCATATGCAATGTACAAAATGTAGGTGGTGTGGTGCTCCCAAGCCTTGGGAGGCCACGGGCGGAGCCAGGGTGAGGGCTCCGAGAAAGCTAGGATAGGTGTGGTCCTAGGGCTAAGACAGGAGTTGTCCTAGGGTGGAGGCAGCATGTAGCTCTCCACGGGCTTGAGGTTCGAGTATTGAGGGCCTCAAGGGGCTTGGTTGGTGCTTCGGAGACCTAGGATTCAAGGTGGAGCAAGAAACCAAAGTCGGAGAATCAAGATTGTAGAAAGAATATTTTCTGCAGGTTAGCCGGCTTAGTCCAAAATTGGATTGGTTAAGTCTCAGAGCACAGGCAAAATAGAAAGATCGAGTTTTGAAATTGCAGGCATGGCACAGAACTAGGTTGGCTCAGTTTCAGACTGAGCCGACCCAGTGAAACTTAGTCGTCTTAATGCTGAGACTGAGCCAACTCAGTGCGCAGGTAGAGTTATGCGAGGGTCTATTTTGGATTAGGGTCTGGATTAATCCTAGGGGTCTTAAGGCCTAACTTGAGAGATCTTAAGGAGGCTAATTCATGTATGGGTTGGGATTAGATCCAGGAGTTGAGAGCATATGAGACTTGGGCTTGGTGAATGCTTTCATATATTGGGTTAGCCTAAGAAAGTTTTTAAGCTAGGATTTATTAGGATTCATATGGAAACTCTAGGGTATATAAACCAGGATATTATAACTTTTACAATAGAAGTGAATACAATTGAGATTTTCTCTCTAACTCTCTTCTCTCTTCTCTTTGGTTCTAACACCAAAACTCTAGCTTCTCTCATCTTTCTTAGATCTTCTTCAGTTTGCTAGATTAACATCCAAATTCATGCAAGAGATCATATCTACGACTGTGGCTCTGAGCAGTCATAGGAACAATAATTGGTATCAGAGCAAGGTTGAGCATGAAGGAGGAAGAAGATTAGTTTTCAGTAGAGATCATCAATGAGATTCGGATCTAAAGACTTTCTCCAGTCTTCATGAGGAAGAAAGAGATCACAGGGCTACTATCCACCATCCCTAGTCAAGGTATTTCTTAGATCTATCTGTTTGTTGTTATTTGATTTGGATTGATTATGGAGAACAGCGGATTGAAGGTAGGATTAGAGAAGTTTGATGGAAAGACAAGTTTCATAATGTGGATGGTAAGGGTGGAGGATCTGCTGGTTCAGATAAGGTTGGATTTAGCCTTGGAAGATAGGTCAGAGGAGATCACAGATAAGGAGTGGGTGTCCTTGGAGAAAAGAGCATGTTCCATGATTAGGGCTTGTTTGGCAGATGAAATTTCGTATAGAGTGTTGGAGGAGAGAACACCCAAGAAATTATAGTCGAGGCTACAATAGTTGTACATGGAAAAGAACACGTGCAACAAGTTGATGCCGAAGAAGCAACTGTATAGCCTTCGGATATAGGAGGGTGAGGATATTATGGGGCATATTCAGCGCTTCGATCAGATGAGCAAGGACTTGCTCAATATAGGGGTGGATTTAGAAGAGGAGGATAAGAATTTATTGTTGCTATGTTCACTACCTGGGAGCTTTGATCCGTTGGTGACAACTTTGCTGTATGGTAAGGAGACACTGGTATACGAGGAGATCGTATCAGTGCTTAGATCCAACGAGCAGTGAAAATGAATGATGAAGAGGAAGGTCTTCTAGAAGAGTCTTGTGGTTCCAAAGAAGCACAAGAAAGGAAAGAAGGGCAAATAGAGGGATAGCAAGGGATCCAAGAGATGCTTCAAGTGCGGAGAAGCAAGATACTTTAAGTGGAAGTGTCCACTTTGAAAAAAGTGCAAGGGAGGAGAAAGCTTGGATTCCATCAGTACAGTCACTGAAAGTGAAGATTCGGATGAAATCTTAGTGGTCTCAAAGGAGCCCAGAGGATGTGGTGTATCTGAGATGGTTTTGGATAGATCTACAGAGTGTAGAGGATCCGAAGGGGTAGAGACGATGTTCGAGGTACAGCGGCAGGCCCAACAGTGCAGCATTGGATTGTTGGCCTCGAGGGACTTGGAGATAAAGTTGGCTTCTACGACTTCAGGGGGACTTCAACTTCAGGTAGAGCACCGGGTAGAGATGGCATCATGGGTGGAGAAAGCTGTGATACGGGTTCAGAGTAAAGGGGTACAGAGGGAGGACCTATGTCCCAGCACCAGTTACGGGGCTGTACAGATCCAGGTAGAGAGGATTGTGCAGGAAGATAGGCGTGGCTTTGAGGGGATAGTGTCAGATGGAGCATCAGGATATGCGGCAAGTGTTGGTAAAGAAACATTGTATGATCTTCAGGAAAGTTCAGGACAAGTGATGCAGCTACCAAGCAGAAGGATACCTACAACTCCAAAGGTGGTGCAGAGAAACAAGCCAAGGACTTCAGCGATGGAGGTGGTCATTCCGAAGGCCTCAAAGGGAGCTCAGTAGTTGAAGAAGAATGGCAGTGGCAAGGTGAGCATGAGGGGCTATCAGGACATGCAGAGACAGCAGGATCGTGTAGGAGGATGTTGCCAGATATGCCAAGGCTTGGGTGCACCAAGATGGAGATTCTAGGTGGTGTAGTGCTTCCAAGCCTTGGGAGGCCACGGGCGGAGCCAAGGTGAGGGCTTCGGGGAGGCTAGGATAGGTGTGATCCTAGGACTAGAACAGAAGTTGTCCTAGGGTGGAGGCGGCATGTAGCTCTCTACAGGCTTAAGGTTCAGGTATTGAGGGCCTCAAGGGGCTTGGTTGGTGCTTGGGAGATCTAGGATTCAAGACGGAGCAAGGAACCAAAGCTGGAGAATCAAGATTGTAGAAAGGATATTTTTTGTAGGTTAGCCGGCTCAGTCCAAAACTGGGTCGGCTAAGTCTTAGAGCACAGGCAAAATAGAAAGATCAAATTTTGGGACTACAAGCATGGCACAGAACTGGGCCGGCTTAGTTTCAAACTGAGCCGACCTAGTGAAACTTAGTCGGCTTAGTGCTGAGATTGAGCTGACTCAGTGCGCGGGTAGAGTTACACGAGGGTCTATTTTGGACTAGGGTCTGGATTGATCCTAGGGGTCTTAAGGCCTGGTTTAAGAGGTCTTAAGAGGGCTAATTCATGTATGGATTGGGATTAGATCCAGGGGATGAAAGCATGTGAGACTTGGGCTCGGTGAATGCTTTCATGTATTGGGTTAGCCTAAGGAAGTTTTTAAGCTGGGGTTTATTAGGGTTCATGTAGGAACTCTAGAGTATATAAATCAGGACATTGTAACTTTTATAATGAAGTAAATACAATTGAGCTTTTCTTCCTAACTCTCTTATCTCTTCTCTCTAGTTCTAACACCAAAACCCTAGCTTCTCTCATCTTTCTTAGATCTTCTTCAGTTTGCTGGTTTAACACTTAGGTTCACGCAAGAGATCGGATCTACGGCTGTGGCTCCGAGCAGCCATAGGAACAACATAAAAGTTGTCAAGAATATTTTTCCTTTTCTCTTTCAGATTATAAATGTATAAACTATGAAATATTGAAATATTACCTTACTTTTCAAATAAACCTTTTTATATAACAAAATATATATTAAAAACACCATACATAGATGG
Organism: Cocos nucifera; assembly: GCA_006176705.1. NCBI lineage: Eukaryota > Viridiplantae > Streptophyta > Magnoliopsida > Arecales > Arecaceae > Cocos > Cocos nucifera. Next base: position 39,187 of record QRFJ01002802.1, on the reverse strand, counting down.
ATTTTACTCACCTCAATAGGTTATTAGCTGACTGGCTAGCTCTTTCTAATTTTTTTCTTTCCATCCACTAGCTCAAAATCCTGCTGTCAGCAAAATAAGCTTTCTTCTTCCCAAATCAGCAACTTTTCTCCTTCAACCCAACTCACCACTAAATTACCTCTTTTTAACTAAATTTTCTTTGATTACTATCTGAAAGTAGAACCCTCCTAGCTCTCTTTCTTTCTCAGACCTCTTTGAAGAACTTCTAAAAAACCCCCTAATAACAAAAGAGCCGGTGGTTTTATATATAGAAAGAACATAAATTATGGAAAGGCCTTGTTATGTGTCACTCCATAAGGATTCCACCCAATTTTCTACTTAACAATTGTTAGTCTGATGAATTTCCAACCATTTATTAATGAACCTTGCTGCTATCGCCACATTTCTTTTTTTACCATTAACTTTAAAATATAAATGTAAATAAGGGAATACCCTCTATTTGGAATCAATAAAAAATATTAGAAAAATCAAAATCCATAAGAATAGGATACCAAAACTTAGGTTCTAGTTCAAAATTTTTAAAACTTGAAACTTCTAAAACTTTCTTACTTCAGAATGAATGGATTAAAGGATCTCAAAATTTATTAAAAATTATTTTATGGCTTACCAACATCTAAGGATCAATTATCATTAATTTTTATTTTAAGAAAATTCATATTTCACATAGCTTTTCATATAGGTACTAGCTTTCAGACTTAGAAAATTTTCAAGACTTGCAATGGCAGATAGTCATAATTTATACTCAAATGGCTTACATACACTATAAATAAATTGCTATGCCATACATACATGAACACAAATCTTTAATTCACTATTTTGCTGGTCCGAGATATTATATATGGCATACAATGATCTACACTGGATAAACGTTCTTAGTAATAATGTATAATTTGATCGCGAACAAGTTTAAGAATTAAATGATAAATTCTTTTTTGTCGATTCTAAATAGTCCTAAGAATTTCATCACAATACATGAGTTCATTAGAAAATAAATGAATTTATGATGAAAAGTGCCAAAATAATATTTATTTATTTATAGTTCATATATAAATACAAACAAGTAGCTCAATCATCAACAGACTGACGATTGACTTTGGGACACTATTCCCAATAGCTTCATCATTTGCTTGAGGATGGGCTACATATGTAAAATAATGAAAAATATTCAAATCTTCATAAAATTTAGCAAATTTTATCCTTGCAAATTGACATCTATTATTGATGATTAGAGTCTGAGGTAGGCCGAATCTGCAGACTATCGACTTTCAGATGAAGTCTTGCACTTTAGCTTCAGTAATCTTTACTAGGGGTTCGGCCTCAACCCATTTAGTGAAATAGTTCATTGCCACCAAGAAAAATTTTTGCTATTCGGATGCTATAGGAAAGGGCCCAAGTATGTCCATTCTCCACTATGCAAATAGCCATTAAGCACTTAAAAGTGTGAGCTAAGAGGCTAGCTGTCAATGAATATTGGTGTTTCTCTAACACTGGTCTCATCTTTTTACATAGTCAGTGGCATCCTGTTGCATAGTCGGCCAATAATATCCTTGCCGGAGTAGTTTGTAAGACAATGATCTAGCTTCGAGATGGTTCCCATATACTCCCTCATGAACTTCTCTCAGGACATAATCAGCTTTTGATGGTAGGAGGTATTTGAGAAGTGGCAACAAGTAAAAGACCTCTTATATAATTTGTTCTCATATAGGACATAATGGGAGACTTGATTCCTCAATTTTTGAGCTTCTTTAGGATCTCTGGGGAGGATGTCATCTTTGAGGTATAAGATTAGAGGGTCAATCTAGCTGGGCTCAAGATCCACTTGCATCATTATTTTAGATTCTTCTAAACTTGGATGCTGTAGAACATCAAATTAGACTTCCTTTGGCAATTCATTTAGGGCCAGAGTGGCTAATTTGGATAGTAGGTCAACCCTAGTATTTCTGCTCTTGGGATTTGCTGAATGTCAAAGCTGCTAAAGATCGATATCAAACTCTTCACTTTATCCAAGTAATTTTTTATGCTCTCTCCTCAGGCTTTATAACTACCATTAACTTGCTCCATTACTAGTTATGAATCACTGTAGATTTTTACATGGTCTGCTTCCAACTCTTTGAATATTCTCAGCCCTACAATTAGAGCTTCATATTCTGCTCCATTATTAGTTGCAGAAAACTTAAAGTGCAGTGCATATTCAGCAACAACTCCTTTTGGGTTGATAAGAATTAAGCATGTTCTTGCCCTAGAAGCATTAAGCCAATCATCAATATATAGGACCCAAGAGCCCTCAAGAAGATCTACTCTTTCTTTAGGAGAGTTCGACTGCAAATTGGCAACACTAATTTCTTACTATTTAGGTTTGGCTGGGTCCAGGATGGTGCACTCTACGATGAAGTCGACTAGTATTTGAGCCTTAATTAATGGCTGAGGTTGAAACTTAATATCAAACTCAGTAAGCTCAATTGCCCATTTTGCTATTCTTCTAGAAGCATCTAGTCGATAGAGAACTGCCTTTATAAGTTGATCGGTGAGGAGTATTACTGTGTATCCTTGGAAGTAGGGTCGGCACTTTTTTACTGCAATCAGTAGAGCATAGATCAATTTTTCTAATTTAGTATATCTGGTCTCCACGTCTCTTGGAACTCAGGTTATGTAGTAGATTAGCTTCTAAACTTTTGCTTCTTCTCTTATGAGAATGGCTCCAATAGCAGCAGGAGACATAGCCAGGTACAAGAATAATTCTTCACTAGGTTTGGGCTTGGCCAGGAGAGGAGGTGAGCTAAGATAGTTTTTTAAATCCTTGAATGCTTGTTGACATTCAAGGGTCTAGCTAAAGTTCTTTGATTATTTGAGTACTTGAAAGAAGGGCATGCAATATTTTACTAACCTTGAAATGAAGCGATTTAGAACTGCAACCTTTCTTGTTAGGCATTGAATTTCTTTTATTATTTTTGAAGCAGTCATTTTTTGAATGGCTAAGATCTTCTTGAGATTTGCTTTGATGCTATGCCTCGACACCATGAATCCTAGAAACTTTTTTAAGGTTACTCCAAAAGTACATTTGATTGGATTCAACTTTATCTTATACTTTTAGGATATACTAAAGGTCTTTTCCAGGTCAGCAATATGATTTGTTGAAGATTGGCTCTTGATAAGCATATCATCCACGTAAACTTTCATGTTGTGGCCGATCTGCTTCTTGAAAATTTTATTCACCAGGCGTTAAGATGTTGCACCTGCATTCTTGAGCCCAAAGGGCATAATCCTATAATAATAAAGACCACAATCAGTAATAAAAGCAATTTTCTCCTTATCTTCTAGTACCATCCAAATTTGGTTATAGTCGAAGAAGGCATCCATAAAAGTGAGGAGCTCATGGCTCAAAATTGCATCCATCAGTTGATCAATTCTGGACAAGGGGTTGCTGTCCGTTGGACAGGCCTTGTTCAAATATGTAAAGTCTATACACATCCTTCATTTATCATTCGTCTTCTTGATGAGAACCATATTTACAATCCAGTTTAGATAAGACACCTCTTGGATGAATTTGCCTTGAGAAGCTTGTCAACCTCATCTACAATGGCCTTCTGCCATTTTGGTGCAAAGTTACGCTTCTTTTGCTTCATTGATCGATGTTTCAAATCTACAGCCAGACGATGTTCCATTACTTCTATATTAATTTCAAGCATATCTGTAGGAACCCAAGCAAAGACATCAACATTCTTTCATAGAAAAGTGATGAGCTACTTTTTAACGTCCTCTTGCAAATTGGAGCTAATCTGAACCATATGGTCATCATGCCCATCATTTAAAGAGACTATAATAAGATCGTCGATTGGTTCCCCACATTCTTCTGTTAAATCATCACAAGCATCAAGTCCATCCATCGGATAAGGATCTGGTTGCTTTCCCCCTTGTAAAATAATTGTGTAGTAATATTGCACCAGGGTCTGATCTCCTCTGACTTCTCCAATCCCATGTCCAGTCAAAAACTTCATCTTCAAATAGTAAGTTGAGACCATATCCCGAAGTGCATTCAAACTAGGTCAGCCTAGAATTGCATTATAGATAGGGGAAGTCTTTACTACTAGAAAATCAACTTAAGCTCTGGATTGCTTTGGATACCAACCTACCACAACTAGTAAAGTAATTATTCCTTCAACTGGTACAGCATTATTGGTGAATCCTATCAAAGAAAAATTCATAGATTCTAAGTGACTATCAGGTATAGACATTTTGGAGAAAGCATCATAAAATAAAATATTGATAGAGCTTCCATTATCAATCAAAATGCAACATACATTATAATCAGCAATATTCAAAGTAACTACAACCATGACATTATGTGAAAATTGAACCCCTTGTGCATCTTTTTTAGTAAAAGTGATGGGTTCTTCAGTCCTTTATTTTTTTGCTGGCTCTATCGATCCTCCTGCCTCCCCTACCAATGTCCTCCAGTGATGGTGTTGATGATCCCAAGCGAAGGCTGATCTTCTTACAGTTCATCCCTCCGAGGTGGCTCAAGCTGTGGTAGTGCCTTTGGCCGATCATCCCTCCTTCCGATCGATGTCGTAGAAAGCGATCTAGTCGGCTTCTTCTAATGAGCTCCTGGATCTCATCTTGGAGCTGGATATATTCTTCAATATCGTGACCATGGTCATAATGGTAGAGGTAGTACTTGTTGAGATTGCACTTGCTAGGATGAGTTCATATTTTCTCTAGCCTCGGTAGCTGCTCCTTTATATCCATCAATACTTAGGTCTTCAGAGCATTCAAGAGAGAATAGTTATGTAATCTTCTGGGAGGGAGTTTTGTCATACCCTTCGATATGGGCTTCTTGGTCAACGAGCTCGAGGAGGAGTTCGAGCCCATCTGCATTCTGGTGGAGTTCTAGAACATGGTCGAGCTTCACTCGACTTCTTAATAGTTGCACGGTTGCTAGATTCTCCTGCTTGCTGCTCTCCTATGGCTTCTTCATCCTTCAATTTGAAAGCCTCCTCAGCCCGGGCATAGCCCTCAGCCCAAGCTAGCATGTTGGTAAAATTCCAGAGGTACTTCTTCTTCAAGAAGAAGAGGAGGTTATTCTTCTGAAAGCCGCCCTTCAGTATAGCCATGGCAACAAATTGGTCCAAGTTTTGGATCTCAAGAGTAGCAATGTTGAAGCAACTAACGTAAGCATGGATGGGCTCTCCTTCTTTCTGCTTGATATGGATAAGAGAGTTTGAATGTCGTCTCTGATGCCGGCTGCTAATAAAATGAGCCATAAACTAATAGCTCATCTAATCAAAAGAGTAAATGGTACTCAATTTGAGGCTTGAGTACCAGTTTCTTGCTACTTCCTTTAGAGTAGAGGAAAAAGCTCAGCATAGAATGACATTTGACATGCCATGGAGCAGCATCATTATCCAAAAAGCTTTAAGATGGTCGATGGGGTCTGAGGTCCCATCGTAACTCTCAAATTGGAAAAGCTTGAAGTTTGACAGGATGGGCTCCTGCATGATCTGGACAGTGAAGGGTGGATAGTGCAGATGTTGTCATCACGGGTGGGCATAACATGGTGAAGTTCCTCAATCTATCGGTTCATTTCTTTGAGCTTCTAATCGAGAATATCATCTCAATCATGGATCTCAAAGGATGGCTAGCTAAACAAAGGCAGAAATCTTTTGAAGGAAGAATCATGGTCAGAACAGTGGCTCCCCGCTCTCTACTTCCCCTTTTCAGGGGTTACCGATCGACTCACCTGGGTGGGCCTTCCTAGCGCCGGATCCTAGTGCTTCAGTGATGGTCTCTCTAGCTAAGCTTGTGTTGGAGCCTACTTCATGGCCTTTACTACTTCAGTGAGGCCCCTAATCTACTATATGAGCAAGTTAAACTGCTCTAAATCCACCATGGCTACTGGTGGGAGAGATTGAGGTACCGATGATAAGGTCGGAGCAGACGGATTTGCTAGTTCCTAGCTGGATCTGACGGTAGAGGTGGTAGATCATCAAAAAAAAGCTTTTTTGGACAGAATCTTGCTAGAACATGAGAAAAATTAGAAGATAAAGAGTTAAAGAGTTAGAGAAGAGAGGAAAAAGATGAACTTGACTAGGTACTCCTTTAAGAACAAGAGCTCAAATGCTCTTCCTCTAGCGCCAATTCTATTGGTGCAGAAAATAGTCGAATGCCAAAGTACGCTAGAGCTGGAGGAGATGAGATCGCCGATGAGACCTACAAGATGAAGTTCTAGCCGAAGTTGGCTCCGGTAGGATCCTCTGATGGTCAAGTTAGTTTTCTAGACAATAAGAATGGAGTACTTAGAAAAAAATTAGAGCAGAGAGGAGAGCTTAGAGAAGCAGACGTATCTGGAGGGTTCTTTTTATAGGCGGAGCTCTTAACATAATGATAGTGACAGCCATAATAGAATGTCAGTAGACCATTTAGGCTATGCAGAGTTTGTTAAAGAGAGTGGGCTATTATTTATCATGACTTATAGGTGGTTGGATTTCATTTATTGGAGTTTGGATGAGAGGTTGAAGATGTCTGTGCTTAGTAGTAGGCAGTTCATGTTAGAGATGGAGAATTTGAAGTCGGACTGGCCGAACTTAAAGGTCAGCTTCTAAGTAGCTAATGGCAGACTTGCAATTAGATTCTGTTGAGATTGCTTTTGACAGCTTTCAAAGGTTTGGCCATCTTCAAGATCGGTCGAAAGCAGGTATGGGCATTCAGACTGGAGGCTAGAGAAGGGACGGTAGGGTCTTCAATGAGGACTGCAGCCAAGCTTTCTTGAAGAAGCTCGATCAGAACAGTAGAGATTCGAGATCGACTGGGAGTTGAGAGGGTGAATGCTAAGACTCAGAGCTTCTTGCTGATGCTGCTCTATCCTCTAGAAAAAGTTTGGACTTATGTCACTGGAGAAGTCCTTTTGTTGACTCAAGTTTGTCCGATCGAGGTCCTTGGTGTAGGATCGCTAAGGTTTGCTATTAATGAAGCAGAGTAGGGAGACTTGACTGGAGAGGAATCTGACCAGAGAGAAATTCAGTTGGAGAGAAATTTGGCTATTTTCAAGATTGGCCACTAGACAAGGTCGGATTATGCTGTGATTCGATTCTTGATAGAGTTCTGCTATCTATCTTAAGCCAAAGATCAGAATTAGCTAGATGGCAGCTCTTTTTACTGTTCAAGCTCATCAGACTGAAGTTCAGCATGCTTTCGACAGGTTCCATAGTTATAGAAAGAGAGCTAAGGGTTGTCTCTGGGAAGACTGTCTAACATTCATGGGCTGAAGGTCGGCCTTCCAGAATTCGACTAGAACAAAAAGGTAGTTTGGCTGAAGCTCGGACCTAAACACCACTGCTTCAAACAATACCATATCAAGATCAAGCAATCCACCAGACTTCGGTGAGAGTTATTTTACCCCCAACAAACATCAAAACATTTATCTCTTTACAATCATCAAAATCAATCATACTAAAATTATTTCAAGCAAGTAAATAGTAGAATCAATTACTTAAAAAAGCATTGATGGTATGATGTGAGAAAAGTTTAGATTATACCAAATATCATTACCCATCCAGTTTTATTTTCAGGGCATCCATCAAAAGAATTTTTTTCTTTTTGTTTCATTGGATCCTTGGTATACCTACAAAATCACTTCATAATTTTTGGTACCCAGGCTTTCATGGGTCCATAGTAGTTAGTGCTCAAGATTCCTTTTGAAATCTAAATTTGTTTAATCAAAGGTTGGCCAATTATTTTAAAATTATATTTCAAAGTTTTATGGATAATTTGATTATATTTAAAGTACTTAATGGTATGATCTTTCTTTGAGGCTCTTATGATAATATTTTTAATATTTTTCTATTTTTTTGAAATATTAAAACTGAAGGAACTAGATCTAGAATTTCAGGACTAGATTTTAAAATTTTTCAAGATTAGATAGCGAAAGATTGAAATAAATTAAAATTTATTCATAAAATTAGAGAAGATCCTAGATCTAAGATTCTATTATATGATTATGGTATGAGATTAAATCAAAAATTAAAAACATAAGAAAGAAGAAAAGGTATTGATTACATCAACACAGATCTATACTAGATCTATTGCACGTATGTAACAAAGGATCAGATCCATATTATTTGTGCAAGTTAGATATTCTAACTTATTGATATGGGCTTGAGGATGAAGCTCTGAGCTGCACATACATCCGGCTTCTAAGAGATGTCCACACAAGTCCATAAATCTGGATCAGAAGTCCGATCTTCGAAAATCATTGTATGCTAGTACTATGCTGATCCTTCTTCGACGATCGATCTGGTGCTTTCTTCTTCAAGATTTGAACTCTCCAAAGATTAGAAAGAAGAGAAGAGACTTTAGATCTGAGACATTCTTAAAAATAAATCTCAAAGATGGAGGAAAAGGGATGAATAGAAGAAATCCTAGAAGAAGACCCTCTTCTTCTTCTTTCTTCTCTCACCTAGACACCTAGATTGGTGTCTATGAAAACCCAATGCCCAAGAAGCTTTTTCCTCTAATTTTCACATACCCAAAATCTCTCTTAACAGTCTAGAATCTAAAAAAAAATCAATCCAAAATTCATTTTAAATACCTAGATAAGGTAGGTCCAATTAAGGCAATAAGTTAGGGCACTCAACATGTGGGCGCCCCCTCCTTTCCTTTTGGCGTAGACCAGCAATAAAGGGCACACAAAAGATGCCTTTCTCACTGAAGAAAAATAAGAAAGAAAATAGGAAGAGGGTGCGGCTAGATAAGGGAGGAGTTTTAGTTTCTCAAAACTCTATCCCATAGAATTTGAAACCCAAACAAAATGCCTCCTTTGACTTGGTCCAAAATCAATAGCCAAATAAGAAAGAGAGAGGGAGAGACGACATGCGAGAACATTAGGGAGAGGAGGATTCAATGCACAAAATTAAGGAGAAGAGGGTGCGGGAGCGTTGGGGCTAAGGTGGCGCAAGGACGGAAGTCCTAGTGTCACATTAGGACTTCCAATTTGACTTAGTCAAACAAAGTCTTTTAACCAAATTAAATTAGAAATAAATCAACCCAATTAAAATAGGTCTTAACCCAATTAAGAATCTAATTAAATTAGATTTAATTTTGATTTAATTTTTTAATCAAATTAGAAAATTGGGTTGACTCAAGTCCTACTTGAACTAGGACTAGTTCTTCCTTGCACTTGGCTTATCCAATAAACTAATTGGACTCCTTTATTGTCGAGACTTTAATTAAGGGGTCGGTCAGATTTTTTTTTTCATGGATTTTCTAAGGTCAATGTCACCTCAATCCATGATCTTCTGGACCAGGTGGAAGCGATGCAGTATGTGCTTCGTCTGCTGGTGTGCCTTAGGCTCCTTCATCTAAGCAATGGCACCAGTGCTGTCGTAGTAGAGTAGGACCGAGCCATCAAGGGAGGATGTTACTCTGAGCTCAATGATGAATTTTCTCAATCACATAGCTTCTTTCATGGCATCTGATGCTATGATGTACACTGCTTCGCAAACAGAGTCTGCCATAGTATGCTGCTTAGAACTCTTCCAGTAGATGACTCTATCATTTAGAGTAAAGATATAATCCAACACACTTCTACTATCATCATGGTCAAACTAAAAGCTAGAGTCAGTGAACCCCATAAGTTTTAGATCTTACTTGCCATAAATCAACCATTGGTCCTTAGTATTTCTCAAATACTTAAGGATGACTTTAACCACTTTTTAGTAGTTTTCTTCAGGATCAGATTGGTATCTACTCACAACTCATAGTGAGTATGCCACATCTGATCTCGTACATGTCATGGCGTACATGATAGATTCCATTGCCAAAGCATATGGGATCTACTCATACGCTCTCTCTTCAAGAGTGGTTGGACAATCCTTCTTAGAAAGAAAAATTTCATGGCCTATCAAGAGATAGCCCTTTTTAAAATTCTCTATGCTGAATCTCTTCAGCATAGTATCTATGTACGTGGACTGGGATAATCCAAGCATCCTCTTAAATCTATCTCTATAGATCTTCATCTCTAGGATGTAGGATGCTTCACCCAAGTTCTTCATGGAGAACTAAGATGATAACCAAACTTTTATTTTCTGCAGTGCGGGGATGTCATTTTTGATTAAAAAAATGTCATCCACATATAAGATAAGAAATACCACTACTGGACCATTCATCCACTTGTAAATGTAGGGTTCTTCTCCATTCTTAATGAGACCATATGTTTTGATCATCTTATCAAAATGCATGTTCCAACTCTAAAAAGCTTGCTTTAATTTATAAATGGATCTCTGAAGCTTGTACACCTTGGACTCATCTATGGATATGAACCCCTTAGGTTGTATCATATACACCTCTTCGGTCAGCTCTTTATTTAGGAAAGCTATCTTTACATCTATCTGCCAGATCTTATCATCTAGATGGATAGCTATCGCAAGCATTATTCGAATGGATTTGAGCATTGCCACAGAAAAGAACATCTCGTCATAGTCAATAGCATGATGTTGATGATACTCCTTGGCAACCAGATGGGCTTTATAGGTCTCTACCTTTTCATCTGTACCTCTTTTTCTTTTGAAGATCCACTTACACCTAATGGATTTAATCCCTTTGGATGGATCAACCAATGTCCACACATCATTGACCTTCATGAACTCCATTTTGAACTTCATGGCCTCGAGCCATTTCTCGAAATTAGGTCTCTGCATTGCATCCATATAGATGATCGGATCCTCATTGTTCTCATCAAGTGTGATGGGATCACCGGCTGATGCGGTACTCTACCGAATCATTTTAATGGTACAGGTATATTAGGCTCTAGATCTAATCTAATCAAATCCGACTCAGGTTCAGCTATAGGTGTCGATCTTTCTACCAGTTGAACTTCATCAAATTCAATCTTAGAGGCAACAGTTCCTTCACCAAGAAACTCTATTTTTAAAAAGATTGTCTTAAGACTGATGAACACCTTTTGTTCATTAGCATGGTAGAAATAGTAATCCTTATTTTCTTTGGGATATCCTATAAACACACACATATCAGATCGGAGTTCAAGCTTATCTATATGCAAATGTTTGACATAGGCTAGACAATCCCAAACCCATAGGTGAGAGAGTGTAGGCCTATGCTCAGTCCATATCTCATATGGAGTCTTTGCGATAAATTTACTTAGTATATTGTTCAATATATAACATGCAGTCTCAAGATCATAAATCTAAAATGAAATAGGCAGACTAACAAACTCCATCATAGATCGAACCATATCTAACAAGGTTTGATTTCTCCTTTTCGATACACCATTATGTTGTGGTGTTTCTGGAGCAGTCCACTATGAGAGAATCTCATTCTTTCCTAGATATATCAAGAACTCACTAGATAGATATTTATCCCCTCGATCTTCGATTGAAGAGTTTTAATAATCTTTCTAGTTTATTTTTCTACTTTACTTCAGAATCTTTTGAATATTTCAAATGAATTCAACTTATATTTCATCAGATAGACATATCTGTACCTGGATAGATCATCTATGAAAGTGATGAAGTAGAAATATCCACCTTTAGCACTTATACTCATAGGTCTACATATATCAGTATGTACTAGACCTAAGAGCTCAATGGCTCTTTCACATTTTTTAGTAAAAGCTGACTTGATCATTTTTTCAAGAAGATAGAAATTACAGGTTGAAAGTGATTCACAATCACGGACTTTAAGGATTCCCTCTTGGGTCAACCTATTTATCTTGTTCTTATTAATGTGACCTACCCTATAGTGCCACAGGTAGATATCAAAGATATTATCTAATCTAGGATATTTTCTAGAAGTGTACATTATACTTATAGGCTATGATAAAATGTAAATACCACTTCTTTATTATTCTTACATTATTGTAACATCATTTATAATGATATCATAATAATCTCTTTTTATAGATAAATGATAACCATCTTTGGTCAAAAGGCTAGCAGAGATTATATTCATAAGAAAGGAAGAACAATAATGACATTCATTTAAAGAAATGATATTAGGATTAAGAATAAGTTGAACTATTTCCATAGCTAGAACTGGAATAGACTTTTTATCTCCAACATTCAGGAATTGATCATTATTTTCAAATCTTCTACTAATTTGAAGTCCTTGCAATGTATTACAAATATAGACTAGACTTCAGGTATTTAATACGCAGGTAGAAATATGACAAACAGAGAAATTAGAAGATGTTATCATATAACATCCTTGATCGGCAACTACTTACTCATCTCTCTTATTTAGCTTGTTGGGATCATGAAAATTAAGATACCGAGGATGGTTCCTCTTCCAATACCCCTACTAATTATAGCACTCTGCCTGATCTAGGTTATTCTTGGACCTTATGTTTAATCTAGGCATAGAGGCCTCAGCATGAACCACTTCGTGCTGCTGAATAATATTTAACTTTTGATACTTATTATCAAAGTTAGATTCCATAAGTATATCACTATCTAATAGTAAATGAAGCAACTGTTGTTTGGATTTAACTGCATAAAGAAGAACCAAAAGCCTAATTAGTAATTGATTTATTAATCCTTAAGATTTGGACTTTAATCAAAAGGTTCTTCTACTATTTTATTCAAATTGATAGTCTCAACCTCTAATTCAAGGAATTAACCTAATTTTTTAGTAGGTATTAGAATCCACATAGACTGCACACAAGTCCAACGATGGTTGGTCAACCCATGTACATCTAAGAGTAGGTTCATAACCAATTATTTTTTAAAATAATTTTTAGTAATTTAATTTTACTCTAGATATCTTTTTAGTAGACTAGGGCCTCCACTTAAAGTTTCGATTAGGTCCAACCATTAACATGATCATACTTGATCCATCTAACTAATGAATGATTAAGCCCAACTATGGTTGGTTAACTTAACCATCATTTAGAGAGACGCGGTCAAGAAATCATATTATGAATGATAATTCCATTAGTGGATAAGCACCAGGCCTATGGGCCTCCAATGATTATCCAACTAATGGATCCATTATCATTCACTTAATGGAAGGCTATGATCTAGTTATCACCATAACTATTTCATTTTAAGAATCTAATAATTTAAAAAAATTAATTTAAGAAAGAGAGAATATCAATTAAACCAGCTTGTCATGATCCTCCCACTGGCTTTACCATGTCAGCTTAAGGAAGACCATTACTAGGTTGGTCTAGGAGCACCTAAATCAGTCACACTGATTTACCTAGCTGACATGGGTCAGCTCGAATAGTTAAGTGATTCGATTAAAACATAATTTCACCAAAAGGCTAGGTAAGTTCGATCGGTGGAAGGTGTTGAAAAATATATTCCAAAGCCAATCATCAGCCTGTTCATGATTGAGCTATATTATAATTATAATTAATTTATTAATTAATAAAATATATTTTTGATATTTTTCATTATAAGTTTTTATCTTCTAACAAACTCCATTATTATGATGAAGTTCTTAGGACTATTTAGATTTGATAAAGAGATGATTTATCGATTAGTCCTTAAAACTATTCATGATCAAATGATAAGCTGTTAATAAGGATGATAGCATCTATCGAGCATAGATCGCTATATGTCATATAGGTTGGTTGTCCTCTTAACCAAGGAGTATGAAAATACTGGTATGGCATATAGGTGAGATGTAGGGGTACATCATCACTAAACGTGACTAACTCCAGAGCATTCTGCTATTGAGAATGCCTCTGATGGGACATAGGTATAAGTGTCCCTTAGACCTAAGATCACTTCAGTGACTTGCAAGCAACACACTGTGCTTTGGTACCAGACTAATTGAATTTCTAATTTTATAATAGAAGATTTTTAGATACAGTTAAGTACTTACAAAGTTGGTGTGTGATCAAGATGGGATTGACCACTCCAAGAGTTGGAGAAGAATGTATCACTGTATTTTAATATAGCAAAATCTTGGCTAGGATAATCCATGAGATGGATTTGGTATTTTGAAATACAATATGGACAATCTGATCAGAGTTGATAGTTGAACTCTGAGGTATCCTATGAGCATTTTGGTCAAGGAGATGAATTATATGAAAACTATATCCACATGGGTTCCAAGAATGTTATTCTACATATTTGAGCTATCCGATCGTTGGGTATCATTGCTAGATGGTCACTTTGATTGGTATAAGAATTTATTTTTATGCTACCTGCTTAGGTTTGGACCTATGGGGTCACACATATTAGAATTCATGATCTGATCAGATGGTTGATCAATGATTAAGAATCATTCTAGGATTAAACAATCAATACAATTGATGTTTAACCTAATACAAGTATTGCAAGAGGATCGATTAGCAATTCGATTGCTAATTAGCTTAATTTAATTAATCTAGAGGATTGAGATTAAGTCTAATTAAAATAATTTAATTAAATTTAGTTTGGACTTGATTGGATCAAGTTCAATTGATTTATTGGATAAGCCATGTGTAAGGAAGAACTAGTCCTAGTTCAACTAGGACTTAGATCAACCTAATTTTTTAATTTGATTAAAAAATTAAATTAAAATTTAATTTAATTTAATATAATTTAGTTAAATTTTTAATTAGGTTAGCAACTAATTTAATTGAGTTAGTTTACTTCTGGTTTAATTTGGCTTGACAAATCAATTTTTGACCAAGACATATATGGAATCCTAGTAGGACTAGGATTCCATCGTTGCATCACATTTGCCCCATGCCCCCCACATCCCATGCTCTCTCTATTTTGGCATAGAATTCTCTCTCCCTGATGGTTTATGCATGCCCACTCTCCTTCTTTCTCTCTTATTTGGAATAAGTTATGGACCAAGTCTATAGAAGGTAAGTTGTTGTGGTTTATTTGGACTCTAGATGATAGAATCCCAACAAACTAAAACTCCTTCCTTTGTGTTGCCTCCCATCTAATTTTTTTCTATTTTTCTATGATGAAAAAAAAGTTTTTGTGCACCTACCAAGTGGTCCATAGCATGGGATGAGGAGGGGAAAAAAAGTTTTTGTGCACCTACCAGGTGGTCCATAGCATGGGATGAGGAGGGGACACCCCAATAACTTACTAAATATGGTCCTGCCTTGTCTAGGAATTTGACCTAGAAAAGACTCTTCCATATCTCTATATATATGGCTCATTTTGTTATGATTTTTGAATAGATTGTAGACCATAGAGAGAGATTTTGGGCATGTGAAAATCATAGGAAAAAGGTTCTTGGGCACTAGGTTTTCATAGACACCAATCCAGGTATCTAGGTGAGAGAAGAAAGAAGAAGAAGAGGGTCTTCTTCTAGGGTTTCTTCCATTCATCCTTTTTTCTTTACTTTTGAAATTTTTTTAAGAGTATCTCAGATCTAAAATCTCTTTTCTTTCTTTTGATCTTTAGAGAGTTCAAATCTAGAAAAAGAAAGCACCAGATCGATCGTCAAAGAAGGATCAGCACAGTACTAGCATACTGTGCTGATTTCCTGCATCGGACTTCTGATTGGGGTTCGTGGGCTCGTATGGATATCTCTTAAAGATTGGATATATGTATGTCTTAGAGCTTTATCCTTCAGTCTGGATCAGCAAGTTAGAATGTCTAACTTGCACAGGTAATATGGATCTGATCCTATCTTACATATATGCAATAGATCTAATGTAGATATATGTTGATGTAATCAACACCTTTTCCTCTATCATATATTTTTGATTTTTGATTTAGTCTCATGCCATAATCATGTAATAAGATATTAGATCTAGGATATTCTTTGATTTTAAGAATAAATTTTAATTTATTCCAGTCTTTCGCTACCAGATCTTGAAAAAGTTTCAAGATCTAGTCTTGAAATCCTAGATCTGGTTCCTTCAATTGATATTAGAGCCTATGTTGATTATTACATAATTATTTTTACATGTTTAAATTATTTTTAAGATTAGATCTAATTTATAATCTGATTTTTAAATCTAAAATTAAAAATCATGATCACACGAATTGATTATAAGATTTTCCTACTATAAGGTTTATCCCTTATAGTGGAGAGGTTATCCTAGTATGTACTGATCTAAAATGTTGATCATAAAATTTTAGATTGGATCTAAAAAATTTTATGATCTGATTAAAAATATTTTAATCTAATTTTAATCATCATAAATATATTAGATTTGATCTAAGATAATTTACAATTGATTGGAGTTGAAACTATTTCAATTATATGAACCTATATAGATTAGATTTAAAGTAGTTTTATGCTTATCTTACTTGCATATTGATTATGAATCAAATATGCAACTTGGTTGATAGAACCATATTGTAAAAATATTTTACAAACATGAAAATTATTTTTGAAAAGTCGAACCCCAACCCTCAGTCCAAAACTTAATTAAGAATTAAGAAGTTATTTGATTAGGATCTAGGATTGTGAATTGAAGATCCTAAGATACAAATCATAACACATTGGGTTAAATGGGTTAGTGGGGATTAGGTCCATTAATTAAGTTAGACCTAGGGTTAGATTAAAGAAGGGACTTAATTAGAGAATTGACTAAATCTAATCAATTGTTGTCTTTGATTAGGTCAAGAATTCTCTAGATTAATTATAATAGTTATAGTTGGTCAAGTCCATGTCTTTAACGAGACCTAAGATGGACTTGATTCTTGGCTACGTCATTTAGCATGAGCTGTTAGGTTGATCTAATCGAGACTAATTAAACTAGTTGGTATTTAAGGTAAACCAAATCGGTAGTCTTTAATTGGCAGCCTGCTTATTTGGCTATTTCTGATGGTATCTAAGGCAAGCTTTGGCAGACCCTCCCACTAATCGAACTTACCTAGCCTCTTAGTAAAATTATATTTTGATCAGATCACTTGACTATTTAAGCTGACCCATGTTAGTTAGGTAAATCAATGAGACTAATTTAGGTGCTCCTAGACCAGCTTATTAATGGTCTCCCTTAGACTGACTTGATGAAGTCAGTGGAAGGATCATGACAAGCTGGTTCATCTAATCTTCTCTCTTTCTTAAATTAAAATTTTTTAAAATTATTAGATTCTTAAAATAAAATAGTTATGATGATAACTAGATCATAGCCTCCCATTAAGTGGATGATAATGGGTCCATTAGTTGGATAATCATTGAAGGCCCATAGGCCTAATGCTTATTCGCTAATAAAATTATCATTCATAATATGATTTCTTGACCATGTCTCTCTAAATAGTGATTAGGTTGACCAACCATAGTTGGGCTTAATCATTCATTAGTTAGATAGATCTAATATGATCATGTTAATGGTTGGACCTAATTGAGACTTTCAGTGGAGGCACTAGCCTACTGAAAAGATACCTGAGGCAAAATTAAATTACTAAAAATTATTTAAAAAAATAATTGATTATGAACATATTCTTAGATGTACATGAGTTGATCAATCATAGTTTGGCTTGTATGTAGTCTATGTGGATTCTAGTACCCACTAAGAAATTAGGATAATTTCTTGAATTAGAGGTAGAGGCTACTAATTTGAATAAAATAGTGAAAGAATCTTTTGATTAAAGTTCAAATCTTTACATTTAATGAATTAATTATTAATTAGACTTTTGACTCTTTTTTATGCAGTTAAACACAAACCATAGTTGCTCCATTCACTATTAGATAGTGATAAACTTATGGGACCTAACTTTGATAATAAGTATCGAAAGTTGAATGTTGTTCAGTAGCACGAAGTGGTTTGTACTGGGGCCTCTATGTCCAGTTTAAACATAAGATCCAAGAATAATCTAGATCAGGCAGAATGTTTCCACTGTAAGAAGCAAGAGCATTGGAATAGGAATTGTCCTCAATATCTTGATTTTCATGACCCCAACAGGCTAAATAAGAGAGATGAGCAAGTAGTTGTTGATCAAGGATGTTATATGATAATATCTTATAATTTCTCTATTTGTGATACTTCTACTTGGGTATTAGATATTGGAAGTTCAGTCCATATTTGCAATACATTGCAAGGACTTCAAATTTATAGAAGATTTGAAAATAATGAGTGATTTCTGAATGTTGAAAATGGAAGGTCTATTCCAGTTCTAGCTATAGAAATAGTTCAACTTATTCTAACTACTAATATTATTTCTTTAAATGAATATCATTATTGTCCTTCCTTTATGATGAATATAATCTCTATTAGCCTTTTGACTAAAGATGGTTATCATTTATTTATAAAAAAAGATTATTGTGATATCATTATAAATGA
This sequence comes from Cocos nucifera, assembly GCA_006176705.1. Lineage (NCBI taxonomy): Eukaryota > Viridiplantae > Streptophyta > Magnoliopsida > Arecales > Arecaceae > Cocos > Cocos nucifera. The sequence continues at coordinate 20,946 of QRFJ01002802.1, read as the reverse complement.
TGTTACAATAATGCAAGGACAACAAAGAAATGGTATTTACATTTTATCACAGCCTATGAGTATAATGTACACTTCTAGAAAACACCCTACATTAGATAATGTCTCTGATATCTACCTATGGCACTATAGACTAGGTCACATTAACAAGAACAGGATAAATAGGTTGATCCAAGATAGAATCCTCAAAGTCAGTGATTGTAAATCACTTCCAACATGTGAGTTTTGTCTTTTTGAAAAAATGATCAAGTCATCTTTTACTGAAAAAGATAAGAGAGCCACTGAGCTCTTAGGTCATGTACATACCGATGTATGTGGACCAATGAGTATAGGTGCTAGAGGTAGATATTTCTACTTTATCACTTTTACAGATGATCTATCTAGGTATGGATATGTCTATTTGATGAAATATAAGTCAAATTCATTTAAAATATTCAAAAGATTCCAAAATAAAGTAGAAAAATAAATCGAAAAGAGTATTAAAACTCTTCGATCAGATTGATGAGATGAATATCTATCTAGTGAGTTCTTGACATATCTAGAGAGAATGTGATTCTCTTATAGTGAACTTCTTCAGGAACACCAAAGCATAATGGTGTATCGAAAAGGAGAAATCAAACTTTATTAGACATGGTTCGATCCATGATGGATTTGCTAGTCTGCCTATTTCATTTTTGGGCTATGCTCTTGAGACTGCATGTTATATATTTAACAATATACTGAGTAAGTCTGTCACAAAGACTCCATATGAGATATGGATCGGGCATAGGCCTACACTCTCTCACCTATGGGTTTGGGGTTATCTGGCCTATGTCAAATGTTTGCATACAGATAAGCTTAGACCCCGATCTAATAAGTGTGTGTTTATAGGATATTCCAAAGAAAGTAAGGGTTACTATTTCTACCATGCTAATGAACAAAAAGATGTTCGTCAGTCTTAAGATAATTTTTTTAGAAAAGAAGTTTCTTAGTAAAGGAATTTTTGCCTTTAAAGTTGAACTTGATGAAGTTCAGCGGATAAAAAGATCAATACATGTAGTTAAACCTGAATCGGATTTGATTAGATCAGATTCAGAGTTTTGCACTATTAAGATAATTCGATAGAGTACCACATCAGTCGGATAGATACTATGGTTTCTTGATCTAGAATGGTAATCCCATCAAACTCAATAAGAACGATGAGGATCCGATCACCATATGGATGCAATGCAGAGATTAATTCTAAGAAATGGCTCAAAGTCATAAAGTTTGAAATGAAGTCCATGAAGGTCAACGATGTGTGGACATTGGTTGATCCACTCGAAGGGATTAAACCCATTGGATATAAGTGGGTCTTCAAAAGAAAAAGGGGTGTAAGCGAAAAACTGAAGATCTATAAAGCCCGTCTGATTGCCAAAAAGTATCGTCAATATTATGGAATTGACTATGATGGGACGTTCTTCCCCGTGGCAATGCTCAAATCCATTCGGACAATGCTTGCGATTGCTGTCCATCTGAATTATGAGATCTGATAGATGGATGTGAAGATAGTTTTCTTAAATGGAGAGTTGATCGAAGAGGTGTATATGATACAACCTGAGAGGTTCACATCCACTGATGAGTCCAAGGTGTGCAAGCTTCAGAGATTCATTTATGGATTGAAGCAGACATCTCGAAGTTGGAACATGCATTTTGATAAGATGATCAAAATGTATTGCTTTGTTAAGAATGGAGAAGAGTCCTGCATTTATAAATAGGCAAATGGTGTTGTAGTGGTATTCTTTATCTTATACGTGGATGACATTCTCTTAATTAGAAATGACATTCCCACATTATAGGAAATAAAAGTTTGGTTGTCATCTTAATTTTTCATGAAGGACTTGGGTGAAGCATCCTACATCCTAGGAATAAAGATCTATAGGGATAGATCTAAAAGGTTGCTTGGATTATCCCAGTCCACGTACATAGATACTATACTGAAGAAGTTCAGTATGGAGAATTCCAAAAAAGACTATTTTCCAATAGATCATGAAATTTCTCTCTCTAAGAAGGATTGTCCAACAACTCCTGAAGAGAGAGAGCATATGAGTAGAGTCCCATATGCTTCGATAGTGAAATCTATCATGTATGCCATGACATGTATGAGATCAAACGTGGCATACTCACTAGGAGTAGTGAGTAGATACCAGTTTGATCCTGAAGAAAATCATTGAAAAATGGTTAAAGTCATCCTTAAGTATTTGAGAAATACTAAGGACCCATGGTTGCTTTATGGGAAGTCAAATATGAAACTTATGAAATTTATAGACTCCAGCTTTCAATCTGACCATGATGACAGCAGAAGCATGTTAGAATATATTTTTACTTTAAACGGTGGATCCATCTACTGGAAGAGTTTCAAGTAGTATACTATGGCAGATTTTGTTTGCAAAGTAGAGTACATCGCAGCATTAGATGCCTCGAAGAAAGCTATGTGGCTAAGGAAGTTCATCATCGAGCTTGGAGTAGCACCCTTCCTAGATGATCCAGTCTTGCTTTATCGTGACAGCATTGATGCCATAGCTCAGGCAAAGGAACCGAAGGCACACTAGCGAACGAAGCATATTCTGCATTGCTTCCATCTGATTTGGGAGATCGTGGATTGAGGTGATGTCGATATTCAGAAGATCGATGGAAAGAAGAATCTGACCGACCCCTTCCTAAAACCCTAGCGATAAAGGAGTTCGACAACTACAAGTCGAAGATGGGTATTAGATACTATGCCGAATGGCTTTAGGACAAGTGAGAGTTATTGAAAAATATATCCTAAAGCCAATCATCAGTCTATTGATATTATAATTATAATTATGTTATTAATTAATAAAATATATTTTTGATATTTTTATCATAAATTTTCATCTTCTAACAAACTCCATTATTGTGATGAAGTTCTTAGGACTATTTAGGTTCAATAAAGAAAGAATTTATCGATTAGTCCTTAAAATTGTTCATGACCAAATGATGGGCTGTTAATAAGGACGACAGCATCTATCGAGCATAGATCACTGTATGCCACATAGGTTGGTTGTCCTCTTAGCCAAGAAGTATGGAGATACTAGTATGGCATACAGATGAGATGTAGGAATACATCATCATTGAACATGACCAACTCTAGATTATTCTGCTATCGAGAATGTCTCTGATGGGATATAGGTATAAGTATCCCTTAGACCTGAGATCACCTCAGTGACTTGCAAGCAACTCACTGTGCTTTGGTACCAGACTAATTGAATTTCTAATTTAATAATAGAAAGTTTCTAGGCACAGTCAAGTACTTGCAAAGTTGGTGTGTGATCAAGATGGGATTGACCACTTCAAGAGTTGGAGAAGAATGTATCATTGTATTTCAATATAGCAAAATCTTGGCTAGGATAATCCATGAGATGGATTTGGTATTTTAAAATATAATATGGACAGCCTGATAGAGTTGACAGTTGAACTCTAAGGTGTCCTATGAGCATTTTGATTAAGAAGATGAATTATATTAAAACTATATCCACATGGATTCTAAGGATGTTGTTCTACACATTCAACCTATCCAGCCATCGGGTACCATTGCTATATGGTTACTTTGATTGGTACAAAAATTTATTTCTATGCTACCAGCTTAGTTTTGGATCTATGGGATCACACACATTAGAGTTCATGATCTAATTGAATGGTTGATCAATGATTAAGAATCGTTCAAGGATTAAACGATTAATACGATTGATGTTTAACCTAGTGCAAGTATTGCAGGAGGATCGATTAGTAATTTGATTGCTAATTAACTTAATTTGATTAATTCAAAGGATTGAGATTAAATTTAATTAAATATCATTTAATTAAATTTATTTTGGATTTGATTGGATCAAGTCCAATTGATTTATTGGATAAGCCAAGTGCAAGAAAGAACTAGTCCTAATTCAACTACGACTCGGGTCAATCTAATTTTTTAATTTAATTAAAAAATTAAATTAAAATTTAATTTAATTTAATCTAATTTAATTAAGTTCTTAGTTGGGTTAGCACCTAATTTAATTGAGTTGGTTTACTTCTGATTTAATTTGGTTTGAGAAACCAATTTTTGACCAAGACATATATGGAATCCTAGTACTATTAGGATTCCATCCTTGCACCACATTTGCCCCACGCCCCCCACATCCCACACTCTCTCTATTTTGGTGTAGAATCCTCTCTCCCTGATGCTTCACACCCACTCTCCTTCTCTCTCTCTTATTTGGAATAAGTTATGGACCAAGTCTATAGAAGGTAAGTTGTTATAGTTTGTTTGCACTCTATATGATAGAATCCCAACAAACTAAAACTCCTTCCTTTGTGTTGCCTCCCATCTAATTTTTTCTTATTTTTCTATGATAGAAAAAGAAAGTTTTTGTGCACCTACTAGGTGGTCTATGGCATGGGATGTGGAGGGGGCGCCCAGCCCCAACAACTTGCCAAATATGGTCCTGCCTTGTCTAAAAATTTGACCTAGACAAGACTCTTCCATATCTCTATATATATGGCTCATTTTGGTCTAATTTTTGAATAGATTGTAGATTATAGAGAGTTGTTTTGGGCATGTGAAAATCATAGGGAAAAGGTTCTTAGGTGCTGGGTTTTCATAGACACCAATCTAGGTGTCTAGGTGAGCAAAGAAAGAAGAAGAAGAGGGTCTTCTTCTAGGGTTTCTTCCATTAATCCTTTTTCCTCCACTCTTGAGATTTTATTAAGAGTGTCTCAGATCTAAAATCCCTTCTCTTTCTTTTGATCTTTAAAGAATCCAAATCTAGAAGAAGAAAGCATCGAATCGATTGTTGATGCGTGCTAATCTATCGCTTATGGCAAGTGCACCAGTCAATCAAGTAATAAAGTATGTGAGTAGAGCATCGTTCCTAAAGGATTGAAAAATAAGTGCTGAAAATATTTTTATCTAAGCTTTATTTAGATAATCAATTTATAAAATTAAAAAAAATAAGAAAAAATAAAAAAATAAATTAATAAATTATGTTGGTGCAGAATTTGGTTGACATCGGATCGAGCTGGAGTTGAGGAAGAAGAGATCATCATCGATGATCTGCAAAATAAAGTTTCATCTAGAGTTAGTGGTGGTGGCTCTGATAGAACCCTTGGATGATCAAGTCAGCTCTTCTAGCCAATAGAAATGGAGTGCCCAGAAAAGAATTTAGCAGAGTTTTGGGAAGGTGAAGAGAGCTTAGACAAAATATATCTGGAGGGTCTCTTTTATAGATGGAGCTTGTAACAAACTTGAAAGTGACAGCCGTAACCATCAGGTAGTGGGCTGCTCGAGGTTATGTGGAGTTTGTTATGGAGAGTAGTATCCATTATCGTGATGTGCCCATTCATTGGGATTTAATAGTCGAAGTTTGGAGGTAGCAGGTATTGGTTGGTGAAGAGCTTTGACATATATCAATTCTAGAGGAGTTTGGACTTCTCTAAGTTATTTATGAGTGAGTTGATTCATGGCATCTAGAGAGCTATAGATTAAAAGGGATTTGGCTGAAAGAAATCATCTAGAGGGAATACGACTAGAGCGGATCATCCAGGAGAAATGCTAGTTAAAATCTGGAAGTAATCCACTGAAGGAATCTGGATGGAGTTTGACTGATGGAAAAGTCCGAAAGAAGTTCGACTGATGGAGAAGTTCGGCTGAAGGAGAAGTCTGGGAGGAGTTCAGCTGAAGGAGAAGTCTAGAAGGAGTCCGACTAATGGAGAAGTCCAACTATAAGAGAAGTCCGGAAGAAGTTCAACTGATGGAGAAGTCCGAAAGGAGTCTGATTGATGGAGAAGTCCGATCGAAGGAGAAGTCTGGGAGGAGTTCGACTAATGGAGAAGTCCAAAAGAAGTCTGATTGATGGAGAAGTCCGATTGAAGAAGAAGTCTAAGAGGAGTTTGGCTAAAGGAGAAGTCCGAAAGGAGTTCAATTAATGGAGAAGTCCGACTGTACGAGAAGTCCGGAAGGAGTTCGACTGATGGAGAAGTTCGGAAGGAGTCCGACGAATGGAGAAGTCCGACTGAAAGAGAAGTTCAAGAGGAGTTCAACTAGCAGAGAAGTGGTGATTGAAGCTCTTCTGTGATTACAAATTACACTTAGCTGAGCATTAGATCGAACTTCGGTGGGAGCGAGGTTTACCCCCAATAATAGTCCCCCTACTTTCGAGTTTGAAATTTGAATGAAGGAAGTAAAAAGGCGACTACCGAAGTTCTTTCCTGGGTTCTACGATTATTGAAAAAAAAATAAGGCATTTTATCATCTTCCATATTGGCGTCAGAGTCCCTTTAACGTGATCCAACTCGAAGAGACAGCGCCATAAAGGCACTGCCTGTCATCATTCTTTTGTCATTATGCTTGGGACATGCGTCGCATGAAAAACGATCGAGGGAGATCTACAATCATGATGATTTTGGGTCACTTTCTGCTATTTAAGTCCTTCCTTTTCTGATTCTAGGCGTTCTTCCATTTGGTCTTCATCATGCTCATTGCCTCTTTGTCCTTCTCGATCGACCTAGATTAGTTCTGCCATCCTTCTTTTTAATTATTCTAGCATCATTTGCTTCTTATTCTCTCGATTTTTCTTAAGGAGTTTTCCACATCCTTTGCCTCTTAATTTTTGGGAATTTCTCTTGAATTTAGTTTGATCCAGATGTCCTCCGAAACTTTCCAATTTGCTGGTTCTTGGAGTTTGTCCGGTCCAGCCTTTCTTGACCCCATCCCTATTGCAGTAGCTCGCATTGGAGACATGTCTCATCAACCTTTCATGCTGGATACAATTCCTTGCATCCTAACCCCAAACGATCTTTTCCTAATTAGGATTCAGTACGAGATCCCTCAGGAGTATGATCTTGAACTTTCCACATCAAGTGATCGAGCGAGTTCTCCTCTGGCTAGCCGATTCTACCTATATTTAGAAACTCTGCGTGCTGAACTCTGACTTCCGCTCTCTCCTTTCGTGGTTGCTCTTTTTTGATTTCTGAACATCTTCCTTAACTTCGTAGCACCAAATTCTTTTAGGTTTGTGATTGGATTCCTTTCCCTCTATCGTCTAGCCAAGGTCCATCCGACCATTTCACTCTTTAGAAACTTCTATACTTTCAAGCGCCATCCTTCTATGAAGAACTGGTGGTACTTCTCCCCTCAGTTCGACAAGAAGGAATTATTGAAAGGTGCTCCTTCTTCCATTCACAATTGGAAGGAAAAGTATTTTTTGTGCACTATCCGACCTTACTATTAGATCTTCCTCCTTGGGGTCACATTAGGGAGTCAGTCCGTCGAGCTCCTAACTTCTTAGTCCGCCAAGCTCCTAGCTTAGATAGAGCCAACCTTAATTTCTTCAACAAACTCAAAATGTACTGAGCTCCTCTTCTTTTCGATCTTCTGAAAGAACAGACCTTGTTTACCCTAGGTTTGAGTCCCCTTGACCTTACCGATATATTTTTTACTTTTCAGATTCACTCAATTTCACATTTGTGTACTGTCACTGATGTGATTTCATTTTTATCGTAGAAATGGATACTAAAGCTACCGCGATGCTTGCAAAGGGGCTTTACGCTCAGAAGAAAAAAGACAAAGCACCAGGTGGTAGTTTGACGAGGGCGAAAGTTAGTGCTTCAAGCTCCGTGGCCCCTACTATCACTGCTGCTGCTTTCGAGGTTATCGCTAGTACCGAGTTCTTCCAACTATCAAGGTCGGCACTGTTGATGCGGATTCCACGCCCTCTGCACCCTTGAGCCCTTCCAGTGGGGATCAAGCTTCGAAGCTTCCTGCTGAGGTAGAGATGAGGGAAGGGAAGAAGAAAAAGAAAGCTATCATGAAGACACTCTGTAAGGCTCACTTTAGTGAGCCAAATGATGACAATGATGAATGAGGAGAGGATCCTTTCGATGACCCAGAGATCATCCAAGCTTTAATCAATAAATTTGTCATGCCAGAGGTGGTGGACCGCATGGTTGATCTTGAACCATAGCAGCTCATCTGGGGTTCTCTGAGAACCCTCCTCAAGGTGATTGCTTTGTTGTCTAACTTTTTCTCTTTTCTTCTGCTTTTTCCTTCTTCTCTCTTCTCTCATTCTTCTTCCTTTTCTTTCTTTGTTTTTTTTGCTTAACATCGATCATTTGTTGCAATCGGATCATCAAATGCTCGCCCACATCAAGAGGGCACACCGTCTGGAGACGGAGGTAGAGAAGGTCTAGGAGGATCTTCGAGCCGAGGTTAGTCGCCTTTTGGAAAAGGTCGGTGAGGTTGACCGTCTTGCGGAGGAGAAGATGGTGGAAATCGGAAGTCTCCAGGATGCGCTCAGGAAGGAGGAGTTGGTCTCGACTGGACTTAAGGCTGCACTGGCTCTAGAGGAGGAAAGGAAGAAAGAAGTCAAGATCAAAGTCACTGAATTTGAAGCTCGAAAGGTGAAGTCAATCTCGAAGGTGATGATCTGGGTTATGGAAGAGTTCAAGGCCTCTTCCAAAATGAGGAATCTGAATGTCGAGTTCGGCCAGCAGGTATTTATTAAAGGTTTTGAGCTCTACGAGGGCCGAGTTGCCCAAAAATTTTCTGAGCTTGACCTAAGTTTTTTGGAAGAAGAGGAGGCTGCCGATGGGGAAGCCGAACCATCCACTACTACAATCGACCCTTCTCCTACCGAAGCAATCGTAGAACCTTTCGAACTTCCTATTGAGGAGTCCGAATCCTCTGAACTGATAGAAAACATGTAGGATTTCATGCATAGATTTCAAAACTTTTTTAAAATACAGAGCAGCGGAAGACATAGATTAAACTATTTAATCTACAACATACATGTAATCAAATTACAAAATCCTACATCAAGGATCTATAATATGTTATGATGCAAATATAAATCTAAAATTAAATTAATCATGAGTGGTATTGATCACATCAATACCTAGATCTAGAATAATTTTAGATCTAACCCTAGATCACATCTAGATCACCAAGAGCTCAGATCTCTTACCTTTGTGTGGATTGAGAACTTCATGGTTGAATCTATTGTTGTCTTTGGAGCCACACATGCATCCAGTCTCTATAGGTGATCGACACGAACCTACAACATAGATTGAATATTCGTCGAACGAAGATCCGCTCGAAGTGCTAGCTTCTCACGGATCCCTCTTGATGGTTAATCAAATACATGTTCTTCGGATCTCTTGGATAATCGAAGAGATGAAGAACATGAGAAGGAATGAGGGATGAATCCAACCCTTGGATCTCCCATAAATCAGAAAATAAAAAGACATAAAAAAAAAACCTTACGAGAAGACAAATCTTTTTCTTCAGGACATCAACAGTTGATGTCCTGAAAATACCTCAATGCTAGGATCAGAGGAGACCTTCTCCTCTGGATTTTTTTTTAATTTTCCATATATCACACCCTCAAATTTTTCTCATAAAAATTCCATAAATAAAATTGAGAAGAAGGGCTCTCAAGGAAACCCTAAGAGAAGACCTTCTTCTCTTCTTCTTCTCGCATCAGGACATGATCAGATCATGTCCAAAAAGGATCACTATGCTCCAACACCTTGGAGCACAGATTCCATGACCTCTTCCTCTCTCTCTCTTAAATCTTTATCATATAAAAATCACATAAAATAATGAAGAAGAAGATACTCAAAAGAAAACAAAGGGAAGATAATCTTCTCTTACCTTTATGCCTTCATGACATCAACGATTGATGTCCAGATGAAGACCTTTTCTCTAAGGATCTAGGCACCATCTTTCCTCAAGCCCTTCCTCTCTCTCTCTCTTAGATTTTTATCATATAAAAATCATAAATAAAATAGAAAAAAAAAATATAAAAAAAAAATATAAGAGAAGACAATCTTCTCTTACCTTGTCTCTTCAAGACATCAACCCTTGATATCTTAATTGAGGGCTCTTCTCCAAGAATCATGGCACCACAAATCTTCCATGCCTTCTCCTCCTTCTTTTTTGATTTTTTTAAGATTTTTCATATCCTAAAACCATCTCATAAGAGGTGTCCACTTTTTATTACAAGACTAGGTCAAAATCTAGTCAAAGGAGGACTTCTATGGGGCGTCCAAGAGTTGGACGCCCCTCCCTTTTGGACTCTTGGATGCCCCTCCCTTGATTTTTGGCATGTGAAATAGAAAACCAACATCCAAAAAAAAGGGAGAAAGGGTGAAAATAATATTGGAGGCATGGGAAAAGATGGCGTACAAGAGGAGAAAGGAGTTTGGTCAAAAGGGGACTCTTGCAAGAAGGAGAGAAATCCCAAGTCTTTCTTGTTTTGACCAAGTCAAAACAAACTCTCAAATAAACTGATATGTGGGCGTGGAAGGCCTTCTTGGACATGGGAATACATAGAAAAAAATTGGAATTAAATATTTAGCATGGGCTTTAATAGGCATAAGAGAAAGAGAGAGAGTTTCAGTCCAACTGGGACTCCTATTTTTTGACTAGGTCAAAATTATTTTAAACATAATTTAAATCCTATTTAAACTAGATTAAATGCAATCCAATTAAGAATGATCCTAGTCTAACTAGCAATCCAATTAAATTAGATTAAATCAAGATTTAAATCTAATTTAAATCCTAAGTCAATCAGGTGCACCCAAGTCCTAGTCAAACAAAAAATTATTGTTACCTTGCAATTGGCTTATCCAATAAATCAATTAGACTTAATCTAATTAAATCCAAATTAATTATAATTAAATCTAATTCAATTAGACTTGATCTCAGCTCGATTGCTCAATCAAATTGAGCCAATTAGCAATTCAATTGCTAATTGATCCTCCTGCAACACTTGCATTAGGTCAAACACCAATCGTATTGATGGATTGACCTTAGAACGATTCTCAATCATTGATTAACTATCTGATCAGATTACAAGCTTTAATGTATATGATCCCATAGGTTCGAATCTAAGTTGGTAGCATAGGAATCAATTTCTATACCAATCGAAGTTATCATCTAGCAATGGTTTCCGATGTCCTGATAGGTCGAATGTATGCAAAGCAACATTCTTAGAACCCTGACCCATGGTTACCATATAATTCATCCCTATAACCAATAATGCTCAAGATGACTTTGAGTATGTAATCAAACACTCATATAAGTTATCTCTATTATGTCTTAAAATTTTGCAAATCTCGTGACACCTCACGAGGATTACTGAAAACCAGGTTTTGCAAAATTAAAACATAGCGAGATATTCTCTTTATAAAGTTAATCAGGAGTGGTCAATCCCATCTTGACTCACACACTAACTTTATAAGTACTTGACTATATCTAAAAACCTTTCGTCATCTATATTAGAAATATAGACAGTCCAGCATCAAAATACAGTAAGTTGCTCACAAGTCACCATGGCGATCTCAGGTCAGAGGGACACTTATATCCATTGGCCTTAGCTAGCTATTCTTGACAGTAGAGTACTACATTGATCACGTTCAGTGTAGATATACTCCTACATCTCATTTGGATGCCATACCAGTGTCTCCACACCACTTGATTACGAGGACAATCAATGCATATGGCATATAGCGACCTACACTCGATAAGTTATCATCCTTGATAACTTATCATTTGGTCGTGAATAATTTAAGAACCATCCGATAAATTCTCCTTTATCGATTGATTATGGTTCTAAGAACTTCATCATAATTTAGGAGTTCATTTAAGAAAGATAGAACTTTTATGATGAAACAGCCAAATTACTATTATTATTAGATAATTCATATACAAATTTCAATCATCTACTACTTAGATGATTGGCTTTAGGACACATTTTTCAATAACTCCCACTTAGACTAAAGCCAATCAAAATGATATCAAATATCCTATCTTCCACTTGAGTTCATGGAACTCCTTAGTTCTGAGGCCTTAGCAAATGAGTCGGTCAATTTCTCTTTTTACATCGATCTTCTAAAGATCGACGTCACCCAGATCAAATATCTAAGATGAAACTGATGCAGAATATGATGGTCCTTCAATTCTTTAGCCTGAGCTATGGCTTCAGTGCTACGATAGGACTGGACCATGGGTGGAGGGTGCCACTCCCAACCTACTAATGAACCTCAGTAATTACACAGTTTACATGGTAGCATCATATGCCATGATGTACCCTATATCACTAACTGAATAGGCTAAAGTATCCTACTTGGAACCTTTCCAGTAGATTGCTTCTACAATTAGGGCATGAGTTTGTTAGATATGTGTGCCCTAGAAGCCAAAATTGCTAGACACTTATTATATACTTCTAAGAAAAAAATTATAATTTTGACTATAAATAATAAAATAAATTATTTTCTATCATAATATGTATTTAGTGTCTGTGATACATCCCTTGAGTTAATAGCAATAATAATTCTTATTTTCAAGAGTTAAAAATTTAAGACATGAATTTTTATTATTAACTCATAAAATGCTTCCGACTGTAGGATTATCATGAGGATGGTGATTGATCCGAAAGATTGATGTATAATTACTTTTTTATAGTAGATGAGTCTTGAGTCTATAGTGTAGATACACCGAGAGTGAGAGTATAGGTACTCGTTAGAGAATGAGGGCACTGAGCATGACCACCTCGAGCAGTCATAAGGAAGTCTACCTTCTCATCAATGACTGACTCGAAGCTGTAGTGGTGTGTCTAGTTCTTTGATCTGAGGTGCATCGGTAGTTCATCTTGAGGGTGTTATAGTTTGACTATACCATGACTCTATTTTCTAGTCATCCGAAACTCTGAGGTATATGTTGGCTATAGCATGTTCATTGTAGGAATTGGATTGCACCAAGAGAGAATCTATCTACCTCGATGGATGAGAAGCAGTCCTATGATGATCAAGAGAATCAAGTTCATAAGCCCATGGCCATGACAGAGTAAAATGATAGAAAGAGTTTCTATTAATATTTTCACATTAGACTTGAATTGAATGATTAATTCATATGACGAAAATTAAGGTTTGACGAGTTCACCTTAATCCTAAACCTATCGGAGCTCAAGATAGAAGAACTTAATCACACATGTAACTACACCGAGAGGTTCATTTTCAGTTCTGATGGGTTATCACCATATACTGCTAGGTGTCACTGATGGATTTTGGAAGCAATTAGAATGATTTGGATGATCGATCATTCTAGTTGTCTGAATCAAAAAAGTTCTGATCCATTGGAAGGTGTTTCGATGATGTTGATGATAGAGATCGTGACATATCTCATTACCATATAGAATTGAACCTAACTGGGTCACACAAACAAGGGTTTAGATCTGGATATCATCAATTGAACTAACCCAGTTCAATTGATTTGAATTAGATTCAATTAGATTCAAGGAAATCGTGCTAGCACACGATTGAGCCTAAAGTTCTCCTTCAATAATTATCAAATATTGTCTCAACTGAGCCAAATATATTTGGGCTAACTTAGGTACCTTTACTTAGTCTTACTAGAGCTTGTCTAGGTTAGAAAAGGATTGTCTTAATTTATGAGATAAATTTGAGACAACACCTACCATTTTTCATCACCTGTTAATTCTTGTCTTTTAACTTTGGTCAAACATTGATCTTTGATACTTAGACATCTGCCCATGTGTCATGCATTCATAGAAAAGTAGATGGGGGTTTGTCCCCCTACTAGAAAGAGGAAAGAAGGGGGTGCATGCCTAGAGAGGCGTGTGCCCAAGGATAATGACACCTGGAGTCCCATATAGATGGGACTCTAGGTTGCTTCATGGAATAAACTTAGATGGCACCTAAGACTCTACTTTGATCAGTCTTGGCACCACATAAGGATGTTGGAGAGGGGCTCTCATCTAATTGGATCAGGTGACATCATTCCACTAATCAGATTTAGATTTGATTGCATGAAGAGATGTGATTGGCCGAAATGATGTGGCATTGCATGGCACAGCAGGGTCTATATAAACCCTATCTGCGCCTAGATTTAGAGAGGTTCTCCCCTTGCCCATGCCACACAGGCATCTCTCCCTCTCCTCCATGCCTACTTCTAATCCTCTCTCTCCTCTCCACACCCAAGGGGCTTTAAGCTTCAGTTTGGTGCGATCCAGGCAAGATAAAGGCAACAAGAAACGAAGAAGGCAGCACTGCTGCAAGAGACGACATCGGATCTTCAAAAGTTATTTTGAAGACCTTCAAGATGAAATCCAAATTTGATATTTGGAGGAAAGATTGAGAAAAAGGAGATATCCAAATCTTGCTCGAGTGGATATTGATAGAGATCAGGTGATTGCGTGGCTACATCCAGAACCTCAGATAATCAGTAGAATCATCATAGGATAATAAGATTACCTAAGAACAAGGTATAAATTAAATCTAATTTAATTTAATTTATTTTATTTTATTAGATTCATTAAATTAGATCTGAAATATATCAAATCTGATTTATATCTAAGAAATTTTTTTTTGAAATATTTCTCTTGGTCAAATTAGATTTGAACAAACCTGACCTAGGAAATAGGTTTTTTCCTTCAACTGATATCAGAGCCAGGTTCCTATAAATAATTTAGATCTAATTTTAATTTAATTTTAATCTAATAATTAGGTGATTTTAGATATAACATGAGATGTGATTATATTTAAAATTAAAAAAACTAAAAATTAAATAATTTAGATCTAAGTTCTACAAGATGCATCATTAGTTATAGAATAGAATAGGTTCTATGTATAGTCTTGCATGATCATAATTTAATTTGATTAAGTTATAATTTTTAGATCAATTTTTTTTTTTGTATATATTATAAATATTATAATAAAATCTAAAAAATAAAAATAAAATTATTTAATTTTTGTTCATATGAGATATGATGAATGCATGTTTAGACTAGTTGTAGAATAGTTCTACATAATTATCTAGTATAAAATTTATTTTGATAAGATTAATTTAAATTTAATTTTTTAGATGATTATGAGATAATTTAGATCTAAAAAATATGCATGATATGATACGTGAGATGTATGCAAAATATATTTATAGTTAGATCAATTTTATATATAAGATATATGATGTAGATCTAACTAGTTTTATAGTTTTTATATTTCTGATTAAGGCATTCCCCTTGACTGTTCGATCATAAGAATAAAGTAGGATTTAAATGCCCTCTCCTCTCATTCGATGGAATGTTCTTATGATGTGTAGGGATGCTGCACATTCATTCTTAATCAGAAATCCAAAAACTTATTTTCTGCAAAATCCTAGGATTTTATTTACATGTTTTATTTGTGAACCCTAAACTTAATTAAGAATTAAGATTATGAAAATATGTTAAGTCTAAAAATCAAAAATTTTTAGATTTAAGATATATTCATAAAATTGGGTTCGGGTTGGATAGCTTAATTAAGTCTAAGCGGTTGATCAAACCGAATCAAGAGTTGGTTAGATGAGATTAAGAGTGCTTAAATTGACCAGCCTAATAGGATTAAGTCTGGGTCAAGATCGAATCACATGAGTGATCGATCAAGCTAGGATCTAATTAGGCTCAGTGGTTAGAGTCTGAATTGTAGGCTAATCCGATTGATTTTGGCTCAATAATTTGGTGTCTAAGGTAAGTTTGGTAGATACGATCGACTGATTTTTAATTGGAAGTTACTCGACTCGAATGCATTCTTATTGAGTTAATGGCATATCCCTTCCATCGGTCTCACTTACCTGGTCATATTTGTTGGCTCAGTCTTAAATCTGAGGTGGCCAATAATCTGAGCTAATCCATGCCACTAGATTAGTCATAATTGTTATGACTATATTAAGTTTAGTTTAATGAGACCTAAATCAAATCTTCCTAAGAAAAGATTAAGTCTAAGGTCTTCCACCATTATAGATGTGCGAGCCCTTTTCGAAATTGATTGTTCTTAGCTGGTTACAGTGATTTAGTTACACCAAAAAGATGCAATCATGTCTATTAGGCATTAGATGCTATGGGCTGGAGGATGGATTGGACTCAGTATTTTGGATAAGATTAGAGACTCAATTAGGAATCCAATTTATGCAAATGATGGATCTGACTTAACTAAGAAGTGGATCAATATTTTGGGCACAGTCAGATTCATGAATTAGAGATCAAGTTTATGTGCACCATGATTAGAGAATCATTGAATAAGAGTTGTTCACTCATTGGCTAACCTATCACCAATAACTATTAGGTGAGGTGATGAGTTAGTTAATGGGATCGCACCACCCACTAGAAATTATTAATCATGGAAATTTTCGCATTTCTATAGAGGGAGTGTAGGGATCCAAAAAAATAGTGGGAGCTAATTTATTTAAAAATAAAACTTTTAAATAAATTGGTCAAGTCTTAATTACAATACTAACTACAAACTTTGACTCTCTATAGGAAAATATCTGCGTCCAACCCACTAGCACATATCCTAGACACCCATAGACTGATCGAACTTAATTACAAGGATTGGCTCCAAAACTTCAAAATTATTTTGGATTTCGAGAAGTTAACTCATGTATTGGATCAGGACCCCCCACCTTACTAGCTCATCCATCTACTGAATAGAGAGCATCTCTTGACAAGTGGATGGATGAAGATAACAAGATCAGATATTACATGTTGGGCTCGATATCTGATGAGCTTCAGCACCAACATGAAGATATCAGGACTGCCCACCAAATGTTGGCTCACCTATCAGAGATATATGGTGAACAGAGTCATGCAGCCAAGTATCAAGTCACTAAATGACTATTCAAGGCTAAAATATGTAATGGATAGTCAATCCAAGATCATTATCTGATGATGATCAAGGATTTGGAAGAGCTTGAGAAGCTCGATGTGAAGTTGGACCTGAATCTACAGAATGATATAATTCTACAATTCTTGACTGATGCATATGGATAGTTCATCATGAACTACCATATGCATAAACTTCAAATTTCTCTAGTCGAGCTTATGAATATGCTGGTTACTGCTGAGCTTTCTATGAAAGATTCTAAAAGCTCAATGCTTGCTATGGAATGGACTTCTTCCAAGAAAAAGTCTTTTGGAAAGAAGAAGAAGTCTGTGAAAAGACAAAAGGTGGAAGGAGGAAAAAAGAAAAAGACAGAGTTGAAGAAGAAAGCCACCGCAAAGAAAAATATTCATGAAAACACTGACGGCCATTGAAGCGAACTCCCTACTTACCGGCCACCCGTGAAGATAAGAGGAGTAGTCTTTGAGGTATTCTTATTGAGTCTAATATCTTAACGATTTCTTCTACATCCAATTGGGTGCTTGACTCTGGTTCTAGTGCTCATTTATATACTTTCATGCGGGATCTTGGGGATAGCAGGAGGCTGAGGGATGGTGAGATGATCCTATGCATCAAAAATGGAGCAAGAGTTGCTGTTGTGGTCGTGGAAATATATCCTCTTCGACTACCATCTGATTTAGACTTAGTATTAAAGGAGTATTATTTTATGCTTGCAGCAAGTAGAAATTTGATTTCTATTTCATGTTTAGCACAAGAATGCTATGTAATTAGTTTTCTTAAGAACCATTATAACATTCTTTATGAAAGAAATAAAATTGCCAGTGATTTTCTTATTAACGATCTTTATCCGTTATATATTGATGTATCTATTTTTAATATCGAGCAAAATGTGAATGCCATAAAATCAAAATGACCTAGGGATAGTCCAAATGATAGATATCTATGGCACCTAAGACTAGGTCATATAGCAGAAGATATGATTAACAAATTAAAAAAAATTGGACTATTGAGTCCGTTGACTTTCGAGTCATATTCAATTTGTGAATCTTGTCTTTATGCCAAAATGACTAAGCTTCCTTTTGTAGGACATGGGGAAAGGACCATGGATCTTTTTGCCCTAG
The DNA here is from genome assembly GCA_006176705.1 of Cocos nucifera. Taxonomy (NCBI): domain Eukaryota; kingdom Viridiplantae; phylum Streptophyta; class Magnoliopsida; order Arecales; family Arecaceae; genus Cocos; species Cocos nucifera. The sequence goes on along the minus strand of QRFJ01002802.1, from coordinate 3,133 downwards.
TACAAACTGATGTGTGCGGCCCATTTGATGTGCCGGCTAGAGGCAACTTTATCTACTTCATAATCTTTTTTGATGATTTATCTCGATATGGGTATGTGTATCTTATGAGACACAAGTTTGAAGCTTTTGAAAAGTTCAAAAAATTCAGACATGAAGTAGAAAAGAAAACTGAAAAATTCATTAAGGTTCTTCGATCAGATCGAGGAGGTGACTATCTTAGTCAAAAAATTTTGGACTATCTCAAGAAAAATGGCATAGTCTCTCAGTTGACTCCACCTGAAATACCTCAACTCAATAGGATTTCATAACGGAGGAATCGGATCCTATTAGATATGGTCCGATACATGATGAGCTTCATAGATCTTCCTGATTTTTTTTGGGACATAGTCTGTTAACTGCAATATACTTACTGAATAGGGTTTCTTCTAAAATCATTCCTACCACATCATATGAGTTATGGCATGGTAAGAAATCAAGTCCAAGTTGTCTCAGAATTTGGGGTTGTCTGGCTCATGTCAAAAGACAATAAGTGGACAAGTTAGACTATAGATCCTTTAGAGCTCGATTTATAGGATATCCTTAAGAGTCATTAGGATATTATTTCTATATTTCAAAAGATCACAATATGATTGTGAGTCAACATGCCATCTTTTTTGAAAAATAGTTTATTCAAGATAGCGGCATTGGAAAGCAGATCAAGCTTGAGGAGAAAATCTCACAAGAGCAACGAGTTAAGGATCAAATGAAACCAAATCAGGTTGAGCCAATACAATCACTACCTCCTCCACCTTGTAGATCGAAAAGGATTTTTCATTCCCCTGAGAGGTACTTAGGTACTATTTCAGAGGAAGTAGAGAAAATGTTTCTCATAGGAAATGGAGTCATGGTTGATGATCCTAAACCTAGGGATGAGCTGATATCGGAATCAATTTCAAAAGAAAGGTTAGAGGCAATAAGCATAAAGACTGATGCACTAAACCAAGTCTGGACCTGGTAGATCACCGACGGTATATGTACCTATGGGTGTAAATGGTCACAAGAGAAAGTTGTCAGATGGCAATTAGAGAATATCAATAGATTAAGTGGCAAAGAGTTATAGTCAACACGAGCAATTGAGACATCAGGCGATACCTTTTCGCCAATAGTATGCAAAATCCATCAGCACATTGCTTGCTATTCCACCTATTTCGATTATGAAATATAGGCAAATGGACATAAAAATGGCAGTCTTAAAATGATACCTTGAGAAGATATTAATGAATAAGCCAGCGTTTCATATCCAAGTATGTGTCATAAGGTAATGCAAGCTGCAAAGGTCCATATATGTTGACTAAGAAAGCATCTCAGACTGGAATACTCTATTAATGATGTATCAAATATTATTTAGTTCATCAAGAACGAAGATGAACCAGTGTCTTCAAAAAAGAATGGGAGTGCTATTATTTTTCTCAGTATTTTATGTGATGAATATCCTCCTTATTGAATGATATTTTCATATTGACCATAGTTAAAATTAGTTACCAAAGAATTCTCCATGAAAGACTAGAAAGAGCACCTTTTTCAAAAAATTAAGTCTATAGAGATAGACCGAATAAGGATGCTAAGACTTTCACAGAAAATAATATAGAGGAAGTGTCTAAAGAGGTAGCTGAAAAAAACTCAAGAGAGGTAGTACCCTTCAGACATGGCATCAATATCTCCAAGAAGATGATGCCCTAACACACCTGAGAGATAGAACGCATGAGCAAGATTCCTTAGCTTCACAATAGGGAGCCTCAATGTATGCTATGTTATGTGCACGTTCCTAAATATAGCCATCTATGAGTGTCACGAGCAGATATTAGTCAAATCTAGGTGAAGAACACTGACTTCTGTGAAATATATCCTTAAGTACTTGAAGAGAAGTTAAGGATATGTTGTAGTTTTGGGAATGGAGATACTCAAATCAGGGAATACAGACTCGATTTTAATGATCGATGTAGATGATTGAAAGTCGACATCCTGGAAGTCTTGTATGTACTGTGTCCTGTCAGTTGGAAGAATTTTAAGCAAACAGTGATAGCCAGTGCCAACCCATGGAAGGCAGAGTAACATCGCCCTGCATGATGCGGAAGGAGGCATTCTGGTACAAAAAGTTGCCATAGAGATTAGAAAAGTGAATGCCATTGAAGATGCCATTCGTCTATACTACGACAACCAATGGCACCATAGCCCCTTGCTAAGGAGTCGAGGTCTCACAAAAAATTCAAGCACAATCGAGCAGCGATACAACCTCATCCGTGATTATAACCTCGAGAAAGATTAGTCGAGGTCAAAGAAGTCGACGCTGTAACAAGCGGCAGACCTCTCATCAAGCTAATTGGGGCCAGCAGAAGATTGAAGCCAACCCTTGAGAAGATGGGACTTAGTTTTGCAGCCAATTGCCTTTAGTCAAGTGGGAGTTTGGTTAGATATGTTGTCCTAGAAAGCCAAATTGACTGACACTTGATTATATAACTTCTAAGGAAAAATTATAATTTTGACTATAAATAATAAAATTTAGATTATTTTCTATCATAATATGATTTACGTGTCTGTGATACATCCCTTGAGTTAATACATATAATTTCTTATTTTCAAGAGAGTTAAAATTTACGACATGAAATATTTTATATTAACTCAATAAATATGCTTCCACTGGTAGATATGCATGAGGATGGTGATTGATCCGAAAAGTGGTGTACTAATCACTGTTTTATAGTAAGATGAGATCTGAGTTAATAGTGTAAGAGAGTCACCGGAGTAGAGTAAATTATGAGGTCTCGTTAATGAAATAGGGCACTAGAGTGTGGACCACCTCGAGCGTCCATTAAGGAAGTCTACTGTCTCAGTCGACACTGCAATGACTCAGCTGAGTGTGTGTCCTGAGTTTCTTTGACTGAGTACATCGTAGTTCACCTTAGAGGTGTATAGTTTGACTACTACCATGACTCGATTTTCTAAGTCAATCCGAAATCTTGAGTTATATGTTGGCTTAAGCATGTTCATGTAGGAATTGGATTGCACGCAAGGAGAGAATCTATCTACCTCGATGATGAGGAAAGCAGTCCTATGATGATCAGAGAATCAAGTTCATAAGCCATGGCGATGGCAG